>CM029524.1:1531162-1929298 GCA_017140615.1 Eucalyptus cladocalyx | reverse complement strand
TGGTCCGTGGCTCCCTCGTTCGCCTTTCATTTTGCTGTTAATTGTCAGACGCCACTTTCTTTACCCACATTATGAAATTTTAAGGAATTTCCTGCTTTGAATTCAAGATTCCTCACGCGATCATTCGTTCTTTCGCCGCACCACTCTGTCTTCTCATTAGAGAAGATGTTAAATGAGCAATAATTGAAGGAAAATTATCTAGAAAGCCTTTATAGCAGTCAATTAAGTCCATTTTTTTTTAATTTGATTAATTTTATCTTGACCCTTTTGACGATTGTTTATTGTAATCATTCCGACCAAAATTGGATTTCCGATCAAAATGACTAACGTTGTTATCCAATTAGTGCCATGCACGTATTATAAATTTAGGATCTTTTGGATAATTATCCCAATGATTTAGTCATAGCAGGAACCTTTTTAGAGCCCACGTAATTAGGGCAATTATCTAAAACTGGAAAAAATAAGAAAAAAAAAAAAGCCACAGTCTGTGTTTTTGTTTTCCTTCCTTTTTCAAATTGTGAGATACACGTGGATCTCTTTCCCTTAATATAGCTCCCTAAACTATAATTTCAGGTGGCAATTACGAGCTTTCAGAAAAGCAGAGGTCTATGAGGGGGGATTTATCCAAACCATGGTCAAAACCCTAGCTATTATTTGGTCGAGATCATCATCTTGATTATTCAAGTTTTCCTCTTTCCAACCTGATGTGATTACAATCCTTGCCTTCAAGAACGTTTGAACTCTATTTTGAACAATCCCAATATCGATCTTATCTTTGTTCAGGACATATGGATTGGTTTGGTTACTTTTGAGTTAGCGAACTTTGACCCTGCATTATTGTCATTGTGTATTTTTCGTTATTACGTAAACCTACCATAAACTTATTATCTAAAGGTTTAAACATTTAAGTGAAAGTTGGGTGTTTGAATGTATCATTGTAATTTTTTATTTTATTTTTAACTTTAGCACGAATCGTCACGGGGTGTATGAGTGCTTTCTAATTAGTCGTTTCTTATCTTGAAATGGCTTTTTAGCTTTTGTTTTTTACTCAAAAACGTTTCAGATTTGGCTTTCTGAAGTCGAAAATCCTTAAAATTTATCATCATAATAGAAGATAATCTTTTAACGGAGATATCATGAAAACAATTTAAGGCAACTTAAAAATGTTAGCATCTTGCGTACTGCCTCTAAATATATGCGGGCACATTCAACGTTAACCACAGCCTAAAACTCTAAAACCGAAAACAAAAGCCAAAACTCCCCCAAATACCCATATATGATTTTTTAACATTTGGAAATTTACTTTAGTAAATCACGTGCAGACCATCAAGCCCTTGGAACCTCGTGCTGTTTTGTATAATTATGACATCTCTCATGTGGAGAGATTTCTTGATTGGTGGCCTTTTGATGTAGTTGTCTCAACAGGCTTGTTAATATAGGACTTTTCGGATTGCAGATGGTGCAAAATACTTACGATTAAAGTCAGGTAATTTATAGTGAGTGCAAAATATTTATGGTGATGCAAAGATGCAATCGCTGGATACGATCGCCCTCCCCATCCATTGTTAATATTTGTGGGTATGACATTCACAACCAAATCAAACGACCCAACTGGCACTGATGAATTACCCACGAGCGTGGAAGAAGAAAAGAAAATGAAGACAAGCTTTACAGATGACAGATTCTTCTGGTGCTCTATGATTGCATTTAATAAAAAGCTCACGCATGCCAGAGCAACTGAGCAAAGCGCCCACGTTCAACGCACAAAAGGAGAAGGAAAAGGTGAAGACTTGGCGGGTCACACCACAAAGAGGTGAGGCATGCTGGCACTTGGAATGGACATCGGCTCGAGCTCTTTGACCATCCTCTTCCAGGGAAACTTTTTCTTCATACAGCACACGATCCATTATCATTCGGTTTAAAGTTTGATCATACTAGACTACTAGTAATGATTCTAGGTTACTTGATTTTCTTCTCGGCAAAAGAGTGTTTATTTCAATTTATTTCTCATATTTTGATAATATTTTCTTGTGAACGAGTGCGACTTGCACACTCAAGGAGAATTTTTGAAAAAAATGGTTTTAACTTTATGGTCAATTCAGTCTTGAAATCTTTGACTTGACCAATTTAGTGCTCAATTTTTGACACCCGACAATTCCGATCAATTTTGATTGAGAATTTGGCCGATATAGATGTTGGCAAAAGGTGACGTAGGACAATCGGGTCTTGCTAATGTCGGACAATTTTTTATTTGTAACTTTCAATTTTTTTGATTTTTTGATTTTAAATTTATATATTTTCTGCTTTCTTTTTAATTGTAATTGGCCGTTGCCTAGGCCACAGGCAAGCGTGAAGGCCCTCGCTAGCGGTCAACGAGGGCTTGGAGGCCTTTGCTCTAATAGCCAACGCACAATGATCATGATAGTAAAACCAAGGATCTTTAGTAGGTCCATTGATTGTGCAGAAAGCTCTAGGAGACTTTCATCACGTGAGTAACGTTTATATTTCGAGTCAATTATCGAATTAGGTTTTTCTATGATGAGAATTATCCAAGGGACGTGATAAAAGTCTTTGAAACGTACACCCTCATGCCGTTGGTTGGCAGCAAATGCTTTCTGGAAACCACGAATCATGGCTGAATTTTGACCATCTTCCTTCCGTCATTTTTGTCCTTCCTTTTCCTGCTCTAGGTCAAACGATGTTTGTGGTGTCTAGTCGAAGACAAATCTGCACGAATTATTCAGTGTCTAAATCCAGTCGCCAGTCAACACTCGAGTTCGTCCGGCCATCACGTATCCACATCCTGTGCATCTCTTCTCTCTTCTTCTCGCGTTTCGTTCTCAGCACTTTTCTGATGTATTCCGGCAGGGATTTATGTTTGATAAGCTCTGTAATTTGACTCCCGGGGCTAATGTTTTCTGCCATTGCAGGTTTGGAAGAATCGTGCTAAAACCATTTTTCTGGTTCGTAGATTACGAGTTATGTATTTCGCCATATGCAAGTTCAACTAGAATTAAATTTTTGGTGTTACATATTTGTAAACCCGCCAATCGAGAAAGGCAGAAACATGCCCCTTTTGCAAGTCTTCTTGGCTAAAAGAGAATCGATCCGAATTGAAAGTTTTGTCGAACCTAAATTGGTTGGTTTAAGGCTAGGAATACTCTCAACCTCATCTCCTTAAATTAGGCACAACTTCTATCAATCATGTGTTTCCCTATATACTACAATCTTTGGTACAGATATAAAAAAGTAAAACAAGAACAAAGTAGTATAGTCATGTATCTTCTAGAGAGTGTTAGATTAAACAAGTGCTTTGTTTATGAGCGAGTGTGACTCTTATTTGGGCTCCCTTATGAATATGGTTATAATTTGGTTTGAGAAACCGTTTTTAACTCTCTTTTTTTGGCTATCGAGATAGTAGCAAGCAAGCCTTTTAGTTAGAAATACATATTCTGTTGATATGTGAGTAGTTACTCTCTCGAAGCCTACGGATAAGAATAGTCATTTTAATTTAACTACTAATTCAAATTAAAAATAGAATATGTATTTCGAACTAATATTAATAGTTATTAGTTATATAATAAATATTATTGATCTAAATTAATTAATTTTTTTTTATATAGTTTATAGAATTCTAAATAATTAGAATTATGTTCAATTTTTTATATTAATGAAATGCTAGTTCAAGCAACGTGCTCATTGCGTAGAAGATGGGCTAGAACAAAGGCCGGTATGGCCCCCAATTTTCTGGTCCAATATGGGGCCCCGGACTTCCATAGGTCCTTGGTTTGACCTCCGGATTCCGATCCTCGCTTTCAATAAAGTGGAGCGGGGCCGTGCTTGCTCAGCGTGCTCCTAACGTCGGGGTTCGTCAAGACTATGATCTATAAAACCTTTTGCACCAGCTGATGTTCATGGCCCAAAGAGACAATTATCGTCCATGGGTTCAATTTTCATGCCCGCACGTGTGCATAGATAGCTCAGGATCGCATGATTTACATATCTTTTTCGTTTTATGTTTCGGCGAACTAGGTGCTCTCAAATGAAAGAACAAGGTTCCTTAGGACGCTCAAGGAACGGAAATCTCGAGGCCATGAAATACCTATAATCTTGTACTAAGGTAAACGCACGAGGGAAAATTTCATGTGTTTCGAGCACGATATTTGCACTTGATGACGGGGGAGTCGGGTCCATCGCGTTTGTCTAATTTATGCACAAACTCGAGTCCATTCGTTCTGGAAACCCGACATCAGCCCATCGGATCGGTGGTGGCGAGCATCTTTTGACCGCTCTTCGATCTCTTTCGTGTTTCTTCTTGTCCTTCTTGTCTCCTGGTCAAATGGTGGTTGTGGTGTCTGGTGGAACACGAATTTTCTCTAATTATCAGTATCTTAATCCAGTGGTCAGTCAAAAATTCAAACTCGTTTCACTATCGGGTATCCACATCCGATGCATTTCTTATCTTCTTACTCGCTTTTAGTCCCGTGTTTTCCAGTAGAAACAGACGTTCATCGGTACGACCGATGGGCATGGAACGGGATGAGCAGGCGGAAACGGCTCTTTGATGTTAAGGACTGAGGAGGAGCTGGAACGAAAGGGGCCACAGGAGGATTATGAGAAGGATGGGGACGTGCACGGCAGGGCCCAGAGGGTGTGGTGTGCCCAACGACAACGAAGTATCGAATAATATCTCTAACAGTATTCTTTAATATGTGGGATTAAGTATTGTTAGATCCAACTGCGTCGCTAATTATCAATGAATACTTAGTTGAAAGTTCCGAAAACAATGAGTAGCTCACTGCTTGCTTTGCCAAACCATAGTGGGATAAGTACGAATGAACTTCTAAGATTGGAGTAAACTTGCAAACATGGAATTCAAATTATGTATACCACGAGGAAACTTAATCTCAATCAGATTTTGGTCATGTCCATTTTTGTGAAAACACTAGTTAAAAAGCTTGGTTAGAGGAAACTTCTTTTGAGTTAGCACCTGATTCAATCTAAGAATTGGATCGGATTGAACCGAACCAGCCTGTTCTAAATGATTCTTACTTTTCAAAATTTGAATCGGTGAGAACCGATCTGATTTTCCGATTCTGCTCAAGGAACCAGGTCGGCTGCGCTATATTAAAATTCTCTAGTGCTCCAACTCTTCGGTTTTTGTCACGCTCGCGTTTTATTTTTCATCTCTCTCAGTAGAGAACATGAAATCTGCTTGTTCTAATATATCCATCAGACATGAGCACCAAGATACAAGTAGAGAATACACAGTCCAAACCTCATGGCCAAACACGACTACTAAGCAGGCAGATGGTAGTTGGTAAGTGATGGCAATACAAACTACAATTATTTCGATTATATCGAAAATATTATGTGTCTGCATTTCCCCATAACAAGCATCATAATAAGGTTTCTATTGTAATTCCTTCAAGAAGTCTTCCATTTTCAACCAAGGAAACAAAAACATAAAAAGGCTACACAGCCGATCTTAATGCAACCCGAAAATCGAGTAGGACCAACCAATCTAGTCAGTCCAATTCCAGGTGGATAGGGTTGGTTTTCCAATTTTATAAACTGGGATCTTGCCTTATCTGATTAGGTTTTTGGTTTCAGGGTAGGATCCATTTTGTAAGTGGTTACTCTAAAATATCCTCATTTTTCTCTAATAGAGACTCCGCTGAAAACATGCCCCTTCTATGATTGTAGATGCTTCATAATTTTATAGTTGCATCAAGCAAAAAATAGAAGTCTTCTTGGCCAAAAGAAAATTGATCCAAAAAGGAAGTTTGGTGAAACCTAAATGTATTTGGTTTAAGACTCTGATACTCCCAACTTTTTACATTATATAGATAGTTAATTTCAACTCAATCTCCCTCAAATTAAGCATTACTTCGATGAATTGTAAAATTTTTTCCCTAAAAATACCGCAATCATCATACATATATAAAAGAGTAAAAAACAAACCAATGTAATATAGCCATATGTATTCCAAATTATCAGACTAGTGAGAGTGGGAAATTAAACAAATTGGAGAAGCCAACCATTTGTCGTAGACCCAATGGTGATTCTAGTGGCCCATGAGCCATCCCAGGCCCGAGCTAAGCCAAGATTCTGAAGCCATTTTGGGCATGCTTGAATGGGAGCATTTAGCATGAAAGCTCGAGGTTTACATATACCAGTTTTTTTTTTTTGTGAAGGAAAATGATTTCATTACTAGCCCATAAAAGGGGCAACGTTAGATGGAAAGTCTGAACATAAGATAAAAATTAAAGGCTGATGAGGAAATAAAACCTAATTAGTAGGGAGAGTTGGCTCCGGTGGCCAGTTTAGGCCCAATCAATGGCACTATGTTGGTATCCCTCGGTTCAGAGACCCGAACCTTCACTAAGCTAGGCCAAAATTTTTGTGCAATCAGTTACTATTGATTGGGCCGGCCAAGGTGGTTCAGCCAGGCCCGATAAGCAATCCACCAAACATATACCTGTTTTTTTGAACAACACATACCAGTTAAGTGAGGGCAGTTTTGGGCAAAAATTCGTTCTCAATATTAAAGTCCTACCTGATCCTGCTCAATAAACACTATACCTTGTCGTGACTAGACCAATTGAACCCAGAAAATCGATCGCATCATTAATAGAAGTTTTAGGGTTTCTACTGTACTTTGTACAAATTGTGATGGCCATGTAGCCGTCTGAACAAAGGTGACCTACGAATTGAAATTGAAAATAACACCTAACCTAGGTGATCAAAAGAGCATATGGAGACCAGATGTGCACGGTTTTTTGTACATTGTGAAGGATCGTCCTCCTTCCAGAAGTGATCCGACTAAGATTGTGCTTGTTTTGGCTATATTCCCTGAGTTCATTACGGTTCCCATTTCTTGCTTCCTTTTAAGACGCTTCCCCTTAAGACATCGAATGAAGAGCGATGAGACAAAGGATGCGTTTGGATGGGCATTTAGAAAGTCCATTCAGCCAAAATATAGTTGTTTAGCAAGGAGCTTTCAAATGAAAGCCAACCCTTGGAAATGCTGAAAATAATTTTTTTCTTCATAAACTACCCTTATTAATTTTTCATATTTCCATTATTGCCTTGTATTTATTTATTTTTTAAATGAAAAAGGAGTAGCCCTTCGCCGAAGGGTGATGGTCGCCCGGCCGAGGGTTGTGCGACCTAGCGAGGGCCGCCGGAGGTTGCCCTAACCTCGGGTGACCCTCGGCGAGGGTCGCGCGACCCGCCGAGGGGCCGCCGAGGTCGCCCAACCTTAGGTGACCAGGGTCGCTCGACCTAGGGGCCACGCGACCTAGCCGAGGGCCGCCGGAGGTTGCTCCGACTCGGCGACCGGGTCGCTCGACCCGAACCGCGGCTGGCGACCGTCGCCTTGGTCTCGCGACGCACGTGAGGGTCGCACGATGGGCCGCGTGGCCCCCGGGTCGAGCGACCCTCGTCGCCCGAGGTTGGGCGACCTCCGACGGCCTTGGCGGGCGCGCGACCCGAGGGTCGCCGCGAGGTCGAGCGACCTCCGGCGGCCTCGACCGGGTTGCGCAACCCTTGCCGGAGGTCGCCCGAGGTCGGGGACCTTAGCCGACGGCCGCCGGCGCCAGATCTCGGGTTCGCGGCGACCACGGTCCTTCGCCGATCCGGTGAACGGTTTAGCTAAATTTAAAAAAGAAAAAAAAAGAAAAAAGAAAAGAAAAAGAAAAATATATATATATATATATATATATATATATATATATATATTATACCCATCAAAACCCATTGTGAAAGTTCTTTTTACAAAAGCACATTCAACTCAAAAAGTCCATTTGCAAATTTTTTTTATCAAACACAATTTTTTTCCAAGTAGCTTTAGCTTTCAGATTTGCATTGGACTCAAAGCCCATTGCAAATGAACCAAACGCAGCCAAAGCGAGACGCTGTAAAAAGATGGAGATTTCATGTCCATATGGAATTACGATGGGAATATTGCATACGAATGTATAGTCAACGTAATAGAAGACTTCAACATCAAGTATTGCGTTGGGATTGGTGGTTACAGAAGTGTCTACAAAGCAGAAATGCCCAAAGGGAAGATTGTGGCCTTGGAGAAATTTCATTGTTTTGAAGTGGAGGACCCATCTTCCGACAAGAGCTTTAGAAACGAAGTGAAGCACTCAACAAGAGTGTGGCATCGAAGCATAATTAGACTCTATGGTTTCTGCTTGCATCGGCGATGCATGTTCTTGATCTATGAATACATGGGGAGGGGAGTTTATTTTTCTACAATGAGAAATGACATTGAAGCAATGGAACTAGATTGGTCCAAAAGAGTGAATGTCATATATGGGATTTTGCACATGCCTTTGTCTTACTTGCACCATGATTGTGCCAGCCGATCGTTCATTGGGATGTATCGAGCAACAACATATTAGTCAACGATGAAATGCAGGCTTTCGTGTCCCATTTTGGCACTACGAGACCTCGATCCAGACTCTTCATCTTATTTCACCGCAAATATTGTTGGGACACATGGATACATAGCACCAGGTGAACAATCTTCAATTGATTTTACTGAAAAAGAAGTGTTGTAAGGGTAATCAACATCGTTGCAACCCCTCATGCATTGTAGAACTTGTTTAGTTGGCCATATTAGACTGATATGCAGCAACTTTTATAGCTTTCTTTCATGCTTAATTTCAACACAGAAAATTTAGACATTCCTGCCGCCTAGACCTTTGATTCAATAAAAGATATGTTTATTACACGCAGTCACTGTAAAAGTAGTAAACAAGTTCCTATGGATCATTAAGAACAAGATTTCAATGACGATACGCCTTGAAGGCTTTGATTAACATCTAGGTGTCCCTCATTTGTAATAGAAGAAGTTGATTGATAGCTAGTTTCAAAATAATCTCTCCTGTCCATGTTCTAACTCCGAGATATGACTGCACAACTTTGTGATTCTCTTTCCTTTTCACAGAGCTCGCTTATAGTTTGGTGGTTAACAAGAAATCTGATGTACATAACTTCGGAGTTGTGGCACTGGAAACAATAATGAGCAAGCATCCGGTAGAGATCATCTCGGTGCTATTGATCTCCGAAGGAGAAGATATCATGTTACTTGACATGTTAGACCAGTGCTTGCCTATTCCGAGAAAGAGTTTTGTTGTGAAAAACATTGTTCAAGAGATTTCTCTGGCTCTTGCTTGCTTAAGTATAGACCCAAAGTCAAGCTTGGCGATGAAATGAGTTTCTGGAGCTATTTTGGCTCAAAAAAATACCAATGGTTGACCCCTTCCATGCAATCTCATTGGCGCAGCTCTGACAGACTCTATTCGGCACATCAACATTTTCATGGTCTTCTTAATAGCTAAATTGGCTAGGTGCATTTTTGATACAGAATAAGAAATTAGTACCTTGGATAAATTTCATAGTTCAAAGTACTTTTCGATAGAAACTCCTTCCAGTTGGACAAGGACACAAGTGTAATTAATTCGTGAGTGATTTGAAGTATCCAAATTGTTGAATCTTTTCTCATTTTCCTATTAAAAAATTCATTATGGTCGTCATCTTTGTTTACTCAATAGTTGATGCAGGTCCTCAAATTGGTTGAACACAATGTGTTATGTGTGCCACGAAAGATGAAACTAGGCAAAGTATGTCGGAAGCTGTTTGTGACTTGAGTTGTCTTGTTCCATTGACTGTACAATTTCTACATATAGTCTCTTTTTTCATGGCAGTTCCTTGCAATTTCTCAGCAGTCTTGTGGGACATTAAACAAAATAATTAAAATGGGGTTATGAATGGATTGATGGATGATTGGAAGGAAAAACAAAAGTTCAATTACTCAACAACAATAGTGTCCTCGAAGCAATAATTATCAATTTTAGAAACATAAATGGACTCTTAAAATAATTTTACAAAAAAAAAAAAAAATGGACTCTTAAAATAATTGGGAGTTAACTGTTGAGTGAGGTTGAGAATTTTATATGGCTCACCAGAAAAAATTAGATCTTGTTCATAAACTTGTGGCTCTCTTTGAACTGTGGACATTTTTTAATTGGTGTGTTGGGATAATCTCACTTATCTAATTTTGTAAGGACTTTGGGCCTTCGGTTCTCATGGCTTTAAAACACGTTACACAAGTTAGAGAACACAAGCCTTATAAACTAGCCTAAGACTCCCCCCGTAAGCGATGTGGGACAAGAGACATGCCCCCTTCCCCGTACGTCCAGGATCGAGGTGCAGACGTACCGTCATCCCTCCTCCCCGCGCACTATCGCCTAGGCCATCACACTCTCCCCCTCTTGGGAGCACATCGCTCGTTGAGGCCCCACATGCGGTCGGGAGTCAGTTTTGATACCACTTCGGGTGGGGATGTCACGTCCCCAAACCTCAAGCGCATGCACATCCTCCAGTGGCTGATAAAATTGCGATGTCTTGATGTGTCGCTGACCCATTTATTTTATTGCACATGAATGCGTATAAACAAAACCCTTGATAGTAAACAACATGGGATATGAAAGCAGGATAACAAATTCACAACCAAAACACGCTTTTATAAACAAACTAGGTTATATACAATGCTAGTCTCGTTCTCACCGAAAAGGATCTGGGCCCTAAAAAAGAAAATTGTCCTATGATCTATTAGTCGAATTTCACTAATCCTTCGAACTCCACAGGCTCTGGGGGCATCCGATCCTCCACAACACCATTAGGAGGGGTAGCCGCACCCTCGCCTAGAGCGGGGTCGATCACTACAAACGGGGATCTCAAAACCTAAGAGGGGACCGGCTTTTTGTATCCATTGAGCTCGCAGTGAAACCACGCCCTAAATCGATGAGGTACCCTTTGAGGTAGGCTCTCATCGACTCTAGATGATGGTCACTATGAGCTCATAGACCTAGTGGCCCTCGAACAAGGAAGTCAAAATCAACTCAATAACCCTTCGAGGATGACCATAACGTATCGAGAAGCTGCCATCTAAAGACCTAAAAAGATTGAGCCCATGACGGGGTGAGACAATGTCTTAGCAAGTTTACCTCCTAAATCCTGACTAAGAAGGAAATATGCCTAAAGACAATCCATACACACAAGATAAATGACTTACCTTACCTCAGTTCCCTCCTGCATATTAGTACAATTCACATACTCAATCAATCAATTCAATTAATACAATCGATTCATCAATTACAGGGGTTCCGATTGTAAGGCCAAATTGTTATGACACGTCCTATATTGTGCCACACAATTTGTCTTATAATCCGGTGCTTCAATTTTAATTAAACACATGTTCCAACTTGATTACCGCCGCACATGCACAATATATTGATGCACATCGATCTTCGCCATAGCTAGGCTTCGTCTCACTCCTTTGAGCACAACAACATCCACCGACGCACATTGGGGATAGCATTCTCGAAGGAGCATCGGCTTAGAATCTATCGCGACCAGCTTTCGTTGTCCAGGGGGCATCGCATATAGGGGCAATGTCCTACCGACACACATCGGGACGGGTTCACTTAGCCATCACACGATCAATCAATTTCGGCCAAGGATATTGTGCTTTGCACTCAAATGCCTTAATTAAAATAATGACTTGCCCTATTTTCTTCAGATAAAAAACACATGGTGAAAATAATCGTGCAGGGTACACGGTGAATTTGAACCCGAAAATTGATGTCCTTCCTTTTAAAATCCCATTATTTGATATAGTATTTAAAATCATTTTTGATGTGAAAACCAGATCTGAAGATGTGGCGGTCGATTTTTTACTTGTTTTCAATTGAATGAGTCGAGCTTTTCATCGACGTGCCTATAGTGCTATTCTTTGAGCCCGATCACTTATGAGATAACTAGACTATTTGGGAAAGTTACTAATGGATTTTAATGCAACATGTTTGAAAATTCGACTAGGAATTGACTACTTGACCGTGTTAGTTTAGAATGGTTATTACGACATAGTCGAAAATCTATCAAAGACCTAGAGATAAGTCTGATTTGACCAAAGATGCGTGATTTAGTAGTGGGGTGATTCCACCAAATTGCAAAATTATCGTTGATTAGCACTAAATCGATTTTTTCTGTTTTGGTACTTTGTTTGTATTTGAAACCTTGAAATTTTCACGATAATCAAGAATCGCCAATAAGTTGAAAATGTACATTGTGGTTCGAAAATAATTGACCACGGTCAATTGTACCAAAAATCCCTAAAACTACCCGATAGGTTAGGTCGCGCTAAAATCGTGTGTGGGTTGAAATTAAGTGCGACTGCCTATTCCGATTTGAAATCGAAGCTTATCCGCGATGTCACAATCAATTAATATTGTTGCATCATTTCAAGACCTTTTTGACTAACTTTGAATTTTGGTGATAAATTCAAATGCAGTAAATTAAATGAGAATGGGAAGGACCACAATTTAGGTGAATTTTTAGTTTTCAATGTGGAACGATTGAGATGGGAAACATAAGGATTTAATTGAGGCCTTACCAATGTTACCTAAGGCCATTTAAATTGCAAAACATTAAAGGGAAAACTAGTGTAAGGGCTGCAAAATTTAGATGACTACATGCCAAAGGGAAATTCAACTTCATGTGAGTTCCATATGGGAAAGATAAGATTTCATTGGAGTGGTAGGCCCCTTGATAGTTAGAGTGGCCCAAGAATTCCATGGAATATGGACTAAGTGATGTGGAAATTAAAAGGGGACCCTCCATAGCCTTGCTTTCTCCTCTTTCCCTTTCCATCCATGCGAAATCCCCCCATTTGTTGCTCGACCGATTCTCTCTCTCTCTTTCTTTTTCTTTCCTTTTTTCCTTTCCTTTTCTTTTCGTAACTTGCCTTGTCTTTGTCTTCTTCGAACTACTCGGTCCTGCTTCCTCCCTACCGACCGAACAGCAACACCAAAAATAGAGCAAAGACTCTATTTTGTGTCTCTGGTTTCTGGACCAGCAGCCCCAAGACTATGGGTGTGTTTGGGAACCATTTTGTGTTTTCTGTGAAACGCAAATATTTTAACTCAGCGTGTTTCCAAATGTGAATCGGTGTTTGGTAAATCACACAAAGTCCTTGAAGTCCTTTGAGAAAATGGCATTTGAGGAAAGTTACATTTACAAAGGATCTTTGTGGTAAAAAAAAGATTCTCAAAAGAAAAATTAAAAAAAAATTGACCAGCAGGCGCGCCGCCGTTGCGACCTCTGGGCGACCTTCTACGACATCCGGTGACCTCGGATCTAGGGCGCGAGGTTGCGTGACGCGCGCTTGACCTTCCCGGTGACCCCGATTTGGGGCGCGATGTTGCGCAACGCCGCCTCGACCTCGGCGACCCAGATCCGAGACGTCGAGGTTGCGGAAGGACCTTGCCGCCCCGGAATTGGGTTGCGGCGGGGTTGCGTGACCTCATCGCCCCGGATCCGGGGGCGGTGAGGTCACGCGGAGGCTGCGCACCGCCGCGACCCAAATCTAGGGGCAGCAAGGTCGCGCGTTCCAAATCGGCGTAAGAAGAAGCTTGCTCGACCGCTCGCGGAAGAAGAAGAAGAAGAAGACCGCCGCCACCGCATTTGGGTCGCGGCGACCCTAGAGCTTGGTCGCGCCACCCCTGTCGGTCGTGCCACCCCCGACGGTTGCGCGTCCCTCTAGCTTGCCGGCCCCTTGCGGTCGCCGACAATCGAACCTCCCCGAAGAAGATGAATAGTATCGCATACAAGGGCTAGAACCAGAAAAACAAAAAACTCGTGAGGACAATTTCGAAAAAAAAAATAAACAGTGCCTGCGTGAGCATGTTGGAAAAGCTCGAAAGCCCAAGTCTTGGGCTTTCAGCCACTAAAGCTGGCATTTGGGGGAATGGGGGCTCAAATTGCCAAACGGGCTGGCATTTGCCCAAAGATTTTTAGGCCTCCAAAGGGTTTTGGGAGGTGGTTCCCAAACGGAGCCTATGTCAACCTCATGTGTGTGATTAATTACAAATCGAAGCAAATCCAAACTGTCACCAAGTCATCTTCCTACAATTGTTCAGACTCATCAGTGGACCTTAACTACCCTTCCTTCATTGCCTTCTTTAGTCCAAACAGCTCGGGCTCTTTGACGGTGCAAGAATTCTTCCGGACGGTGACAAATGTGGGAGACGGGCCGTCAACCTACATTGCCAAGGTGATGCCGATGGAGGGATTCAAGATCGAAGTCGTGCCGGATAAACTGACGTTCAAAGAGAAGTATGAGAAGCTGAGGTATAAGCTGACAATAGAAGGACCAAAACAGAAGAATGAGACGCTGGTTTTTGGTTCTCTGAGTTGGATGGATAACGGTGGCAAAGCATGTGGTCAAAAGCCCCATTGTGGCGACGAGCCTGAGCTCGGAGGCATTGACGTCCAGAACTTGAATTTTTTCTTTTTTTCTGGTTTAGCATCAGTAGAGGAAAATATTTTCTTTAGTTTTTTTTTCCTTTTTTGAACCAATTTATATAATGTGTAATAAAACTAACTTGATTTGGCCCCGTGAAGGTTTGTGGGTGGATAGGGTGTCCAAATCATACCACACATCTTACTTGCTAAACAACAAAAAGCCAGCTTTTGCAATCTGTACGATAGTTGCAGGTGAGCATCCGAATTCCCATATCCACCATTGCACTTCAATCATCAGGAACAAGACATGCATAGCGAAGTTTCAAAGACCATAAGTAACTTGGGTTCAGGACAGAAGATTGTCCGAATTAGTGAACGATGAGATTCTTGAGTTTGCTTCTCTTCACAAAACAGTGGCATTTTGCGTAGCTCGTTTCCATTTTCAGCATGGCAAAAGTAGTCGTATTGTCGGATTTCAAGTATGGATGGCGAGTACTTCATGCAAGCATACCTCAGCAAATCACGAATCATTGCCCACCAAACATGATAGCGACCACCTGCCATAAGAGATCATTATTGAACAATAGTTTTTGTTACTCATGAAAGAGATGAAGTTAACTCATGAGTTTGTGAGGGAAATCATTGGATCAAGTGTCAAGTAATCAAGAAGCGCAAACACAAGTCAACGAAAGAAAATTCACATCATCGATTCTTGTCTTGCCCTAAAATCTAATGTCATCAATTCCAATTATTCGAGTAAATCCGAACCCTCACCTCCTCCTCCTCTCAACAAGGCAGAATTCTATTATTCCGTGCAAAAATTTTCGTATCAGTAACCCTCAATTAGTTTTGGTAAGTGTCAAAGAACTGTTAGTAGAAAAAAGCGAAGTAACTTTCTCCCAAATAACTTATTGGAAACTAATCAATACTCTTACGAAATTACAAACTCTTTCTTTAGCTTGCATATTATTTATATAGATACAGCTACCAACTTTTATTTACTTAACTTACATAACACTTCAAATTTACTGACTTGTACGTGCAATTACATATTTAGAGTAAGGTACCAACTAATTATGGGATACGAACTCTTAACTTATGTCACTCTTCTAATCTTATTTATTTTTATAATTACCAACTTTTACGAGTGTTGGCTAGCAACATCTTACATTTACTAATTATATATTTGGATATCACTAATCCAAATTAGTGTGAGTTGCCGACTTTCTCCCATTGCAGTTCTACCTAAGCTAGTATGGGGGTCACTGACCCTCATTTGGTATTTTTACTTATGTTTATTTTTTTCTTTGGTCTGAAATTTTTTACTGCTTACAAAATGCTTCACTTACCAACATTTTAAACTTATAGATTATTCTTAGAGATTACTGTCTTTAATTAAAGTCTTTTACCTACTTTTCTCCGACTAAATTACCAACTATTTTTGAATAACTAACTTTTATTCAAGCTACCAACTCTGTTTGATGTAGAGGGGCAAAGAACAGGGGCTTCGTTGGTTGATGACCATGACGGATCGCGGGAAGTGATAGCAGCAGGGTTCAAGGGACGTCGACGGCTCCTGGGCGGCGGTGAGTGACGGGGCTGGATCTGTGGCGGAGGCAGAAGGGTTGGGGAAGGAGATGGGGATATGTGCATGGTGTTTGTTTGGTTTTGGCGTGGGCATTTGGGCGGCCTCTTCATACTTCATTTCCGGAATGGGCTAATCTTCGGTCCAGGGCATCAAATTCCCGAAAATTTCGGGCTTACCTCAAATGATTCAAATATTAAACGTAAAATCAAGGAAATGGAAAGAAAAATTGAAAATCTGAAATCTCTAATAGCGATTTATCCTTACTGTAAGACTCTGTTAGTGTTAGTAATATATTGGATGGAAATTAAACGGCATGTGATACGGATGGATATGTATCGTCACATTCTTTTTTCTTTAGCCTCTTTCATGTTCAGTGCATGCCAATTAATACGGATCTCAATTTGTAGCGATCTGTGTAATAACAGAAATCATCCTTATTACCTTTTTTTTTCCCCGTAAAGAATCGCAGTGAACCTCCCCCATTGCACCAATGAAAAGTTTGGTATATTGCTTTAATTTTGAAAAACAAATATAATAATCCTGCCATGCTAGCCATAGAGAAAAATCTAACCTTTTTGCTGCAGTAAATCATAGGGTTAATACTCTGAAAAACCCCAAACTGGTACATTTATGACAAATTTACCTAAAACTATTTTTTTGACCTTGAAAAACCCCAAACTGGTACACCTGTAACAAATTTACCCCGACTGACTATAAAAAACTCTAAATCAGTACATTTATGACAAATTTACCCCAAACTAATTTATTCAATCGCAAAAAACCCCAAACTAATAAATTTATGACAAATATACCTTCGCTAAATTGGATTAATACCACAAAAAATCATAAAAGCTGTAAACTCTGACAAATGGATCGTAAAATCCAAATTGGTATACTAGTCAATCGTCACGTGTCATTTAACTTAATAATTTGATCATAAAATTTAACGAAAACTAGTAGAGAGTAAATTTGTCACAAGTATACCAGTTTGGGGTAAATTTGTCAAAGGTATACCAGTTTGAGGTTTTTAGTAGTCAAAAAAATAGTTTCGGGTAAATTTGTTATAAGTGTACCAGTTTGTGGTTTTTTAGGGTATTAACCCTAAGTCATATGAGGGGATCCGTCAAGATTCCACGATTTATTTCTACATAGGGCGAGCATTTACTGTTGACATGCAAGTCATAGTGAATTTATATCTACATAGGTGTATAGCTATTTAGAAGGTAGATAAATATGTCCCCTATAAGCATATGAAATTTTTTATATATTGCTCTAAGAGTGCATAATAACCATTCAATTTCTATTTCATAACTATTTTTCCGTTTTAAACTTATTTCTCGAATAGAAATCCATTTGATAAAACTATTTCATTTTTCTATTTCTACAATAGATTTTTACTCTAGAGATAGGTTTAAAATAAAAATTAGAAGTAATTTTTTTTTATTTCTCTATTTCTGAAACAAAAATAAGAAATAAAACTCTTCTTTTGTTCGTCCTCCCTGCCCATCCGTCGACTACCACTCGCCATCGTCACTCGTCATCCGCGCCGCTTTCGTTGATTGTCGTTCATCAATCATCGTCCACCGTTGTCATCCGCCGGTCACCATCCTCCATCGCTGCCATCCTCCGGTCACCATTGCCTACCACTTGAAAGGAAGAAATTTTTTGTTGTTTTCATACGATGATATAAATTTTATGTCTTTATCAAATGCGTATTTTTGCTTAAAAACTTATCTAAGAATAGAAATAGAAAAATCTATTTTTCTTCCAAAAATGAATTTATGAGCAGAATGGTTATCATTTGCACCTATGGGAGAGAGAGGGAGCGACTTGATTTTCGCATTGGGGAACTTAATTTCTTTGCTGCGATGGATTAGCTAGAACAATTTTCATAGTTCCTACACTTCAAATTCCAATATGCATATCGCAAACTTGTCAAGGTTAATGCCACCGCCTAATGGCATAATTAGCAAATTGGCGTAGAACCCAACATATTCAATAGTCTAGATTCAAATGGTATATGTATTATATTCATATAATAATTTGGCTTTGTTATCAGTTGCTACCCTCCCTGCATCAATTACATTAGATATTTTCCTAAGATGGCTATTGAAATGTGCAAACGATTCCTCTTGAGAGGTGGATTTAATACTTAGCTTGGGTTCTCCCAAATTTCACTGTTCATAACTTGATTTTTCAGATAGTTATGGACATTTGGTTTTTGTTTGTCACTAATCTATTAGAGGCCATTAAAGTTCAAGTAAAACATGAGAAGACATTTTAATTGTATGAACTAGAGATTTGAGGCGAATGATTTGATTACGCTCTAAAGCCCAAATTGATGCTTAATCAAATATCGAATATATAATATAACATCACGTCAACTAAATTGCAATAATAAAGTGATAAAAACGCGAAAAATAAAACCTAATACAACTCGTGCAAAAACCCTGGGTACTCGCGAGCTCTGCCCAAATTAAAATATGCAAATATTTTAAATTAAATAATTCATTCTCCCTAAAACTAAATGACTATAATGACATATTAAATAGTGATAAGTAACAATTAAACATGGATTAAGTAGCGCTTAAACATGCAATTTATGACTAAGCGCAAGTCCCTTTTTTTTTTTTATAACATTTTTCATTTATTGTTCTTTTGTCATTTTCACACTTTAGTTGAACGTCTTGGCTAGTTTTAGCTAAAAGTTTGTGAAGTTTTCACTTCTCTAAAAGGATCAATCTGTAGTTTCTGGATTGGAGTTGTTTTCTTGTCGTGGAGAACTCTCTAGGGATTGAAACTATGCTCTGTTGAAAGCTTAACGGTTCCCCTTGAAACCCAAGCGATTTCTTTGTATGATTTTTTCTGGTGTGTGAGATATGGCTCTCGAAAAATCCCTTCAGACGCTGCTTCTTTTTGTTTCTAGGCTTGCCAATCAATCGTTTTGGTGTAATTATGGAACCATCAAGAGCTCCCCCTGCTGCCTTTTGTCTCCAAATCTTTATTCATCAAAAGAACATGCTTCAGAGACTTTATCCATCAAATTAAGCTAGCTTTTGGTCAGTCCTTGCCTACACATCAGAGCTGCCAACTGAGCCGTTTCACCAGTTCTTTGACTTTGTCAGATTTTCAAACTTATACCGTTGCTGAACTAATTGATATGGTTGAGATTTTCACTCCCCTTCATCAGCTTATCCATGGCCAATTTTCATCTAGTAGCACATCTCATGGTCGCCTGCCACTTCAGCTAGAGGTTAGGTTGATTGGGCATCTGAGTAGGATATGGTGGGCCATGAAATTGCTTACATAGTAGCTTCAAACTATGGCCAAATCAAGAACTGGATTTTGGAAGCTGTTTTGAGTGCTTTAATCCGTTAATTTTTGTCACGCCCTGATTCTTGAGCACGTGCCCATTTCTTAGTGATCGATTAAATTTGCGACGTCTCAAGACGCGTCGCCGACCCATTAAATTTTTATGCACATGCGGAAGTGAATAAATAAATCCTTAGATGGTACAAAGATGGGATACAAAAGTAGGGCTACCATTTTGAAAACCACTACAAACTTTTGTACACACCAGTGTCGCAACCTACTATTCAGGGGAGGGAATAGGTTTAGGGGTATTATCTAAATGATGAGTTTATGACCCTTGATTAGGCATGGGCTCTCCCAAGACTATACCTCGCGCGACATTGATATATTTTTAGGAATTTTGCACAATAAGAGTTGCCACTAGCTTATTGGAGTTGGCTAGAAACCAGGTGAGGCATGTGAGCGTACCTCACTTCCTACGCAACCAGAGAATCTAAAGTCGGTGACTTGATTATACTAATTAACCAATTAGTGCCTTTTCGGTACATAATCTTGTTCATTTAAAAAAAGATTTTTGTCAAGCATGGGAGTACACCTTACATCCTGATTGCCATCAAATTAAATGTGTGCAATTAAATATAACAAGATATGCAAGCTACACATACTATATAATCAATATACAAGCAAATAAAGGCCTACTTACACTAAAATGGCAATACATAGTAATTCCTAATCAAATCCTACAATTTTTGGATTTTGGATTTTTTTAATTTCTTTAAATAGCAAAGTACTTTTTTTTTTTGGGGCGGACCGGGTTGGACCCACCCCAAACCCGGATCCAACACTTTTGGATTTTTTTAAAAATCAATTTAATTTTAAAATTTTTTTTTCATTTTTCTTTTCTCATTGCATCATTTTCCTGCACCATCTGTTGAACGGTCATTCACGAACCCAACTTTTTCATTTTATAGTTTTCTATTTTTTTTGTTTTGCTTTTTTGCTTTTTTATTCTTTATCCCTTTTTTTTTTACTTCATTCCCGAAGTCATTTTTGCCTTCTTTTCTCTATTATTATTTTTCTCTTCTTTTCTGGTTTTTCTTTTCCTTTGTTCTTTTTAATTTCCCCTTTGGCGCTCTTCTTCTTCCCCGACGCTTCTTCCTCAATTTGCGCCATCCTCACCGAACTAAAAACAACACCACGGTGAACCCTCACCGGTGTTTGGAGGGTCGCCAAGCTATCATTTGGCGCTGGTCATTCGTTTCGACTGATGATGACCACTGTTGGATACCGATTCTGGTGACCACAAACCCATCTTTCGGTGCGAAGAAACGTCATCTACTTGAATACGCATGAATATTTCTCACGAACACTACGAAAACACAACAAATATGAGCAAAGCAAGCAGGACTCAGCGGGCATGGGAGCAAAAAAAAAGAGTTGATCTTGCGTTAAAACATACACCGCTCTTCAGTTTTTTATTAAGGCATTTTATTAAACACATAAGACGCACTAACTAGAGAGGTAAACATAGACTCGAGCGGGGCTCGGGTTCAGGCCAAGATCATTACGTGATGCACAAGCACTAATCTGGATCGACTCAGGGACAAGTTATCAACATTTAACTTGAGTTTAAACAAAAATAACAAGTGTCGGCCATAACACCAAACACAAACAAATATTTGCATAAAACACTACAATAAGCACGCATATGCTGTGTGAGGAATGAACACGAGCACAATGGAATTTCGGGCGAGGATCGAGACTGAAGCTCGTGCAAACCGGTTGACCACGAGTTCCAACTTGATGCCCCACCAAAAATGGGGCAACCGTACTCGGGAATGACCTACCTGGTTCGAAGGGGAGCGCTGCGGTGGACAACTAGCGACAATGAAGCTGTCCTTCAGTCTCACTCTCTTCCTCCTGTACTCTCTCGAGCTCTCTCCGGTGCTCAATGTTCTCTCTCGACCCAAAAGAAACAGCCGAGCCCCCCAAAAGCCTTCCCCCTCTCGCTTTTATGCTCCGCTAGCAAAAGCGCATGGCCCCTTGCCACCGCCAGCTGCCTTGCCGACTTGACTTTGACCCTGGGATCATGCTGCGCGATCTACTGCCCCCTCTGCTTCCTTGCCACCCCTGTCTCCTCTGGCTCGTACTTTGCTTTTCCTTCTTTCTATAGAGAGTGTGAGGGAGAGAGGGAGGAAGAGAAAAAGGTTGGGCCGGGGAAAGAAAGGAAAAAGTGGGGCTGGGCATTGGCCCAAACCAAAAAAGATACAGAGGAGAAGAGAATTGGAAAGGACTGGGCCTAGCCTGATCTTTTTTTTTTTCGATTTTATTTATTTTTTAATTAATTGATTTTTTTAAATTTTTTAGCGACTAATTCTTAATTTTGTATGCAATTAAGTTTTAAATAAAAAAGAAAAATTTAGGTGTCAATAACTAAACTAGGCTATTTACAATACTAGTATATATTTACAAGTCTACAAAAGAGCGATCGTCAAAACAAAGCTGTCCTATGACCAGCTAATTGAACTAGTAAAAATCAGGATTTCACAATTTTGCTAGAGTTTTTTATCAGCTAAAAAGTTCATGTATGTTAATTTAAGATTCTGACCAGATTTTGCAATTTCCTCAGCCCGATTTTGCAAGAAAGTATATTTGGCTATTTTGTTGCCTAATGATGACCAATTTGATTCATATGAGAGGGATCCGCGAAGATTCTGGGATTTATTTCTGCAAAAGAGGAGCATTTACTGCTCGTATTAAAGTCATGGTGGCATTATATGGTAGATGAATACGTATCCTATAAAGCATATAAATTTTGTGATATGTTGCTTTTTTTAGAAGAGAAACATAATTATCCTGCCACTTGGCATAGGAAAAATATGAATTTTTGCTACAGTAATTAACATGAGGGGTATCTGCCCATATTTCGTGATCTATTTCCATAAAAGACAAGCATTTACAGCTAGTATGCATGTTATATTGGATTTATATCTTTATAAATAAGCAAGTGTCTTTCAATTTCAGAAGACATCTGACAAAAAAAACAAAAAAAACAAAGACACTTCGAGAGCCAGAAAAATATGTCCACCATTGATATTTGCTGCCTACCAAAATGCTGTCCGGGAGGTAATACGCCGACTCTATTTAATTTCTTCTGTGGAACCGTTGTCACGTAATGATGATTAGCGAATCAAGATCATCTTATAAAGCTTCACTCTTTCACAGAATTATAGAAGATGGATTAGTCTAGAGGAATTACTGATTGAACTGATAAATTCGGCCTTCCGACTCGATTCATGATTTTATCCTTCTTAAGGACCCAACAGAGCAAGGGATCTTGTCCTTCCTATAAACACAAGAAATTAATCACACCTACACAATTGACGTTTGAGCTTCCAAAAGTGAGAATCTGACAAGGCATTGACAACTACTATCTTGTCATTTTTCTTGATGCTTGGTACGGCAAGTATCTCGGTTGTGTATCATTTGATTTGTCCCCGAGAGTTACTATGCACCATTTCCTAAGCGATGACTTATATGTTTGGTCTGAGCAAATAGTATTATGGATTTTATAGCATAATAACCTTAGTCACTAACAATATACACACGTGTAGTAAAGTAGAGATTAAGGTTGCTTAATTGTTTACGATGTATTTTTAACAGCACCCAAATCCAGTTGGCCAGAGCTGTTGGGTCAAAATGCTGGCAGCGTGAAGGCAACAATCGAGAAAGAAAATCCACTGGTGACGGTTGTACCATTGCTGGCGGGATCTGTAAGCCCGGATGTCAGTTGCTGCGGTCGGGTTTATTTGTCGATCAATGAGAATGGAAATGTCGATAAAGTTCCCACCATTGGATAGTGGGCAACAGGGGGAAATGAGCTATTAACTCTCCTTCTCATAATAATAAGAATAAAATTGGTCGACTTTTTATTTTTTTCTTTGTTGAAAGAAAGTTGTATTCGTTACTTAAAAAGATACGTGAGAAGTACTCAAACTTCATAGAAAGTAAATCAAAGCAAAATAAAGGTCAGAATATTGAAAAATAAAGCCGGATCCAGAAAACAATGAGGATCAACAAGCATTAGCAGGCTTAAGTATACACTCATTGTACAAGAATAAATTTGTCAAACAAAATAATCAAGGCTAGCCCTCATGTTATCATCAATGATGAGCACTCCTTATCCAAGAACTACAATGATTGGTACGTGTCTACATTCGGCTTTCTCTACGCCATCTCCATGTGGAAATGATCAAAACAGATTTTAATATTTGGAAGAGCAAATTTTTTTTGGTTCAACGAGAAGCCAAAAGACGAAGGGACCTTTACACGGAAAGTAGGTGTCCAATCCCCTAAAAGCATATTTATTAAACTCCTAAATCTAGATTGAGAGAGTTCAAACTTTCAAATCTAGAACTAGAGCAGGAAAAGAGAGCTCATAGATCTGGATATAGATCTAGCGAAAAGAAAAAATAAAAAAAGAATAAAAAGAATAAAACACAAACAAAAACAACAAAAGAGAAAAGGGAGCATGAAACTAGATTAGACCCTCTCCCATGGCCGAGAATAAAAAAATGATCGACAAAGAAGAGAGTAAGGGGGAGAGGAAGCGAATTGACTTTTGCCTTGGGAAAGTTCATTCTTTTGCTGCAATAAATCAATTGGAAGAATTTTCATATTTCCGACACTTCAAACTCAAATATGCATATCTCACACTTGTCAAGGTTAGTGCCGGTGGACCATGGCATAATCGGCAATTGGGTCCCATGTGGAACCCAACGTATTCATATGATAATTTCTCACTTTGTTAGTAGTTGCTACCCTCCCTAGAGCAAATAGATTAGATATTTCTCTAAGATGGTAATTAGATTATGCAAATGATTCCTCTAGAGAGGTGGTTTCAATACTTAGCTTGGCTTTTCCTAAATTTCACCAATCGCAACTTGATTTCTCATGTAGTTATAAAAAATTGGTTTTTAATAATCTATTAGAGGCCATTGGAGTTCAAGTATAATGAGAGGACATTTTACTTCTGCGAATTAGTTATTCGTTCATGAGGACACTTTAAAGCCCAAAATTGATGCTTTGAATAAGTCAAATGAAACTTTCGATAAATTGCTTTGGACAGAAATAGATTCCTAAGAACGAACAAATCCTTAAACAATCGAATACAAAAAATAAATTCGGAAATAGGACCGAGGATACAAGTAATACTGATTGAAAAGTACATTACTAAATGGACGTACCTTATTTGCCACATATTAAATACTCGTTACAACTCGAGAGGAATGTATTGAAGCCTTTGAGTTCTGTTCTCAAGAGAGAAAACATTGTCGTCAAAAAGGTTCGGAAGATCGTATGTACTGTTTCATATTCTCAACGTTCGTCTTTTTTTTTTCCTTTTTATACAGAAGTTTATTTTTACTTAAAAAAATAACTGTCCCCTCTCTCTTATGGCCTTTCTCTTATGGGCTAGGTTTGGCCCAACATGGATGAACGGGCCTAACTTAGCCCAATTATCTCTTTTAAAAACCCATCATCTCTTACTTTATATGGTTGACTAAACATACCTATCTCTTCTCCTCTCTATAATGTTCATACTAGTAAATAATACTTGCAACTAACATACTTGGAGAGTTTGTTACCATAAATCTGTTGGGAATATATAACAACTAAAAAAAAAGCATTATCTTTTGAGTAAATATAGTATTCAATACCCTAAATCAATTGATCGCATTGATATCTGTCTCTCGATTTCTTTTCAATTATAATATATTGTATTTACAATTACGATTATCTCAAAACAATCATAATTGATTGACTAGGGAATATGGAACCAAAATGTGATTTCTCAAACTTAATCTTCTTTTCTCGAAACTCTCAATTTTAGATTAACTTTATTTTCTAAAAATATCTCATTAGATCGAATCAATTCGTAATCATTGGCAACATTCTAAGATATCAAACATTAAAAAGAAACCTTGAGAACAAGTAAAAGTCGTGAGGACACTTAATTGAGAAATTATTTTTCTCAAGAGTCTCTCACTATATAAAAATTAAGATTAGAACTTTTGCTACTCTTATTGATCATCTCATTCATACATAGTATGAAATATGTATTACGGTATTAACTCATTTTCCATAAAGTGTATGTTTTCACTTTCAATACCATATATATGATAGTTCAAACATATCTAATATTTAACTTGAGTTCACGTATCTACTCTTTCAAAGAATTCATTAGAACTTACATCTGGCATCAAAGACAGATAAAATAAAATATGTGGGTTATTTTATTTTCTAATATAGTAAATATTATGTTCTTATCTTAACACTTAGTTAAGGCAACATATATATTTTAAACTTGAGCTTTCAATTATCATCCAGATAATAAGCTTAAAAATTGTTTCATTTCTATTTATCATACAGTAAATAGAGGCGATTATATGTGTGAATAGGCTAATCTCTTATCCATTCAACATACTTTCTCAATTCTACAATGCACTAAGCATTAAGATGCATAAATGTCAAATAAAAAAAATCATAGGCATTAATAATGAAAAGATAACTTCATTAAATGTGAACACCTTAGGAAATTGTAATATTCGGTACATCGGCCTCTACACAGTCCTAAAGATTTTACATGACCATAGAAAACATCTCTAAGTATTAGCTTTATTATAGAATCTACTATTATTCTATGCGTAGATTTGTACTATAAGTTCACATCTTTTTGTGTAATCGTATCCTTGATAAAGTTGTACTTGGTATCCATATGGTTGGTCTTGCTATGATGTTCCGGATCTTTGGTGCATGCTATCGGTGCTTGGGTATCACATTTAACCTACTATGTGCTTACAACATTCTTGGCAACGCCTAAATGATCCAAAAATCTCTTAAACCAAACATCTTCTCGAACAGCTGCTGATAATGCCATGAATGCGGCTTTTATAATGGACAAGGTTATACACATTTGTTTCCTACTACTCTAAGATATAACATCATTATTAAGTAAGAAAATAAATTTATAGGTAAATTTCCTTTCATGTAAATCTCCTTCCCAATCAGCATCCAAGTAACCTTCAAGCCACAAATGATTTCTTTGATAACTCAACGAATAATCAATAGTTCTATTCAAATACGTCATTATTCTTTTGATGGCTGTCCAATATACTTGACTTGGATTTGATTGATACCTACTTACCATTCTAACTACAAAACATGTGCTAGGTCTTGTACACATCATAACGTACATTTAAGCTTACAACAACACTAGTATAAAAAAGTCATTGCATTTGTTCATTCTCTTGTGGAATCTTTGGACATAGTCTATAGCTTAATCTTTCACTTTTTGCAATAAGAATATTTATGGGTTTATAGTCTTGCGTACGAAATCGTTCAAGAACTGTATTTATATAGGTCTCTCATAAAATATATAATGATCTCTTAGAATGATCCCTTGAAAATTTTAACTCCAAAAATATATGTAGCCTCATCCATATCTCCCATCTCAAAGTTGAAAGATAACCAAACTTTAATAGTATCAACAAAGTCCATATTGCTTATGGCAATTGGTGTATCATCAACATATAATGATATGATCACAATTGATCTTTGGACCTTTTGATATATATGCAATAATCTTCATCAATCATTGTAAAATCATATGCAATTATAACATTCTGAAAACATATACATCATTGTCTCTATGACTGCTTAAAGCCATATATTGATATAAAAAGTCAACATACCTTTTGTTCTTAACCTTTTGAAATGAAACCAACAGTTGTTCTATATAAATTTGTTATTCTAATTCTCCGTTGAGAAATATAGTATTTATATCCATTTGATGTAATTCAATATTTATATTAGTCACTATTGTCAAAATAAGGTGAATTGACATAATTCTCATTAAAGGGAAAAGGGTTTCCTCATAATCAATTCGTTTATGTTGATTATACCATTTCGCCATAAGGTGGAGTTTACGTCCCTCTATATCCCCTACTAGGTTTTGACGGGCCTTTCGTTGGGACTGGACGGTGGGTGACAGTTCACCCTATGGATATCTAGAAGTCTGATAGGGTCATAGGGGACTCTGGTCACGTGGACGGGGGGCTTAGAGCGTAGATAGCCTAGTAGCTCTTTGTTTTGAAATAGACCCATGTTGTGTTAGACTTTTCTGTATATAAACGTTGCTGTATTATAAGTGTGTTTTGTGAAAATATTATCCTACGTTTCTATCCCACTTTTATGTTGGTTGGAGATTGTTATTACGCTATCGCATGTGCAATAAAATGAATGGGTCGGTGACACTTCTTGGGACATTGCAAATGTTATCAACCATCGAGGGATGTGCACGCACTTGAGGTTCGGGGCGTGACACGGGATTTTCTAATTAAATAGCAAAATTTCCAAATTTTGAAATAAATAATCAAAATCACAATCACTACTCAATTTGCATAAATTAACCCTCAATTGCATAAACTATGCACACCACTGCAATCAGCATGAAATTATGGTCACCGACTATCCCGGTATAATTTTTGGAAAATATTAAGTAATGAAATAAATAGCAAAAATAATTAAGTAAAGCAATTTAAATCCAATAAATACTAACTTAGGCTGGAAACACTAATCTAACCACCTAAATGGGCCTAGAAAATTAATGCACCTATCTAGATAAATAGCACAACCTCTTGAGCCCATAATCAATCTATTCTAACCACCTAACATGCATAATTAAGCAATTAAATCACTAATCTAAACTAATTAACCACATAATCCATAATTAGCCTAAAATAATTATCCACTAAGCATCATTAACTCCTTAAGCAGAGTTTAGCAAGTAAATTCATTGGTTTAGTGGGCCGGTTAACAACTGGATGTGTTGCAACCTAGGGATCACCGGCGGCAACAGTGATGCAAAGGTGAGTAACACTCGAGCCTACGGCGACACCAACGAAGGTTTGGACGGGCCTTAAAACGAGCCACAAAGCCTCAGCTTGGGGCTAAGCTTCAGCTTTTGCTTTGGGCCAAGAAAGGTTGGGTTGAGCGGCTGAAACGGCACGGGATGGGTGGCGGTGGCTGCAATGACTCTAAGCAGGCTTGACAGCGGCGGATGGTGGTTGAACGGGGATGGACGGAGACCGGGTGAGCTGCGACGGTGGCCTGGGCAGCTCAGGACAGAAACCAAGGCACACGAGCAATGCGGGATGGTGGACGGTGCATGAACTGGCGTGCGGCTCACGAGTGGCAGTGACGGGCACAACGACGGTAGGGGAGGTGGTTGACGGTGAAGGAGGAAGCTACTGGCTATTCTTTGTTTGTCTCAAGCTCTTAAATGCCTCAACAATGGATAAAGGAGGCCTAATGAAGAAGAAGAAGCCAGCTGAAGCTTGAAGGGGGCCCAATTGCCTCAAAAGTCCAAGAAAATATCCCATTGTGCTCATTGCTTGCCCCCACCAGCCAAGGCTGTCATCCTCAGCCAATTTGCCCTCCATGGCTTCCTCAAGAAGTCTCCCAAATGGTCCATAAAGTTGCAGCACCCCCTAGCTACTAATTTCACTAAATTCCCCTCCAATTAGACTCAAATTGGAGTCCATAAAATCAGCTAAGGTACCATCGTCTATCTCATGATTTTTCCTCGTCAATTGAACCAACTTGACGGCCAAAAATGCGACAAAAAACGGCCTTGTAATTTTCCCAGTCCAAAATACCCAACTTTGATTTTTCACGGAAATCTCAGGTTTGCTGAAAAATCTTCGAAGGATGAGTCGACGTTCTTAAAATAAATCATAACATGACAGAACTTTCAATTTTTGAAATCGGGTTTAAATTTGTTGTTAATTTCAACTGTGCGCGATTTTAGCGTAACCTAGCTTACCAGGTAGCTTTTAGGAATTTTTTAGTGCAATTGACTTGTGATCAATTATTTTCGAGCCACATTATACATCTTCGACTCATTGGCAACTTTCGGTTGTCATGAAAATCTCGAGATTTCAAATACGGGTATAAGGTACAGAAATGACAGAAAAATCAATTTAGTGCCGTTTGACGAGAATTTTTCAATTAGGTGGAATCACTCATATTTTGATCACATACCTTAGTCGAATTGACCTATCTCTAATCTCTGATCAATTTGATAGTGCCGTATTGACTCTTGGAGATTAGCACGGTTGAGCATTGGAGATTAGCATGGTTGAGCAGTCGATTTCTGGTCGAATTCTTAAGTTTATTGCGTTAAAATCCCTTAACAGCTTTATCAAATAGACTAGTTATTCTGTGAGTGATTAACTCAAGGAAAAAGAATTATAGGCACGTCGATAAAAAGCCTAACTTATTCAATTGAAAAGAAAACCTGAAATTCAGAATGTCACAAATTCCCCATCTAGTTGTTAGGCCTAGCTTCATATTTCAATGTACAACAAAAGCATGCAATTAGAGGCATCAGAGAAACATGGAGATTTCTTGTTATAAGGAATTATATGGGAGAATTGCATATGAAGGCATAATCAATTCAACGGAAGAGTTCAACATCATGTATTGCATAGTGAGTGGATGTTATGGTAGTATCTATATGGCGTGGTTGCCCAAGGAAAATCGTGGTACTAGAGAAATTTCACCATCTTGAAATGGGGAACCCATCTTTTGGCAAGAGCTTCTGAAATGAAGTGAAACAATTACAGAATTATGATATAGAAGCATAATGAAGCTTCATGGTTTCTGCTTGCACAAGTGATGCATGTTCTTGGTTTACAAGTACATGACGGAAGGGGAAGTCTACTACGTGCTTTGAGAAATGATTCCAATAGGGTTACTATTATTGATGCACAATGTGATTTGATATTTACAGTGTGATTAGAATCACAAGGATCTTTCTCTTTCTAAGTTGAAGGCTTGTTTGTCAAAAGAAGAAAAAGCTGAAAAATTGGTCCATGACCTTTCCCTTACGATGGGTTAGAAATTTTTAAGGCCAAACATCACCCGGTAAAAGTATCATAAAGACCTTGACTTCCCATGAACCATTGACCACGTACTAATCAAAAGTCAACACACATAAAACCCCAAAACATCTTGACTTCTTGATGGATGTTTACAAAATCCATCCTTACATGGTTTAAATCCTTTTCTTTTGGCCAATATGCTTGTTTAAATTCTAACTGAATAAAAAAACTGCAACATTCAGAGATTTACAAGAGCAGAATATTTTGTTTGCTTGAAAATTAGAGGTGTAAATTTTAAAAACCGAATATCTAAAATTACAATAACGGTTTTTTAACTTGAAAATTCTTTATGGCAATAATTTAATATTAAATCATCCAATTGATTTGCCAGGAATCAACGCTACATATGAATTTCTAGTAAAAGAATCACCTATGTAACTTACGTGAGCTAAAAATTATGAAACTTAAATGATTACTTAAAAGGTTATAATATTATTATTGCTCATTTTATGTTGCATAAAATCATACCCGATGAAGATCCATTTATCATTAGTATTTTGACACTTACCAACTCTTTTAGGAATTTAAGAGCACGGAAGAAGATCCTTTTTTCTTCCTTTTTTTTTTGGGTTCGAAATAATAAAATAGCCCTTGATGAAGCAATGTGACTATGCAAGGACATAAAAAGTAGTGAAGATATCTGATACATAGTTTTTGGTTTGCGGGGGTGTTGAAACTTGGATTGCTTCACAACCTAATTCAATTTTTAGTATTTAGTTCCTCTTTTACAGCCCTACTAGTTGATGGCAACTCCATCATCTCAAAAGAAAAAGGAAGGGAGGCAAGGATAAAAGAGTTAGATTAAGTGTCAAGTCAATAAAAAGATAGCACTTGAATTGTGGAAATCGCTTTTCCTTCAAGGCGTTGCTACAGTTTCTCGCTTTACTCTTTAAATGCCGTAATCCAAAGAATATGGCAATAACAAGTGACTAGAGCTGAAACATGATGAGCATAATCTGCAACATGTCCTTAACTGTACTGATCATTATAGCTTTCTCCTACTACAATTCAATTCTTGCAACACCAGCACCTTCTAAATAGTCAGAGGCAAGCGCACTTCTCTACAGCAGGTGGTGGCCTTCCCCCGTCACTGACAACACTACCTTACCTCATTGCGCGTGACCTGGGGTATTGTGCGACACCTTTGAGAGCGTCAACGGGATTCACTTGCCATATGGGTACCAAATAGGCGGTAACTTTAGCGACATGAACTTCTCTCTACTTTTGAGCCTCACCTTACTTAGTTTCTCTTATAACGGACTAGCCAGCAAAATCCCCCTTCAAATATGTACTCTATCGAGGCTAACTTACCTTGACTTATCCTCCCATTCCCTCACTAGTGAGTTGCCTCCATGTGTCCAAAACCTCACTAGGCTTCAAATTCTTGATATCGGTGGTAATTACATCAATGGCTCTATCCCTCCTAAGTTGGAAAATTTGGAGGGATTGAATGCCTTGAATCTTGAGTTCAATTTTCTTAATGGTGCGGTCCCTTTGACTATTGGTCGATTGCACAATTTACGATTCCTTGGATTTAGCTTGAACAATTTAAGTGGCTTTGTCCCTCTTGAACTTGGGAACCTCTCAAAAATGGATTATGTTGATTTAAGTTTCAACAATTTCACTGGTCTCATTCCATCCTCTATAGGGAATTTGACAAGCTTGACTGATCTCGATTTACGAGGAAATTGACTCAATGGATCTATTCCTCTGGAAATAGGGAATTTTGCGAGTTTGACTGATCTCAATTTGCAAGAAAACCAACTCCATGAATCTATTCCTTCGAAAATAGGGAATTTGGCGAGTTTGACTAATCTCAATTTGCAAGGAAACCAACTCTATGGATCTATTCCTCTAGAAATAGGGAATTTGACGAGCTTGACTGATCTCGATTTGCAAGGAAACCAACTCAATGGATCTGTTCCTTCGGAAATAGGGAATTTGATGAGCTTGACCGATCTCGATTTGCAAGAAAACCAACTCGATGGATCTATTATGTTGGAAATAGGGAATTTGAGGAACTTGAGTTATCTCGATCTGCGAGGAAACCAACTCAGTGGATCTATTCCTCCGGAAATAAGGAATTTGACGAGCTTGATTTATCTCCATTTGCAAGAAAACAAACTCGGTGGATGTATTTCGTCACAAATAGGCAATTTGGAGAGCTTGGTCAACTTGAGTTTATGTGAAAATAGAATTGATTGTGCCATCCCATTGAAAATGGGAGATTTAAGGAATCTCGAACAACTAGATTTGAGCTTGAACAACTTGGTCGGGGAAATCCTCGTTGAACTTGGGAAACTGAGCTTGTTATTCTATCTCGATCTTCACAACAATTCTCTTTCTGGCTCCATTCCAGATAATCTTAGGATTGTTTTTCCTGATACTGCTTTTCTCGGCAATAAAGATTTGAACCTATTTCATGAAACCCAAGCCCCCAGAAGAAGGTCTAGCATAATTCATTATATGACGGTGTTCATTCCACTGGTTGCGATTTCTTGTATAGTGGTCGGATCTTGCTTTCTATTTCAACGTGCAACAAAATAGAGCAACCGGAGACTACATTGAAAAATGGAAATTTCTTGTCAATATGGAATTATGATGGGAGGATTGCTTATGAAGACATAATTGATGCAACATAGGACTTCGATCTCAAATTTTGCATCATGATTGGTGGTTATGGTCGCGTTTATAGAGCACGATTGCCCAATGGGAAAGTTTTGGCCTTGAAGAAACTTCACCATCTCGAAGCAGAGGACCCATCCTTTGACAAGAGCTTTCGAAATGAAGTGAAACACTCGATAGAAATAAGGCATAGAAGCATAATCAAGCTCTATGGTTTTTGCTTACATAGGCGATGCATGTTCTTAGTTTACGAATACATGGAAAATGGGAGTCTATTATGTGCTTTGAGAGATGATATTGAAGCCGTGGAATTGGATTGGTCCAAAAGAGTCAATCTCGTCTAGGATACAACACATGCTTTGTCTTATGTGCACTATGATTGTGTTCGGCCAATTGTTCATTGAGACATATCTAGCAATAATATTTTATTCAACAGTAAAATGCAAGCTTTTGTATCAGATTTTGGCACTGCGAGACTTCTAGGTCATGATTCCTCATCTAACTTCACTGCAAATATCGCTGGCACCTATGGATACATTATATGCTTCATATATATATTTTACCCTGAAAGTTACTACTAGAGGTAGAAGTCAAATAAACGACATTGTAGAAGTTTCGCTATCCATGCACATCAGTGACTTGTAGACTGTTATTGTACTTGCCAACAGTAGCTAAGGATTGGTTGTGCCACGATTGGCAAAATGTCCCCTCGGAACCACCTTTTATGCCGTGACTCTGACTCCTCTATTCATTTTATTCATTTCTATAAATTTATATATTTTCGGAAAATGAATATTTATTTTGTATGCTACTATTGTTAGTATTACTAGGTTACTTATTTTAGAATAAAAATGTCTCAAACTATATTTTTATGTTGCATCTAAGTAAAAGGATGTCGGAATAGTAAGATTTTTGGATTTTGTATTACATCCATATTGGTATTACTAAGTCATTTCATTTCTATTAAACATTTTGTTGTGGAAATAAAATAACTGTTTTGAAAGGAAAATTGGAGGGGCAAATGGGCCAGTATTGTTAGCTGGGTTCACTCCTATGTGGAGGAAGCCCAATGAGTTGCAAGCCTAAAAAGGGCTTGAGCCCATATAATAAGTTATATGAGGAAATAGGGTTTCTCACTATCTATATAAAAGGAGGTAGCAGCAGAAAAGGAAATAGTAACAAGAGAAAAAGAGAAATAAGAAAATCTGGGGTTTGGGGTAATATCTGATTTACATCAAGCTAGCGTCGGAGGTCGATTCGTAGTCCGATTGAGCTGAATTTTATTGAATCTGAACGGTTTGATTTTCGTTTGAAGCTCCCTACATCAGGTTTTTTGTGGATTGATCAAAACCTGAGTTTTTGGTCAGATTTATCCTTGATCTCTTGTGAAGTTCATGTGTATTGCCAAGAATTATGTTCTTGAGGTGTTTGCTGCTATGTACCTCTAGTATTTGCTAGAGAAGAACAATTTTATTGATAGTGAAGATTTTTCAGGTGGACTCCGGTCCCGTGGTTTTTTTATCTCCTCACATCGAGGAGGTTTTCCACGTAAAAAATCGTCTTGTGTTCGCGTGCTTGGTATTTATTTTACTCTACTATATCGATTCCTATTAGGTTTACACAAGAGGGAGATTATTTTATTCCGCTGCGTTGATTCGATATTGTTCGAATTATTACCGTTCTCCCATCGAGTGGTATCGAGCATCGGGTTATTGCTTGATTTTTCTGCCTTGTGTTGAACAATGGAAACGAATATGAGTAGAATGGTTACACTGAATGGTTCGAATTATCATATTTGGAAAGGGAAGATGGAAGATCTTTTATATGTGAAAGATTTTTATTTGCCTGTATTTGCTGAGGAGAAACCAGAGAATAAAACTGATGTTGAATGGTCTATATTTCATCGTCAAGTGTGTGGTTATATCAGGCAGTGGGTAGATGATAATGTTTTGAACCATATTATTGAGGAAACACATGCACGCAGTTTATGGGATAAGCTCGAACAGTTATATGCTCGAAAGACGGGAATAATAAGTTATTTTTGATAAAACAGATGATGGCTTTGAGATATCATGATGGTACTCGTTTGACTGATCATTTAAATTCTTTTCAAGGAATTATAAATCAGTTGGCTACGATGGGAATCAAGTTTGATGATGAGATACAAGCACTATGGTTGCTTGGTACTTTGCCGGACTCATGGGAGACGTTTCGAACATCTTTGTCTAATTCTGCCCCAGATGATACAATTACCATGGATTTAGCCAAGAGTAGTATTTTGAATGAAGAGATGAGAAGGAAGACACAGAGATCATCCTCTTCACATTCTGATGCCTTGGTTGTTGAGAAAAGGGGGAGAAGTGAGTCTCGAGGTCCGAGAAATAGAGATAAAAGTCGAGACAAAAGTAGAGGTAAGTATAATAAATTTGCTAATGTTGAGTGCCATTATTGTCATCAGAAGGGACATATTCAGAGGTTTTGTCGCAAGTTAAAAAGGGACAAACAAAAGGAGAAAGGTAAAGAGAAGAAAAGTGATGATGGCAGTGATGACAATCGTGTCGCTGCACTTAAGGAAGACTTTCTCACTATTTTTGATGGTGATGTGGTAAATTTTGTTTCTCACGAGACCAGTTGGGTAATTGATAGTGGTGCATCCGTTCATGCTACGTCTCGTAGGAATTTCTTTACATCATACAGGTCGGTGACTTTGGATCGTGAAGATGGGAAACAATGGACTAGCTCAAGCTATATGCATCGGTGATGTGTGCCTAGAAACCAGCAATGGCACAAGGTTAGTATTGAATAATGTTAAGCATATACCCGATATCCGCTTGAATTTGATTTCTACGGGCAAGTTGGATGATGAGGGTATTGCAGCACCTTCGTAATGGTCATTGGAAACTTACCAAAGGTTCTCTTGTTGTGGCTAGAGGTGAAAAATATTCTTCGTTATACATTATGCGGCAAAGTTGCCTACGACAAAATTAATGCAAAAAGATAGCGAAGATGCAGGCGAGTTATGGCATAAGAGGCTCAGTCACATCGGTGAGAAGGGTTTGTCAATATTGGCCAAGAAGAAGCTCCTTTCGGATTGAAAAGTTCAGCGCTAAAGAAGTGTGCTCACCGTTTTTAGCAGAAAACAAACATAGTTGCATTTAAAAGCTCCCTCCTTCAAGAAAGTTAGGTATATTAGATTTAGTGCATTCGATGTTTGCGGTCCTATGAAAACAAAATCACTTGGTGGCTCTCTTTATTTTGTTACCTTCATAGATGATTTTTCAAGGAAAATTTGGATTTATACCTTGAAAACTAAAAATCAAGTGTTAGATGCTTTTAAGCAATTTCGGGCTTCAGAGAGACGACTGGAAAGAAATTGAAATGCATTAGAACTGATAACGGGGAGAGTATATTGGACCTTTTGATGAATATTGCAGACCACAAGGTATTCGACATCAAAAGACACATTCCAAGACGCCTCAGTTAAATGGCTTAGCTGAGAGAATGAACAGAACATTGGTTGAAAGGGTAAGATGCTTACTTTCATAGTCAAAGCTATCTGGATCCTTTTGGGGTGAGGCTTTAAGTACAGTTGTGCATATATTAAATCTTACTCCATTCGTTCCTTTAGAGTTTGATGTTCCTAATAGAGTTTGGACAGGCAAAGAAGTTTCTTATGATTATTTGCGTGTATTCGGGTGCAAAGCATTTGTGCATATTCCCAAAGATGAGAGGTCTAAACTTGATGTGAAAACACGACAAAGTGCATATTTATTGGTTATGGACAGGATATGCTTGGTTACAAATTTTATGATCCGCTTGAAAAGAAAATTGTAAGAAGCAGACGTTGTGTTTATGGAAGATCAAACAATAGAGGATATTGAGAAATCGAAGATGATTTCAACACCACAGTTAATGATAATCTGGTTGATTTAGATCCAGTTCCTCTTACAAATATTCCTACACAGGTTGATGAAGAGCAGCATGAAGTCAATGTTCCAAATAACGAACATGTTCCTGAACATGTTGAGATAGATAATACTATTCCTGAAACAGAGGCTCAATTAGATGTTCCATTGAATGTTCCAAACCGAGATCCGTTAGAGACCAACAACCTTCCACCAGGTATTCTAAAGATGAGTATGTATTATTGACTCGATGCGGTGAACCGAGTGTTATGCGAAGCAATAGAAGATGAGTACAAAAGCAATTGGTTCGATGCTATGCGAGATGAGATGCAGTCACTTTATGATAATCATACTTTTGAATTGATGAAGTTACCTAAAGGTAAACGAGCTTTGAAGAACAAGTGGGTATATAGGTTGAAGCAAGATGAACATACTTTACAACCACGGTACAAAGCTAGATTGGTTGTTAAGGGATTCGGTCAGAAAAAGGGTATTAATTTTGATGATATATTTTCTCCGGTAGTAAAAATGTCTTCTATCCATGTGGTACTAAGCTTGGCAGCTAGCCTAGTTTAGAAATTGAGCAAATGGATGTTAAAACAGCCTTCCTACATGGTGACTTGGAGGAAGAGATATACATGGAACAACCTGAGGGTTTCAAAGCGAAAGGGAAAGAGGATTATGTGTGCAAATTGAAGAAAAGTCTCTATGGCCTAAAACAAGCACCGAGACAAGTGGTATAAGAAATTTGCGTCGTTATGATAGAACATGGCTATAAGAAGACTTCCTCGATAACCGTGTGTTTGTCCAAAAATTTTCTGATGGTGACTTTATTATTCTCTTGCTTTATGTTGATGATATGCCGATTGTTGGCGGAATGCTTTAAGAATTGAGTTATTAAAGAAGCGAGTTGAGCAAGTCTTTTGCCATGAAAGACTTGGGCTCGGCGAAGCAGATTCTTGGCATTAGAATTACCCGAGACAGAGATGCTAAGAAGTTATTTTTATCGCAAGAGAAATATATCGAGAAGATCCTTCAGAAATTTTACATGGACAAGGCTAAAGTGGTTAGTACTCCTCTTGCTGCCCACTTTAAGTTAAATATGATGCAAAGTCCTACGACTGATAAAGAGAAGAAAGATATGGAAAATGTTCCATATGCTTCAGTTGTAGGAAGTTTAATGTATGCGATGGTTTGTACACGCCCGAGACTTGGCGCACGCAGTTGGCGTTGTTAGTCACTATTTGTCAAATCCAGTAGAGAGCACCTTTGGAATGCGGTGAAGTGGATTATGAGGTATCTTCGGGAACTTCAAATTTGAAACTCGTTTGGGACCGGGAAACTTGAGTTAGTTAGATACATAGATTCCGACTTGGCAGGAGATATTGATACTCGTAAATCTACTTAAGGTTATTTGATTTCTTTTGCTAGTGGAGCTGTGTCATGGAAGTCAAGATTGCGAAGTGTGTTGCACTTTCTACAACCGAAGCTGAATTTATTGCGATGATGAAGCTAGTAAAGAGATGCTATGGATGAAGAAGTTCTTAGAAGAACTTGGGTTCAAGTAAAAGAGGTATGTGCTATTTTGTGATAATCAAAGCGCAATTCATCTTGGTAAGAATTCATCTTTTCATTCTAGATCGAAACATATTGATGTTAGATATCATTGGATAAGGGATGTTCTAGATGAAAAGTTGTTGGAACTTCGAGAAAATTCATACGGATCATAATGGCTCCGATATGATGACGAAGACTCTACCAAGAGAGAAGCTTGAACATTGCCGTTTGATAGCGAGGATGGTGAATCTCTCCACATTGTCGTGAGGGGGAGATTTGTTAGCTGGGTTCACTCCTATGTGGAGGAAGCCCAATGAGTTGCAAGCCTAAAAAGGGCTTGAGCCCATATAATAAGTTATATGAGGAAATAGGGTTTCTCACTATCTATATAAAAGGAGGTAGCAGCAGAAAAGGAAATAGTAACAAGAGAAAAAGAGAAATAAGAAAATGCTGGGGTTTGGGGTAATATCGATTTACATCAAGCTAGCGTCGGAGGTCGATTCGTAGTCCGATTGAGCTGAAATTTTGTCAGCATGTTCGTGGCGCAATTTTATCGAATCTGAACGGTTTGATTTTCGTTTGAAGCTCCCTACATCAGGTTTTTCGTGGATTGATCAAAACCTGAGTTTTTGGTCAGATTTATCCTTGATCTCTTGTGAAGTTCATGTGTATTGCCAAGAATTATGTTCTTGAGGTGTTTGCTGCTATGTACCTCTAGTATTTGCTAGAGAAGAACAATTTTATTGATAGTGAAGATTTTTCAGGTGGACTCCGGTCCCGTGGTTTTTTTTATCTCCTCACATCAAGGAGGTTTTCCACGTAAAAAATCGTCTTGTGTTCGCGTGCTTGGTATTTATTTTACTCTACTATATCAATTCCTATTAGGTTTACACAAGAGGGGAGATTATTTTATTCCGCTGCGTTGATTCGATATTGTTCGAATTATTACCGTTCTCCTATCAAGTATGGGGTGCCGCACATGGTTATGGGGGGCACGATGGAGAGGGAAAAGTTGCCTCTCAAGGTGCAGCGACGGGGCGGGCAGTTAAGGGTGTAGTCATCCCGTCCAAAGCCTCAACTACTAAAACTTTGTATGCCTTATATATATATTTTTTTTCAGAGCTCGCATATACTTTGGTCGTTAATGAGAAATGCAACGTATATAGTTTTGGAGTGGTAGCAATGGAAACAATGATGGGTGGGCATCCAGGAGATATTATATCTATATTGTTGACATCCTCCGGAGAAGATATCATGCTACATAAAATTCTAGACAGGCGGTTGCCTTTTCCAAGAGAGAACTCTGTTGCAAAAAGTATTGTTTTGATAGTTTCTCTAGCTCTTGCTTGCTTGAGTGCTAATCCAAAGTCTCGACCAACTATGAAGCAAGTCTCAGAAGCTTTTCTAGCTCGAAAGTCACCATTGGTGAAGCCCTTCCATGAGATCTCACTGGCTCAGCTCCGATAAGTTAATAGATCACGGTTGGAAGGTGAATCAACAGAAGCTTCATCAGGACAGAGCGAGGAGTAAGGGTCATTGAGTGCTTGTCTAGTAAAGAGACAATTGATAATGAAGCTGCAATTTGGTGAATATGATTGAGCATATAAAATTGTATGGCTTCTGCAAATTAGTAAGTCTTGTTAAACTCTTTTCCATTCTATGCTGTAAGAGTGAGATGCAGTTTATATATGACGTCCGTTTATTTTTCTTCTTTTCAATGAACAATGCATCAAGAAAAGACAAAACCGACTCTAGTTCCTATATAAAACACGAGTATCCATTCACAATTTCCATAATGTAATTGATTATATTCAGATGAACTCATAGGGTAAGTGTATTTGATATAATATTTCGCTCCATAAAAGATGAGTATTTTCCAAGGCCAAACATCGGCAAAAAGTCTCTGTAAGACAATCACTTCTCACGAACCATGAGACACGTAGTCGTCCAGAAAATCAACATATGAAACCCCAAAGGACCCGCTGCATGTTGTAGTTCTCGCGGTCCGAAAATCTACACATAAAACCACGAAGACCATGACTTCTAGTGACACTCGAATTGCATACTCTCCACATAAGACCTTGACTTCTTGATGAACGGGTACAAGTACCATTGAAAAAATGCGTTCTCATTTAAGTTCTAACTTTTTTTTTCTCACTCCTCTCTTCTATCCTCTCTTCTATGTACATGTATATGCGATAATCATGGAGATCAAGCATCGGGTCCAGTACTCTTGGACCCCACCCCTCAATCCCTTTACCAACAAGGTAGCATGCCTGTTGGTGGTTTAAGTTCTGATTGAATCGTTGAAAGTTATTGATTTTTGAAGGAGTATTATTATTTCTCGACGGAGGGGCCGAAACTTCTTTAGGATGTAAGATTCTTAGAACACTTCAGCTTAAGACTCACTCATTTGTATTGTCCTTTGCTTGTGAATTAGTTAATCCTATTGCAGATCCACTTTTTCTCCTATATATTAGATGCGAAGTCCCCCTTCTATGAGATCAAACAAAAGCAACATGTGTTACGCCACTAAATTGAACGTGCCTCGTACTAACCTGTGACAAGACCTTTTCGTTTTCATGCTTGCTTTAGACACGGTTGGCCTGTACTCGAACCCAAGAAATATAAGACAACCGTCATCTTACAATTGAAATTTAGTGGGATCTTGTGCATCTGATTCATGCACGTTTGGCTTGTATCTACACTAAAACCATGGGCCCAACGCCTCATGACCATGTAATGTCGAGTATAGGGAGATGTGGTGACGGTGATATGAGACTCGTACCGCTTTCTCGGTGCAAGAAGACTTCGAGGCGTCTTGAAGCCTTTCGAAGAACAAGACAAAATACTAGAGATAAAGTAAATAAAGGAGAAATTGAATCCGCCGTGTTACATCCAGGGGAGGCCCTTTCTCAATGACTTGTGACATGTGATTGTTGCGACTTCCCCTTTGGGACAGGGAATAGATTTAGGAATATTGCTTAAAAGATGGAAGGCATGGGCTCTCCCAAGCCCATACCTTCTGCACATTGGGATGTTCATAAGAATTTTGTAATAAAAAAGTCACTACTAGCCTATTGGGGTCGGCTAGAAATTAAGTGAGACATAAAAATGTATTTCACTTCCTACATAACTAGAAAATCTAAGGTCAAGGACTTGATTACGCTAATTAAATAATTAGCGCTCTTTCGGTACCTAATCTTGTTTATTTGAAAATATATATATATATATATATATATATTTTTTTTTTGTCAGGTTGTTTAGATTAATTTTAGACCAATCCACTAACATGGAAAGTGACCATACGTTGGCACAAACAGTAATATAACAATCGGTGACTGGAGTCACATCAAATAAATTGCATCGGAGAGTAAGAATCTAGCATTATCAAATAAGGAGCATGCCATTGCTAACTAAGACAAAGGGAAACCATCAACATACAGAAAGCATGCATTAAGGGCATTCATCTCTAAAGACAATTGAAACCCTAAGGTAGAGCCCTAAGAGCTTGATCAATTTTGAGCATAATTCTAAATTGAAAGGCTTCCACTTTAAGGAGAAAATAACCCAAAAGATTAATTTTGAAAGGCTCCAGAAGAATGCCTACTATTAAGCTTGTAACTGTGATTATCATGTGTAAGGTTTTGGATATGACTTGATTACATAACTTATGGCTATACTACTGATATTTCTTGGGTCTTGCTTCATATCTCGGTGTAGAATGAAGAGTATGTGATTAGAGTTAGTAGAAAAAAATGGAAATTTCTTGTCAATATGTAATTATGATGGGAGAACTGCAAATGAAGACATAATTAATAAAACAGAAGATTTTACCATCAAATATTGCATCAGGACCAGCAATTATGATAGTGTCTATAGAGCACACTTGCCCAATGGGAAAATAGTGGCATTGAAAAAACTTCACTGTCTAGAAACAAAGGACCCATCTTTTGACAAGAGCTTCCGAAATGAAGTGAAACACTTAACAGAAGTATGACATAAAAGCATAATTAAGCTCCATGATTTCTATTTACACAAGCGATTCATGTTCTTGATTTATGAGTACATGAAAAGGGAGAGTCTATTTTATGCTTAGAGAAATGAAATCGAAGCAGTGGAACTAGATTGGTTTAAAAGAATCAATGTTGTTTTGGATATGACACATGCCTTATCTTACTTGTACCATGATTGTGCTTGGCCAATTGTTGACATATCTAGGAACAATATTTTGCTCAACAACAAATTACAAGCTTTCGTATCAAACTTCGGCATGGTAATAAAACCTAATTTCTCATCCAATCTCACACAAATATTGTAGGTTTTCGTGGACATATAGCACCGGGTGAGCAATGATCCTGACACTTCTAGAATGTTTTTACTAGAGGTACATGGCTATATTTGATATATTTTACCCCTCATGCGGTGAACAACACCGTTGATGCTTCATCGTGCTTATAAATTAATTGGTTGATAGTGCTTGGCTAAATTGACAACTTGATTTTGAGCCTCATCTAATTTTAAAACTTTTTGTTCTTTTTTTCAGAGCTTGCTTACACTTTGGTTGTCAATGAGAAATGTGACACATATAGTTTTGGGGTGGTAACAATAGAAATAATAATGGGTGAGCACCCCGGACAATCGTTAGAAAAAAAATAATGCTACATCAAATATTAGACTTGCGCTTGCCAATCCCAAGAGCGAATTCCATCGCAAGATATATCGTTTTGGTAGTTTCTCTGGTGCTTACTTGCTTAAGAAGTGATCCGAAGTCACGACCCACAATGAAACGAGTTTGGAAAGCTTTTCTAGCTCCAAGACTTGCGTTGGCCCAGCCATTCCATTCAATTTCACTTCGCAGCTCCAAGAAAATAACCAATGAGTATGGTGGGAACGTAGATCATTGGAACTTCGTCGAGCCCCAAAAAAGAGCAAGGACCACGAAGTACTTGTCCCAATACTACCAAATAAATTCCAACAAGTGAAGAGTTGATTGATACAATGATCCTGCGAATTGCCGAACGTGTTTGAGCTATATCAAGTATACTGCTTCTGCAATTTTAAGTCACGTGAAAAAATTTCTATACTAGCTAGGCTAGAATTTACCTAAGTAGCTATTACTAAGGAGTGAAGAAGCATTTTGTGGGACAGTTGTTTATTTTTCATCATTTTAGTAAGATCAGAATGTATGATAAGTGATAATGTGTTGTCGTTGCCATGAATATTTGGCAACATAAGAATATTCCCTGCGTATTATTCCGGATCGTTTCGGTTTAGTTGAGGCTTGCTAGTCAATCAAAGACGGCAAATTGACCAACGTTTCCTTTTCGATGGCTAAAGGTCCGACATCACGAAAACAACAAAAGACGACGATTACTCTAGACGAATGGTGTGGATTCATCCAGCAATCAATACATGTCCGAAGACCTTGACTTGTTGACTTTTGAGGTGCCTGCTGGACGAAGACCTTGACTTATTGAATTTGTCCAGCTTCCATATGTAAGCGCACTAATTGAATCATCATTATTTAATCGTGAAGTCTACGATGGAAGGCCTGCCACTTCGCAATCACGATGTAGCATAATCAGAGTTTATCCTGTCACGCCTTGAACCTTGAGCACGTGCCCATTCCTACCTAGTCGATAATAATTTGTGACTTCTCAAGACGAGTCGCCAACCCTTTCTATTTTATTGCATAAGCGGAAGCAAAAAGAAATCCCCTGACAATAATCATCTTAGGATAAAAAAGCAGGATACAAAAAACCAACTTTCCAAAAAGAGAAAGTCCTAGCTGACCTACACTTCACATCACCTCCTCTCAGCTCCCAGTCCTCCACTCGACGACCCTGAAAATGTTGTCCCACAGTGGGGTAAGATATCATCTCAGCGAGTCTAAGCTCTAAACTCCGATTAGGAGGGAAATACGCCCAAAAGTATCCTAATCACACAATCACACAATCAAGGAGACTTACCTTGTCTCAGATTCACCCAACAGGTCAGTACAATTTATCTCACAGACTACATGAGAGCATGAGCAACAATTAAGCTCCAATAACTAAAACGCCACACTGAATTAATTATGCATTCCTAGTTTTGATCTCGGCATATAGCACGGTCTACTCTCTGTTCGGTGGTCTTCTAGCATTGCCAAGCATCGTCTCACCCCATTGAGCACGGCACATCTCTTTATCAGACGGCTTTCCCGAAGGAGCATAGGGTCCAGAATCTACTGCGACCGGCTTCCCATTGTCCAGGGGGTATCCCGAATAGGGATAACGTCCAGCTTAACAACTCGGGACGATTTCTCTTAACCATCACACGATCACTCAAATATCACCTAGGGCACCTTGCATTGTACTCAAATGTTTCAATTAAAATGGTGAGCCTGGCCTTTTTCCTTGTATTAGAAATTCACATGAAATTACTAGTGTGTGGTTACACAGTCAACTTGACCCAGAAAAATTGATATTCTTCCTTTTTTGAAATCTCACTATTTCATATAGTACTAAAAACTATTTTCGGCGCAAAAACTCGACACCCGGAATTTTCTAGATAAATATTGGAAATTCATAAATTTTGGAATTAATTACCAAAAATTCAATCAGCACTCAATTTGCATAATTTAACACTCAATTGCAGAATTTAACCATGCCATTGCAACCAGCACAAAATTCCGGTCACTGGCTATCACGGCCTAATTTCCAGAAAAATAATTAATAAATAAATAATTCAATTTAATTTCTAAAAATACTAACCTAGGCCAACATTATTAAATTAAATACCAATATGGACTCAGAAAATTCCCGAACCCTTCTAGATAAATAGTACAATTTATTTAAACCTTAGCTAAACCATGCTAACCACCTAACATGCTCAATTAAATAATTAAATTTCTAATTTAATCTAACTAACCACCTAATTCCTAATAAAATAAATCTAAACACCACTTAAACGTCATTAGCCTACTAAGCAGAGTTTAGAGTATAAAATCATCGGTTAATTACAAAACCGGTTCACCGCGACGACAGCGTGACGGTGGCCGAAATCTGAATCTTCGGCAGCGTTGACGGACTTGGGCCGGGCCTAAAACAGGCCCCAAAAATCTTAGTCCAATCTAAGATTTGCTTTTGAATTGGACTGGGCCTAAAGTGGGCTAACTTCGAGGGCTTGGGCCTCAAAATCACGGGCTTCTAATTTTGCTGGGTTTCTAAAAGGCGTGGGCTTGCTGCTGGGCTAAGACTTGGGCTGTTGGAATTATTTAATGGGTTGAGTAATTGCTTCACTGGGCTGGATTGCTGCAAATTTTCTTGGGCTTCCAATGGCCCAATTGCTGGGCTCACTCAAGCTAAGATGGACTGAATTTGGGCTGAAATCGTGTGGGCTGAAGACGCACAAACGTGCTGGGCCGAATTTGCAGGAGGTGCTGCTTTGGTTGATCAATGTTGGACGGAGGAGCAATGAACAAAGGAAATGCTGGGGACGCGTGGGTTGCAGCTCTCAATTAGGGGTGTTTCGGTCTTCGTGGACAGCTACTTTGTTGGAGTCTTCAAGTAGTGATGTTGAAGAAGAACGAAGTAGCGAAGATGAAGCTACTTGTGGTTGTTGGGCAGACAACTAGGAGACACACGGCAGAGGGGATAAGCCAAAGTGGAGAGAGGGCGAGCTGCTTCAACTTCACTGGATTGATTCAGTAGTGGAGTAGGGACGAAGAGGGACCGATGTTGGAGCAGCGAGCATGGAGTCAACAAAACCGCTTGGGAGCTTACTACGTTGACTGAAGCTTCGAGGGATTGGAAAAATGAAAGGTGGTGCTTTGGTTTTGCTCGAGGGAAAGAGGAACAAATGAAAGAAACGATGGGCAGGAATTGAAGAAGAACAAAATGAAAAATGGAGAAGCAGGGGTCCTCGGTGGTCAGCTGTTTTAAGGGGGAAGGCTCGCGCACGAAAGTGGAAAGGAAACGGCTAGCAGACATGATGAGATTGGAGAGAAAGAGACCAAAAGTCCACATGATTATCCAAAGACTTAAATGCTTGGTTCCCCCTTTGGTGTTCAAGCCTATCTCAAAGTCCCTTAATACTTTCCAGCTTTATATTCCACAAATTACCCCAATTTGAAGCCAAAAAAATCCAACACCTTCCATAGCTCTAAATTTTCACAACTTCGGGTTCAATTCTTCCTGAAATTCTCCAATTCAACTTCCAATTTGAATGAAGTAAAAGCCTGTAGAATTTTCACAAGTGCCCCTCATCAAATAGCTCAGCTTGCAAGTCCAAAAATTTCTTCAATTTGGCCAATCTGAATTTCCGTTAATTTTCCGTAAAAATCTCGGAATCTCTGAAAATTTCTCAGAGGATGAGCTAACATTCCTAAAATAGCTTATGACATGACAAAGCTTCCAATTTCTGAAATTGGACTTGAATTGGCAGTTAATTTCACACCGACACGTTTTTAGTGTGACCTAGGCTACCAAGTAGTTTTTAAAACTTTTTAGTGCAAATGACCCGTGGTCGATTTTCTTCGAGCCACAATGAACCCACTTGACACAATTGTGATTCTTGATTGTCATGAAAATCTCAAGGATTCAAATACGGACACAGGGTACCAAAACGACAATAAAATCAAATTAGTGTCCGTCAACGAGAATTTTCCAATTCAGTGGAGTCACCCACGATCGACCATGCATCTCAGTGGAACTAACCTATTTTTGATCTCAAATCGGTTTTATACTGTGCCGTAATGGCCTCTAAAGATGAGTACGGTCGAGAAGTCAATTCTTGGTCAAATTCTCAAGTCTATTTGCCTTAAAATCTCTTAATGACTTCCCCATATGGTTTAGTTATCTCGTGAGTGGCCAACTCTGAAAAAAACACTATAATCGTGACGATGAAAAGCCCAACTTATCCGATCGAAATCAAGACCTGAAAATCAGGATGTCACATATCCACTATAAAGACACTCGATCGTATAAATTGATTTATGTCTTGAAGCTTTGTGATAATGAACGCAACCTTTAAATTAATCAGAATTGATGAAACACAAGGACATAAAGACGAGGAATCCCATCAACAGAAAACTCTCAAAGAAAGAACCTTAAAAATCATAAAATTACTCTTCCTTCTGCCTTTAAAATCTCATATGCTGCACTTTTGGTATATCTTAAGTACCCTTCTTATGAAAGAGAGTTCTTAATGCTATTCATAAATTATGATTCTCCCTAAATGATCGTTATCAGGTTCGACCCATGTGAAATGTGATCCAAAGTTCTTGATACGTTGGGTACACATGTTCTTGATTTACAAGAATATGGAAAGTGGGAGTCTATTTCTTGTTTTTAGAAATGATGTTGAAGCCGGGGGGGGGTGAACTTGATCGGAACCGAAGAGTCAATGTCATCTTACTTCTGCCTCGCTACGCCTAACCAATTTTTTTCGTTTGAAGGTATCCAACATCTTACTCAACCACCAAAATCCTCAAACAACTTTTCTCTCTCTCTCTCTCTCTCTCTCTCTCTCTCTCTGTGACATCCTAGATTTTCAACTCTGTTTTCTACTGAACAAATCGGACATTTCATTGACACGCCTATAAGGCTATTCTCAGAGCTGATCACTCTCGAGATAACTAGACTATCTAGAAAAGCCATTAAGGAATTCTAATGCAATAGACTTGAGAATTTGACCGTGAATCAGCTATTCGACTGTGCTCATCTTTAGAGGTCATTATGGCACAGTTAAAAATCGATTTGAAATCAAAGATAGGTCGATTTGATAGAGATATGTGGCTAAGTATGGGTGACACATGTCAATCGATGCTAGACTAATTTTTCTATCGTTTTGATAGCCTGTGTCCATATTTGAATCATTGAGATTTTCACGACAACCGAGAGTCACCAATGTATCAAGTGGGTTCATTGTGGCTCGAAGAAAATCGATCACGGGTCATTTGCACTAAAATTTCTGAAAACTACCTAGTAGCTTAAGTCGTACTAAAAACGCGCCAAATGAAAATTAACCACGAAATTGAGTCCGATTTTAGAGATTGAAGATTTTGTCATGTCACAATAAATTATAGGAATGTTGACTCGCCTCAAAAATTTTTCTGCAACTTGAGACTTTTTGGGAAAAATTCATCCTAGGGATTTTTTGTTTAGAAAAAGGCCGAGACCATTTTTGATTGCACAATTGAGAAGTAAGCGGGATCAATTGGTGAAGAAAAATATAAATTTGATCTTTGAGGTGCTAATTGAATTTGCATGGGCTAAATGAGATTGAATTGAGCAACATTATGTGTCCAATTGGGGGAGAAGACTTGCAAATTCATAGCTTCCCCCTTGCCTAGCCAAAGTTGACAATTTCAAGGTCATATGGGATGCATTGGTGGCCTAATGGAGGCCAAAGGAAGGCTGGTGGCAGAGAATGGTCAAGGGAGACCATAATGGAAAATTTGGACATTGGTGGAGCCATTGTCCCCTCTCTTCCTCACAAAGCAACTAGCCAGCTTTCCTTTCCACCTTCCTCTCCATTTTCGCACACTAGCAACCAATAAGAATCCAGCCACATTGCCAGAGTCAACAGCCACTGGAGCTGCAGACACCACCGCCTCCGTCGTTCGCCCTCCTCGCACGAACACATGCTATTGCGCCTTGCTGCGCCTCACTGCCATCCAGCAGCTTTTGTCCATGTGTCTAGGGTTGCTATCCAGTCGTGCCAGCTATCATCGAAGCTCCCTCAACCGCCAGTTTGCCCCAATTAGGACCTGAGACCGTCCCTGCTACCTCTATTGAGCCTTGCCGCCCTAACCAACCTTGTTTCTTTATCTTTGTAGCTCAAAACAGAGGCTGAATTTGTGGGTATCTAGCCACCTTCAAGGCTCATTTTGAGGTGGTCCCGAGCCTCGGTTGCTAGGCTTGCCTCGAGGAAAGTCAGGCCCCATGATGTTCCCGTCGTTCTGCACCGAACCGCTCGTTAAACAAGTGAGTTTAGCTCACTAATCCTCTATTAGTCGATTAATGACGTTTATGGGCTGATTAGATTTAATTAAGTGCAATTAGATGAATAGATTAGAGTAAAGTGATTAATTTAGTACCTTATCGATGCATGTTAGACACACGGTTAGTGACATTTATGGGTCCATTTCGCGTCCAATCAAGCATTACGGGCCTAAATTGGATTTATTGCATTATATAATATTTTTCATAATTAATTAATTAATTAATTAATTATTTTTCGGAAATTAGGATGGGATAGCCGATGATCGAAATTTTATGCTGATTATTGTTGTGCGGTCTATTTATTTATTTGAGCGTTAAATTGTGCTAAATTGATTTGATTGGGATTTTAGGATTTTATTCCTAAATTATTTGATTTTGGTATAAATGGGAAAATTAACGGATGTCAGTTTACAGCGCCAAAAATATGTTATGAGTTGTTAAAACTAGTGGGATGTTCAAAAAGTGAAATTACGATATTTTGGCTAAGGCCAACTGTGTCCCCACTCACGGCTATTTTATTGAGAATGATAAAAAGATGGAATTGATTGTAGAATTGGGAAGGTATACTATATCGGCTTATGGATGATATGTCAGCTTAGCAAGAGCAGTATATCCAATCACCTTAACGAGAGCAATATGATCAGTTTAGAGAGAGCATTATTCGTGTGCTATATCAACTTAAGGATTTGATATGTCAGCTTAGCGAGAGCAGTACACTATTTATCAGCTTAACGAAAGCTATACTATCTATTTATTAGCTTAGAACGAGCAGTCCTATCATGGGTGGACCTATAGATAGTATTAAATGTACCAACTAAGGGAAAGTCATGATGACATGTAATCGACTGAGTCAATTAATTGATAGTTCGATTTGATTAGGTTAATTGATGTGGTTTGTGTATATTTGATATATATACTACTTGCAAGATGGAATTGAAGCCAAGGTAAGTCCTCTGACCCGTGTTGTGCTTAGATAGCCCTTAAAAAGCATATTGGCTTCCTAATCAGGTCTTAGAGAGTATAATTTGTTGATACGTAGTCTCACCTCGTTGTGGGACAACATTTCAGGTCCCTAGATGGTAGTACATCCCCCTCCTCTCATGCATTTTGCTCTCATGCATTTTGGTATTCCTGAAGAAGTCATAAAAGTAGGTTATTATATTCTAATACACCCCCACCCTGAAGGATTGGAGTATGTGATGGTTTGGATCAACGTGGGTGAACCCGAAAGGGTGCCTCATAGGTACCAGTCATAGTATCGTTACTATCATGACGGCTGAAGGGAGGGTCCGGTGCCAGAGTCTGATGTTCCTCGATACATTTTGGAGGCTGCGCTCGGGGAGGGGACTGCAGATCCTAAGGATGGATCGATGATTGATGCGAAGGATCCCAAGCTGGGGGATGATCTCGACTCTCTAGAGCAGTTAACAGTAGACTCTAGTTGGAGATGGAGGAAGGAGAGATTGTTGAGGAGGAGGAGTACCCTAAGGAAGAACTCGAGGAGGAGTACCCTGAGGAAGAACCCGAAGAGGACCTTGAAGAACTTGTAGAGGAGTTGAAGGAGGATCCAGAGGAGGATCCAGAGTATGACCTCGGTGAAGATTAAGACCCCACACTATTTTACAAACCCTGAGTTGTGAACCTATGTGTAATAGTATTGTAATATATCCTATGCGGTTTGCTCTATATAAAAGTGTGTTGGTTTTTAGGTTCGAGATTTTAGTCATACTTTTCTATCCCATTGCTTTATTGTCTATGGATTATTTTATATGCTTCCGCATGCATATTAAAAGAAAGGGGTCGGCGATGCATCTTGTGATGTCGCTATTAATCAACCAATTGAGGGATGGGTGCATGTCCGAGTATCGGGGCGTGACATCCCCACTTAAGTGGCATCAAAGCCCAAGGTTAGGGATTGGAGTGATAAGGTGCGAGGGACATGGATAGTGGTAGGAAAGACCTTTAAATTCATGATTGGTGCATGTTTATGATAGTTGATTGGTAGTATTACATGTGGTTTGGATCACTCTGTTTCTAATTCAATGTGGAATTGGAAGCAGGCGTTAGTAGATAAAGACTAAGCCATGAGTGATCTAGAGCCCAGAACTCCTAACAAGAGGACCAGTAGGGTCGTGACTCAGAGTAGAATGCCGACCATGGTCGGTACCCAAGGAGGCCGAGGTCAAGTGCCAGCATAGGCTAGCGCGAGTAGAGTGGCACCACTACTAGTAGATGCTGGGGTTGTAGCCCCAGGTGATTAGGGAACCATCTGAATTGACTAGGCCTTGGATGCTATGAGAGAGTTGATGGGGCAACAAGCCCGAGATCAAGTTGTTGCATTTATTTCTACAATTGCGGTTGTTGCTCAAGCTACTGCTACTGCTGCTGTTGCAGCCGCTACTGAGGCCGTAGCTGTTGCCGCACTTGTTGAAGTTCCGCTAGGAGTTGTGGTGTAATAGCCTAAATTTTCAAAACTTGTTTTCGATTAAATAAATCGGGCTTTTCGTCAACTCGCGAGATAACTGGACCATATGGGGAAGCAATTAAGGAATCTAAATGCAATGGACTTGAGAATTCGACCAGGAATCGATTGCTCAACCGTGTTGGTCTGCAAGGGTCATTACGGCACTGTCAAAAATCGATAAGAGACTAGAGAAATGTCGATTTGACTGAGATATGTGATTTGGATGTAGGTGATTCCACCTAATTGCAAAATACTCGTCGATCGGCACTAAACCGATTTTTCTATCGTTTTGGTACCTGGTGCTCGTATTTGAAATCTCGCGATTTTCACGATAACTGAAGGTCACCAATGAGTCGGAGATGTACGTTGTGACTCGAGATAAATCGATCACGGGTCAATTGGACCAAAAATTCCTAAAAGTTATCTAGTAGACTAGGTCACGCTAAAAGCGCGCCAGATTGAAATTAACCGCGAATTTGAACCCGATTTCAGAAATTGAAAGTTCTGTCATGTCACAATCTATTTTAGGAATGTCAACTCATCATTCGAAGAATTTTTAGAGATTCCGGGATGTTTACTGAAAATCTTTTCGGACGTTGTGGAAATTTAATGAAAATTCGGATGGACTAAGTCAAAGGAAATTTGGACTTCCAGTCCGAGCCTTTGGGTGTTAGGGACTTGCAAAAAATTGTATGTGATTTTTCTTCAACGAAATTGGACATCGAATTGGAGAATTTCGGGAAGAGATTGAGCTTAAAGTGTGAAATTCGGAGTATGGTTTGGGGGCTGTATTTTTGGCATCTATTTGTGCTAATTATGGATTCAATTTATTCTAGAAAGTATTTGGGGACATGGCATTCAATGGAGAGGATAAATTCATTGAATTTGCTCCCTTATCTCTTCCTTTTGGTCTGCTTCACATGCGAGCTCAATGGATTCCTCTCTCTCCTTCGCAACTTTGGTCTCCTGCTTTGCTTTTAAAATTTTATTTCCTCTCTTGGATGAGTTGCTACTCCTCTCCTTCGTTGCCCTCCTTCGAACATCTCATGTTCCATCGAGTTCTCCAGCTGAAGACACGTCCAACGATTGCTACTCCTTGGACAACCATTAACCATGGAAGCCCCTTGTTTGACCGTATGCAGCCCACCCTTGTGCCAGCTGCCCTTCGTTTAACTCTTTGACGTTCAAAGTCCAGCATCCCACCGAAGACCCAAGGCCCACGCGTTTCCACAGAAATTCCCAATTCCCATCTCCACGATTTTTTATTCCTGCAACCGAAATCACCATCCAGCGGCAATTGAGCTACTTCCTCCACTGAAGCTGCCTTACTGTGTCTTCAATTTACTGGGTCAATTCCACTACAAGCAATGCCAAGAGTTGACCGAAACTCTCTTCCCATCTCCTATCCTTCGTGTGGTGCCAGCTCAGCCATTCTTCAGCTCGTGTCTTCATTGAGCAAACTTCAACAATGTCCCAGCTGTAGCCTTCAGACAGTCTCACGAGCTAGGATCTCTGTGAGTTTCAATCGAGCAGCCCATCTTTGGGCTTTCTTGTTTAGCACATAAACCAATGGAGTCCAGCCCAGCGAAATCTTTAAGCTCAGCTCGCAATTGTCCTGGTTCAGCCCAAGTTTTGGCCTAACTTTAAGCAAACCCAGAACCACTTGAAGTCCAGCCCAAATCCAGAACACGTCTTAGATTGGGCTGAGATTTGTTGGGCCAATTTAGGCCCAGTCCGAGCTTCCGTCGACGCCGCCACAAACCCGAGTTTCGACCGCCATCGTGGTTAACCGGTCTTCGTTTTACATCGGTAAGTTTATGGACTAAACTATTCTTAGCAGGTTAATGACGTTTAAGGGGTGTTTAGATTTAATTAATTAGGAATTAGGTGGTTAGTTAGATTAAATTAATGGTTTAATTATGAAATTATGCATGTTAGGTTGTTAGATTAGATTAAGTGAGGCCTAGATAAATTTTGCTATTTATCTAGAAGGGTTCAGGAATTTTCTAGACCCGTATTGGTATTTTAATTGAGTGATTTTAGCCTAGGTTGGTATTTTTAGAATTTAAATTGATTGATTTAATTAATTTTCGAAATTATTTATTTATTAATTATTTTCCGAAAATTAGGCTAGGATAATCGGTGATCGGAATTTGGTGCTGATTGCAATGGTGTGGTTAACTTCTGCAATTGAGTGTTAAATTGTGCAATTTGATTATAAGTTGTAATTTTGGGAATTTATCCTAAAATTGTATAATTTCTTTAATTAATTAGAAATTACTGGGGCGTCGGTTTACAGCGCCAAAAATATTTTCAGACTCTATATAAATAGTGGGATTTTCTAAAGTAAAGATATTATATTTTTGGCTCAGGTCGATCATGTACTCACACACGATTATTGTTATCAAGTACATTTTAACACGATGAAATTAGGCCAAGTTAGATATTTATTTGAGGAATTGATATGCAAAGTACAAGATCCTTGGCCAAGATCGTGGTTTAGCTTAGGTGCGCAATATATATCTATAACAGCTTCGGGGAGCATTAACATCATTATAGATCTTTAGCAGTTTTGGTGAGCACTTTAGATATCAGCTTCGGCGAGCATTATAATTATCTAGTAGCTTCGGTGAGCAAATGTTATTAGCAGCTTCGGTGAGCAATAATTGATCTAGCCGCTTCGATGAGCAAATTTAGACATCGGCTTTGGGGAGCAATGATATATGAATATATCTATTTTAGCTTAGGCGAGTAGTGTTCGAATCGATAGGGTTTATAGATGGCTTCGATGTTATGAAGTCAAACGAGTCGACTATTGATGGTTGATTGGATTGACTGTGTGATGGTCCTGATGACATGAAATTGACTGAATCGATTGATCGATGATTCGATATGTTGTGATGAATTAATTTGTTGAAATGATTCGATGATTATATGAATTATACTAACATGCAGGAAGGATCTGAGGTAAAGGTAAGCCCTCTGACTCGTGTTTGTGCTTAGGTGGCCCTTGAGGTGTATTACCCTCCTAATCGGGGTTTAAAGCGTAGACTTGCTGAGACATTGTCTTACTGGTTATTGTATAACCATTTTTAGGTCCTTAGAAGGTGGTCGTGGAGGACCAAAGCCCCCGAGTCTATGGAGGTGGAGTTAGAAGGATTCGTGTTTGGGTCCAACTAGTATGTCGTAGGATAATACATTTGTTTTTGAGAGCCGACCTTCTTGTAAACTATTGACCAGACTCGTTTTGTAACTAAACTTGTTGCTTATCAAAAGCATATTTGTTTGTGAATGTGTTCTACTTTTCTATCTTGAGATGGTTACTGTCAGGGGATTTATTTTCGCTTCTGTATGTGTAATAAAATGAAAGGAGTCGGCGACTTGTCCTGAGAAGTCACAAAATATTATTGATCAGAGAAGGATGGGCACGCGCTCGAGAATTGGGGCGTGATATGTGGTCGTTGGGAGACCAATCCACAAGTTGGTGGAGTAGTTTTTGAAGCTGAGCCCACCAAGGTTTACGAGTACTGGAGATCCCGAGGCTGCTTCACTGTGGATACATGATCTAGAAAAAGTGTTTGCACTTCTGATGTGCAATGAAGAGGAAAAGATGGTATTGGTTGTATACCAACTTCAAGGCAATGCGAACATTCGGTGGAGAGCCACCAAGAATACAGTGTTCCTAGAAGGTGTGATCTCGGTGTGGGATGCCTTTCTCAGAGCTTTTAATGATCAGTACTTTTCAAGTACTGCTCGGGAACAAAAGATGGAAGAGTTTCAGCATCTTCGTTAGGGGACGATGACCGTTGATCAATGGAGTCAAGTTCGCCAAACTTTCATAGTATGCTCCGAGATTAGTTGAGGACCCAGAAGAGAAAGCTCGAAGATTCAGGAATGGTTTTCGTACTGAGTTGAAGCAACCCTTGCTACCACTAGATCTGATCGAGTATTTAGAAGTCTATCGTCAAGCTCAGATGATAGAGAGATGTTTGAACAAGCAAGCTGCCTTGGCTAGATCGAGGTTTAATTCTCACCGAGAAGGAATTCGCTAGGGAAAGAGGCCCATGCTTGAAATAAATTCCAAGTCCCACCGAATATGAGGGGTGGAGTTGGCAAGCTAGTGCCAAATAAGATCGAGATGTGTCGTCTATGTGGAAAGCGACATGGTATTAATCAGTGCCCCCGAAAGACAGGTGCCTATTTTGAATGTGGCCAATAGGGTCACCTGGCTAGAGATTGTCTGAGAAGACCGAGAGGATAACCATAGTTATCACCGCTGCCACCAATTGGACATATTAGGGGGTATGCACCACAGATCGCACTGCAAGGAGGATAGCTGAGACCTCCAGTTCAAGGCACGGTGTATGCCATCAGACAATGTCAGGTAGAGGTTGCGCCTTACGTGATCACATGTATGGTTACACTAAATGACCATCCTGCTTATGCTTTATTCGACTTTGGAGCAACTCATTCCTTTATTGCCGAGCAATATGTTAAGTTGTTAGGATTAAGTCATATATTGTTAGAGTCGGCAATTTGCATATCTACACCAATGAAGGATAAAGTCATTGCTGCTTTGGGTTGTTTTGGTTGCAAGTTAGCGATTGGTGAGCGAGTGGGGAATATAGATTTATTAGTTCTAGCCATGTATGACTTTGATTTGATAATTGGCATGGACTGGCTCACCAAGCAATGAGCTAAGACGGGCTGTTATCGCAAAGAGATTCAGTTTGACCCGTTAGAGAGTGAGAGCTTCGAGTTTATAGGGAACTGAGGAGGACCCTCGATTTTCCAAATCTCATTGCTAGAGGCAACTCATTTGTTAGATGAGGGTTGCCAAGGTTACCTGGCAACCATCGTGGATACGACAGTTGAGGAGCTGAAGATGGAAGACATTATAATGGTACAAAAATTTCCATATATTTTTCCAAAAGAATTGCCAAGATTGCCACCAAAGAGAGAAATTGAGTTCGTGATCGAGCTAGCACTCGAGATAGAGCCAATCTCTAAGGCTCCTTACCGGATGGTGTTATTTGAGTTGAAGGAACTGAAGGTACAAATGCAAGAACTTTTGGATAAGGGATTTATCCATCCTAGTGCATCACTTTGGGGAGCACCAGTTCTGTTTGTAAAGAAGAAAGATGGTTCGTTGCGCTTGCGCATCGACTATCAACAACTCAATTAGGTAACGATCAAGAACAAGTATCTATTGTCGAGGATCGACGATTTGTTCGATCAATTGCAAGGAGCGTCGATTTTTTCAAAATCAACTTGAGGATAGGATATCATCAGCTAGAATTAGGAAGGAGGATATTCCTAAGTCAACATTTCGTACTCAATATGGTCATTACAAGTTTCCAATGATGCCATTTGGGTTGACGAATGCTTTTGTTGCCATTCAAGATCAGTTTGTGATTGTGTTCATTGATGATATTCCGGTATATTCGAAAAGTGATGAAGAGCATAAGAGTTATATGAGATTAGTGCTGTAGACACTGAGAGTCTATTAGTTGTATGCCAAGTTTAGAAAGTGTAAGTTTTGATTGACTCGTGTTGCTTTCTTAGATCACATGATTTCAGGCAAAGGAATTTCTGTGGACCCGAGCAAAATTGAAGCTGTGATCAATTGGCCAAGACCGACTATAGTGATAGAGATAAGAAGTTTTCTGGGTTTGGCAGGTTATTACAAAAGATTTGTGAAAGGATTCTCATCATTAGCGTCGCCATTGACAAGACTCTTGAAGAAAGAAGATAAATTCGTGTGGACAAACAAGTGTAAGAGTAGTTTTCAAAAGCTTAAGGAAAAGTGAACTACCACACTTGTGCTAACGATTCCATCTGGTATTGGAGGATTCGAGATTTACAGTGATGCATCATTCAAAGGGTTGGGTTGTGTGTTGATGCAACACGGTAGAGTAGTTGCATACACCTCCCGTCACTGATGTCGGTCTCGGCCAATTAATCATTGCTTCAATCTTGGATGGGTCCACAGAGATTCCTTCACCTGAAATCACGTGACCTAGAAAAGTAACACGAGTCAGCCAAAATTCGCACTTGTTGAACTTGATGTACAACTCATGAGTCCTTAGAGTCCTGTAGTACCAATCTCAAATGTCCTTCATGCTTCTCTAAACTTCTAGAGTACACCAGGATATTATCGATGAGCACGATTACAAACTAATCTAGGTATTCCTTAATACATGGTTAATTAGATCCATAAAAGTAGCTAGGGCGTTAATCAATCCAAACGGCATGACCGTGAATTCATAATGACCATACCGAGTACGAAACACTAACTTGGGTATATCCTCCTTCCTGATCCTTAGATGATGATATCCCGTCCTTAGATCGATCTTTAAAGATATCGACACTTCTTGCAATTGATCAAACAAGTCATCAATTCTTGGGAGTGGTTACTTGTTCTTGATCGTCACCTGATTGAGTTGACGATAGTCGATGCACAAACGTAGCGAACCATATTTCTTTTTCATAAACATAACTGGTGCTCCCCAAGGTGATGTATTGTGATGTATGAATCCCTTATCAAACAATTCTTGCATCTGCACATTTAGTTTCTTCAACTTAGATAACACCATCTGGTAAGGAGCCTTAGAGATTGGCTCTGCCCCGGGAGCTAACTTAATCACGAACTTTATTTCCCTTTCTGGCGGCAGACCTGGCAATTCTTTCAGGAATACATCTGGGAATTCTTGAACCACTGCAATGTCTTCTATCTTCAGCTCTCCCGCCAACAAGTAACCTTGACAACTCCTGTCTAATAAACGGGTTGCCTCAAGTGACGAGATTAGGGTAATCAAATGTCCTCCCAGACTTCCATTAAATTCAAAACTTTCACTTTCTAGCAGGTTGAACTGAATCGCTTTACGATAGCAGTCCATCTTAGCTCGTTGCTTGGTGAGCCAATCCGTGCCAATTATTACATCGAAATCATACATGGCTAGAACTATTAGGTCTATTCTCCCCTCTTGCTCACCAATCACCAACTTGCAACCAGGACAACCCATCATAGACAATACCTTATCTTTTAATGGCGTTGATATACTAACAACTAATTCCAACAATTTAGGACTCAATCCTATTAACTTAATAAATTGTTCATCTATAAATGAATGAGTCACACCAAGGTCAAATAAAGCGTATGTTGAATGATCATTCAAGGAAACGGTACTTGTGATCACATTTGGCGCATCCGCTGCCTGCCGTCTGGTGATGGCGTATGTCCTTCCATGTGCTAGAGGCTTAACTAGTTCACCTGTCACGCCCCGATCCTTGGGCATGCACACATCCTTCACGCTTGGTCGATTTTATAATGCGATATCCCAGGACTATGTATCACCGACCCTTTCATTTATTAAGCACATGCGGAAGCAGTTAAAATCCCCAGACAATAAAATGATGGGATAGAAAAGCAGGGCCATATTTTTCATATTGAAATTTATAACCAAACTTTTATACAAAACTCAAATCACTTCATAACTATTCACATCAAAATGGAGATCTCAAAAGAAGATAGGATCTCAATCCATCTAGGCCATACTCAAGGCCCCTCTTGGGACTATCTTCTTCTTCCAAAAATCCTTCTCCTCAGATCTCACTTCCAAGTTCTCCTTCATAGACTTCTCCTCCTCAGCTCCTCATCGGGGTCCTGAAATGATTTCCCCAAACCGGGATGAGACTACGTCTCAGCGAGTTCTACCCCACTAAGCCCGATTAGTAAACCATTATACTATAGGCTGCTTAAACACGCACAGGGCAGAGGACTTACCTTAGCCTCAGATCTCACCTACAAGTCAGTACAATTCACAATAGGCACCCATTTACTCCAAACAAATCGAACCAGTCGATTACATGACACATAAATCATTCCCCACTGTGGGATATTTAAAAGCTAGGCCACGTGCATTCTCCAGGATGACATCCCAAGTCTCCAAGCCACGTGCCTCAAACCTTGGGCCCACGTGCATTCTCTAAGGCGACCTCTTCGCCAAGGTGGTACATCAAGTCACCGAGCCACGTGCCCTTTTAGATGCTATTCTCAAATACTGGACCCACGTGCATTCTCTAAGGCACTCAATTGCCAAGGTGAAGCATCAGATTACCGAGCCACGTGTCTTTTTTACGATGCCCGGGCCCACGTGCCTTCTCTTAGGTGCTATCTCACCAAAGTGATGTATCAATTCACCCAGCCCACGTGGGCCCACGTGCATTCTCTTAAGTGCTATCTCACCAAAGTGATGCATCAATTCACCGAGCCTACGTGCCCTTTTAGATGCCAAACTCTGTCACCGAGCCACGTGCATTCTCCAGGATGACATACTGAGTCTCCGAGGCACGTGCATTCTCTCAGGTGACCTTTTCGCCAAGGTGACATATTCAACCACTGAATTCACGTGCATTCTCCAGGTGATATTCCTATTCACCGAGTCCACGTGTCCTCTTTCAAGTGATTACCAATCTACTTTCAATACCGACAACCAATGCCCAACGATTTCTCAATCAAATAATTAAATCAACTCAACAAAGCATTATAAATGCTGAATAACATACTTGGCCATTTACCAATCAACAATTCAATCTCAATCAATTTCAATCAATTTAGGGTAAATCCCTAAAATATCACAATTTATTCAATTCCATACAACGTGGAGCTCAAATAAATAAATGGATTGCGCCATGATGATCAACACGAGATTTCGGTCGTCAGCCATCAAAATCTTAATTTCCAAAAAATAATTTATTAATTTATTAATTTCGAAAATTAAATAATTAATATTAAAAATTCAATTTAGCTCAAAATAAAGCCCGATTAAATAAATGAACTTCGCCACGGTCATCAGCAGAAAATTTCGGTTCCAGACCATTTCAATTGAATTTTCAGAAAATAAATAATTATTTAATTTAATTCCGAAAATTAATATTTAAATACTACAAATTCCACTTAGGCCTGAAAAGCCTAATTGAAGCCCACTAAGGATCGGGAAAAATCCCGAGGCACTTCCAATAATTAGTAGACCACGTCTACTTGCTAATGCGCAAACAATTTATCTAAATCGCATCACAATTGACTAATAATTGCTAATTTATTCTAATCTAACAACCTAAACATAATTAATTAAAACTAAACCAACCTTAAGCATAATTAGCCAACTAATCCGGGATTAGTAAGATTACTCACCAAATCGCGCGCAAATCGGATCAATCCGACGGAGGCGACGCGAGGAACAACAAACTCCAAAGCACGGCTTGGGTTCGGGGCCCGGAAACGGCCCAAAATAGCCCACGAACCGGCTAGAAACCCACCCGTGGTTTTCTGCCCTTGGCTGGCCGGAGCCAATCCGGCGGCCAAAATGGCGAGGGGAGGCCGCCGGAGGACGAGGGGGACGTCGGGGAGGTCCGACGGGGCTGAGCGGTGGCCGGAGCTAGCTGGACGGGGCGGAACGACAGCTGGGTCGCGCGCCTGGGAGAACGCTAAGGCGCGAGGGGCGACGGCTGGCGGAGCTCGCGGCGAGCAGCGAACGCGCACGGCGCGGGCGTGGGCAAGAGGCGGCGAGCGGCGAGCTGCGATCGTGCGGCTTCTTCTTCCGCTCCTGGTTCGGTTCGGCATCGAGCAAATAGGGGAAGGAGGGAGAAAAAGTCGAGAGAGAAGGAGAGAGGAGAGAGAGAAGTGGTAGATAAGTATTGACCGGTCAAAAGGGAAGAGAGAGAGGGAAGGTGGGCGGTGGGGGAAATCGCACGAGGGGGAAAGGGAGAGGGAAAGGAGAGAGAGAGAAAAGAGAAAAGAAAGAAAAAGAAAGAAAAGAAGAGAGAGGAGAGAGAGAAATAAAATATTACCTTTATTGCTGGACGCTGTCTTACTCACCCCACCATTTCTATTAGGTGGGATAGGATACCTTCTTCCAACCATGGGTTTCTTCCCGAACCTAATATTGTTCCTATTCGCATTAAACCTCTAACGTAGCAGCTTGCTCGTTTAGATCCCTTTTTATCAGTTGAGCTTGACGATAAATTTCCCGATAGTCAATGAGATCAAAAGGCACCGGTGATTGTTTCAATTCCAATCGGAGGCCATTTTTGAACCTCTGAGCCTTTTCTTCGAGGTACTCTACCAGCCTTAGAGCATATTGAGAAGGCTTTGCAAACTTGACTTCGTACTAGTCAATAGTCATCATTCCCTAGCGGAGGCGTTGGAACTCTTCCATTTTTTTGCTCTTTGGTGCTCTTAGAGAAATAATGTTTGTTGAATGCCCTAAGGAAGGCGTCCCATAACGGAACTACTCCTCTCGGAAACACGATCTCTCGGATGGCTCTCCACCAAGTATTAGCATTGCCCTATAGCTGATAGACTGTTAAGGTTACTTTCTCTTCCTCACTGCATCTTAAAAGAGCAAATGCCTTATCTAAATACTGAATCCAACGAGAGGCGGGTCTATGGATCCCCGGTACCAGTGAATCTCGGCAGACTCAACTTCAAAAATCGTTCCACTAGCTTACGTATGGGTCTCTCCACAACCATATTCCCTGGCAGAAACTCATCAGGTGTGGTAGCAGGTGCAGCAGCAACAACAGCATTGGCTGCAGCAGTAGCGGCAGCTGTAGCGATGGCAGTAATCGTAGTAGCTTGATTCTGGACCTACTGTCCCATCAAGTCTCTCATCGCCATTAGCGCCTGCATGATCCCAACAGTTCCCAGATTACCAGGTGCTGCTATCCAAGCACCAACCGGTAGAACCGGCTGCGGTGCTACTCCACTAGCATTGGCCTAAGTTGGTGCTTTACCTTTATTACCTCGAGCATCGACTCTAGTTGGCATCCTAGCCTGAGTAACGAGTCTAATCGCCCTTTTTCCTAGGCGTTCTCGATCTTGCTCACTCATGGCGCAGATTCTTTATAGACACTTGCCTCCTATTCCAACACCAGATTAGAATTTAAGTGATTTTACCATCAAACTATCAATCAGCTATCACTCACATGCATCAACATATTAAAAGCATTTCCTAATAACTACCCCATGACTCATCGCACCTTATCACTCCAAACATTAATTTGCTATGATACCACTTAAATAGGGATGTCACGATCCGAATCTCGAGTGCATGCACATCCCTTGATGGTCAATAAAATTTATGACGTCCCAGAAAGTGTGGCCGCCCTATTTAGTTTATTGCACACGCGAAAACGTAATAACAATTTCCAAACAACATAAAAATGGGATAGAAACATAGGATAATATTTTCACAAAACACACTTATAATACAGCGACATGTATATATAGAAAAGTCTAACACCACATGATCTATTTCAAAAAAAAGAGCTTCTAGTCTATCTACGCTCTGAGCTCTTCATCCATGGGACCATAATCTCTTCTGATTCTATCAGACTTCTCAATAACAAAAGGGTGAACTATCACCCACTGTCCAAATGAGATGGAAGACCCGTCGACATTTGATAGAGACTCAAGAAAAACCTAAGATTTACTTCTTGAGAACCCCTACACCTCGTTTGACAATCCTCCATTTAGGGACCTGAAATGGTTATATAATAACCAGTGAGACGATGTCTCAGCAAGTCCATCCCCTAAATTGACCATCCCTTAAATTTCAATTAGGAGAAAAGTACACCCGCATGCAGTCTAACCATATCTCCCTCAAAACTCATGTAACACCGGTATTTGCCCTACGTGTTAGTACTATTCAATTTGCATGTAATCATATTGAAATCAGGCATCATTGGAACATCTCGACATGTATACACAAAATAACATTTATCATCACTTATTCATGGGCCCTGATTACCAAACCAAACCATTATGGTACATCCCATACCGCACCACATGATTCTGTCTCTTAATCAAGCCCCTCAATCTCAATCATTCATGCGTCCAAATTGCTTATGACCCATCGGTCACGGCTGATTCAACAGTCAACAGTCTCTTGACTTAATCAAGCTTCATCTCACGCGCATCGAGCACGGCAACGTCTACATTTAGATAGCATTTCTCAAAAGAGCATCGGTACAGCCTCAACTACGACAGGCATCCATTGACTTGAGGCATTCCTAAAGGAGCATCATCTGGCCCCAAAGGCTCGTTATGGTATCTTAAATCTTTCATGCATTCATTCAATTTTAGCCAAAGATATTATGCATTACACTCAAATGCCTCAATTAAAATAGTAATCCCGGCCTCTTTTCTTCATATTAGAAATGCATGGAAAAATAATCTTGTATGGGAACACGGTCGGATCGAACCATAAAATTTGTAGCATCACTTTTAAAATCCCACAATTTGATATAATACTTAAAAACACTTTTGGTGTCCAAAACCTGACACTTGGTATTTTCTAATTAAATACCAACATTCTGCCATTTTGAATTAAATATTCATAAATAACAACCATCACTCAATTGCACAATTTAACAATCAATGGCATAAATGGAACATACTGCTGTAATTAGCACGAAATTCTTGTCACTGGCTATAATGGCTTAATTTCCAGAAAATATTTAATAATTATAAATTTCTAAAATTAATTAAATAAATACATTAAATATGAAAATTGCTAACTTAGGCTAAATAATTTTAATCTAACCACCTATTGAGCTAAACAAATTATTCTAAACATTCGAGCTATATAACAACACACTAACCAAATTAACTTATAGTTTCTAACCACCTAATTAAACAATCTAACTATCCTAATTTAACTAACTAAACTAATAATTAACTAATTACACTTAAATAAATCTAAACATCCCTTAAACGTTATTAGCCCACTAAGAAGAGTGTAGTGCTTAAACTCACCGGCTTATTGCGGAAATCGGTTCACCGTGATGACGACATGACGGCAGCCGAAACTCGAACTTTCGGCAATGTCGATGGATACTCGGACCGGGCCCAAAGGCCTTGCAAGCCCACATCACGATACTGGGTCGATACTGGGCCTGAGTTGCGAAGTGGGCTGCTGGGCTCACGCGGGCTGAGATGGGCCAAAATTCCCGTGGGCCTGTCTTCGGATGGGCTGGAATCTTATAGGCTTGGAAAGAAAACTGAGAACTAGACTGGGCTACAGTTGGACTTGGAAGTTGGGCTGAACTGAATTCACTTGGGCTGCTAAAAATGGGCTAAAATCCAATGGGCTAAAGATACTGGGTAACAGCAAACTGGGTTGTTAGGTTGAACTGCTGAAGTGAATTTGTGGGCCTAGTCTTTGATGGAGCTGGCGATGCTCGGGCGTGGGAGGAAGTGGATGAAGACGCTGGATTTGCTGGTTGCGTGGATAAGGATGGGCAATAGCTATTCGGTGTCTTCGAGCTTCACTGGCAGCTTGCTAGTGAGCTAGTGGAGACCAAGAAGGCATTGACCGAGGCAAAGGAGCTGGGCACGAGAAGTAGCTTCGATTGATTTACTGGATGCACGTGGAGGCTTCGTTCAAACAAGGAAGAAGAGAAACTTGATTGTTGACCGGCGTGGGGGAACAAAATGTGATGGAGAGGCAGGCGGCAAAGAAGAAATGATGGAGAAATTTCGATGGTGGATGGGCAGCTTCATAGGGAAAATCAGGAAGAAAGAAAAGCAAAGCAGGAAATGGAGGCAGGAGGGTTATAGAGAAAGGGCGGTGGTCGAAGATGGAGGGGAACATATGAGGGAGGAGAGATGTGCAAGAGAGGCCAAAGGGGAAGAAAGTCTACAAGGTTTACCCCTTCCATTAATTACATGTCTCCCATAATACTTTCTTAGATGATAATGCCACAATTAAATCCAAATTGAAGCCAAAATGTTGCACCCCTTCCATGGATCCGAATTTTACTCAAATACTCTTCAATTTCCTCTCCGATTTCTCCCATTTGAGGTCCGATTTTGTTGAAGAAAAATCAAGAATAATTTTCTGTAAGTCCCTGACACTTAAAGGATCAGCTTGGAAGTCCAAATTCCCTTCAAATGAGCCCATCCGAATTTCCATTATTTTTCCGCAACGTCCATATCGATTTTTTGTAAAAATCCCGGAATCTCCAAAAAAAATTCAGAGGATGAGTTGACGTTCGCAAAATGAATCATGACATGACAGAACTTTCAATTTTCGAAATCGGGTTCAAATTTGCGGTTAATTTCAATTTGATGTGATTTTAGTGTGACCTAGTATACCGGGTAACTTTTAGGAATTTTTAGTGCAATTGACTCATAATCGATTTTTTTCGAGTCACAATGTATATCTTCGAAACATTGTCAACTCTCGATTATCGTGAAAATCTCAAAGTTTTAAATACAGGTACCGGGTACAAAAATAACAGAAAAATCGGTCTAGTGCTGTTCAATGAGAATTTTGTAATTAGGTGGAATCACCCGCACATTAATCACATATCTCCATCGAATCGACCTATCTCCGGTTTCTGATCGATTTTTTATGGTGTCATAATAACCTTTGTAGATCTACACAGTTGAGCAGTCGATTCCTAGTTGAATTCTTTAGTCCATTGACTTAAAATCCCTCAATGGCTTCCCCAAATAGTTTAGTTATCTCGTGAATGATTAGCTCAAAGAATAACACTATAGGCGCGTCGATGAAAGGACTGATTTATTTAATCGAAAACGAAATCTGAAAATTCAGGTTGTTACATAGGCCGCCTTTCGAGTCTTATGGCCACCCTCAAAATTAAATCAGATGTCCAAATCAAAATCAAGTTACTCCAACTGACAGATCTAGATGTGCAGAAAATTCTACATGAGGATACTAAGAAAAGAAATGCTAACTTTCAAATTTCTGATGATGGAATACTAAGATTCTGAGGACGTTTGGTTGTACTTGACGATGTGGAACTTAAAGAGGAGATTTTATCAAAAACACATCGTAACAGTTACAACATTCATCCTAGTAGTACCAAGATGTATTAGAATCTACGTCAACACTATTAGTGGTCAGGTATGAAGGCGGACATCGCCAAGTATGTCGCCAAGTGTTTGATATGTCAATAAGTCAAAGCTCAGCACTGCAAGCCAAGAGGACTTTTGCAATCTCTCAATATGCGTGAATGGAAATGGGAGTATATCACGATGGATTTCGTGACCGAATTATCGAGGAGTCAAAGAGGAAATGATTCAATTTGGGTAGTAGTCGACAGAATGACAAAGTCGGCTCACTTCATTGTAGTTTGAAAAGACCTCAATTTGGATAGGCACGCAGATCTGTACGTATGTCAGGTGGTTCGTATGCATAAAGTGCTGGTTATGATAATTTCATATAGAGACCTAAGATTTACTGCTGCTTTTTGGAAGAGCTTGCGAAGTGCCTTAGGTACCAAACTGCTGTATAGTACGGCATATCATCCTCAAACGGATGGCTAGTCTAAGAGGACAATTCAGACCCTTGAGGACATGTAGAAAGCTTGTGTACTAGACTTCAAAGAAGTTGGGAAGATTAGCTACACCTAGTGGAATGTGCCTACAACAACAGTTATTAACAGAGCATTCAAATGGCTCTTTTTGAAGCATTGTATGGTAGGGTGTGCAGGACACTAATATGTTAGGATGAAGTTGGGAAGAGAAAGATTACGGGACCAGAAGTGGTCCAGCGGTCAGTGGATGCCATGGTAGTGATCAGAAACAGATTAAAGACTACTTAGAGCATATAGAAAAGTTATGCAAATAAGCGTCAGAGACCTTTGGAATTCCAAGTTGATGATCACGTTTTTTTGAATGTGTCACCAATGAGGGGAACTTCGCGCTTTAGGAAGAAAGGAAAACTGAGTCCGAGATATGAAGGTCCGTTTGAGATTCTTGGGAGAATCGGGAGCCTCGCATATCGTCTTGCATTGCTGCTGAGATTGGCGCAAGTGTATGACGTCTTCACGTGTCGATGTTGAGGAAATACAAGCCTGACTCGACCAACGTGCTCAATTTTGAGGAATTGGGTGTGGATGACTATGTGTCATACGTTGAAAACTCGGTTTAGATCGTGGACAAAAACTAACAAGTTCTACGTTTCAAAACCATCCCATTGGTCAAACTGGTCTTGCAACACAACGGTACTGAAAGACCGACATGGGAGACTAAAGAGTCGATGAGATATTTGCACCCCCACCTTTTTGCTTAAGTTTTGTAAAGGTTTTAATTTCGAGGAGGAAATTTTTATAAGAGGGGAAGAGTTGTGACATCCCAGATTTTCAACCCTATTTTCTACTAAATAAATCGGGCATTTTATTGACGCACCTATAGAGCTATTCTCAGAGCTGATTACTCTCGAAATAACTAGACTATTTGGTGAAGCCATTAAGGGATTCTAAAGCAATAGACTTGAGAATTCAACCAAGAATCAGCTATTCGACCGTGCTCATCTTTAGAAGGCCATTACAGCACAGTTAAAAATTGATTTGAGATGAGAGGTAGGTCGATTCAATAGAGATGTGTGGCTAATCGTGGATGACACCACTAAATTGGAAAATTCCCATAAATCGGCACTAAACTGATTTTTCTATCGTTTTGGTATCCTATGTTTGTATTTAAATTCTCGAGATTTTCACAATAACCGAGAGTCGCTAATGTGTCGAGTGGGTTTATTGTGGCTCGAAGAAAATTGACAACAAGTCATTTGCGCTAAAAATTTCTAAAAGCTACCTAGTAGTCTAGGTCGTGCTAAAAACGCGTCAAATGGAAATTAATCGCGAAATTGAGTCCGATTTCAGAGATTGAAGATTTTGTTATATTATAATAAATTCTAGGAACGTTGACTCAATCTCAGAAGATTTTTCTGCAACCCGAGATTTTTGGGAAAAAATCGTCCTAGGGCCGTTTTTGTTCAGAAAAAGGCTAGGACCACTTTTTGATTGCACAATTGAGATGCAAATGGGATAAATTGGTGAAGAAAATATTAATTTGATCTTTGAGGTGCCAATTGAATTTGCATGGGCCAAGTGAGATTGAACTGAGCAAGAATAGGTGTCCAATTGAGGGTAACACTTGCAAATTCGTAGCTTCTCCCTTGTCTAGCCAAAAAGGACCATTTCAAGGTCATGGGGGATGCACTGGTGGCCTAATGGAGGCCAAGGGAAGGCTAGTGGCTGAGAATGGTCAAGGGAGACCATGGAATGGAAAATTTGGACATTGATGGAACCCCTGTCCCCCTCTCTTCCTCACCAAGCAACCGGCCAGCTTTACTTTCCACCTTCCTCTCCATTTTCGCACACCAGCAACCAGCAAGAAGCCATCGAAAGTTAACAGCATCGCCGGAGTCAATAGCCATCGGAGCTGCACGACACCACTGCCTCCGCCGTTCGCCCTCCTCGCACACACGCACGCCGTCGCACCTTCTGCACCTCACTGCCGTCTAGTAACTTATGTTCGTGCATTTAGGGTCGCCATCCAGCCGTGTTAGCCACCATCGGAGCTCCCTCCATTGCCGGTCTGCCCTGATTTGGACCTGAGACCGTCCCCATTGCCTCTCCTGAGCCTTACCACCATAACCAAACTTGTTTCCTTATCTTTGTAGCTCAAAAGAGAGGCTGAGTTTATGGGTATCCAGCCACCTCCAAGGCCTGTTTTGAGGTGGTCCCAAGCCTCAATCGCTAGGCCTATCTTGAGGAAAGTTGAGCCCCGCAACATTCCCATCATTTTGCACCAAACCATTTGTTCGTAAAATTCTAAATGCAAGTGCACGTATCGAACAAGTAATATAATGATGAGATAAAGTATGGTCCCACGGAGATCGATGATTAATAAACTAATTAAATACTAAAATAAATTAATTCTAAAATTTATCTAACAAATCAAAATATAATTTAGAATAAATTAAAAACAAAACTTGAAGACTAAATGCAGTAAAATCAATCAGATAAATATGTTAGAGCATTCGATTTCACCATAACCACTAGATATGAATTTCAGATTGTTGTGAATACAAGAACGATATCAAACATGTGATAGTGGAATTTCCTAATCTATTTACTATCCTATCTCTAGGTATAGCAAACCTACTCAGCTTATTAATCCACTATATCTCTATGTGAATTAAAATAAACATGAGTGTATTAAAAATTATGAATATTCCTGGTTTACAATAAGTCTTTTGGATCACCTTATCACGAAAAGATACACAAATAACGCGGTATATTTCTATTCACGTTTAATTCATGGTTATATATTATAATGAGCAATTGCATATTATCACCTCTCAGTCTCAAACATGCACATCAAATCATTCAAGTGGTGGTCAGTCACTCAAAAGCAGTAAACGCAATAATATATAACTCACATGAATGAAATCAATTGTAAAACATAAAAATCATGAAATTCATATCATCATGGTTAGGCTACATCGTAGCCCTAACAAAAGAAAATTAGAATATAGTAGAATAAGAAATAAAAATATAGATCAAACCCAGTATCTTGAATCAAATGACAAGAATTCTGTTACCACTTTTGTCTTCTCTTCAAAATACTTGAAAAAACTCTCAGAATAATGAAAAACGATCTAACTCAAAAAAAAACCTAGCTGCTCTCTCTTCCTATTTATAGGAAATCTAAAATATCTATCTCTCAATGCTTGCAGATAACATCAGGAAACAAAATCAATAATTTCCTGATTTTGATATCCATCTTCCACTGCTGCTTTTATTTGAATTCCTGATAATCGCCATTCTTTTCCTTATCTTCTCCATATCTCATTATTCTGCATAAACAAGGAAAGTTTAAATAATCAGAAGGAAATTCAAATATTTTCTCATAAATAATGCATTAATTGTTGCCTAAAATAGGTAAAATAACTCTATTTTTATAGAGTTATCAAACCCCAAACTTAACATTTTGCTAGTCCTCGAGCAAAATCAAGACATAACACATACTCAACCTAACAACCTTCTCCATGACATCTTTCCATAATTGCTCAAATTCACAATTCAAAGAAAAACACAAATTTCATCCAAACATTGAAATCGATTTATAAGTTAAGACCAATTCTAAATATATGATCCAAGTGTGTGTGTGAGAGTCCTCATTTTTTTTCGAATTATATGCAATCCAAATAAATTCACATCAACATGCAACCTCTCAAAAATTTTCAATAATTATGACCAAATCTCATAGGTTTGCTTTTCATTCCACTCTCCACTAATGTAAGCTAATTATCCAATCAAAAATCAATAGGACTTTTCTCGGGTTGTAATGTAAGGCTGGGCTAAATGTGAGATAATGGGAATTTTAAGCTCAAATCACCCATCAACACGTTGATTTCAAGGATCTAATTAGAGCCAATGTCACTGTCCAATTTCACTCATTCAAGATAATTTTTCTGCCGCCATATATCATCATTCTTTTTCTTTTCTTTCCTTTTCTCTCTCTCTCTTTTCTCTTTTTTTTTTTTTTTTGAATTGCTTTATGGTGGAGTTTCTCCCAAAATCCCTCCAAATATAACATAAAAATTTCCAACCCATTGAGTAACCAAAAGGCTCACTCAATTGAAAGTTGAATAGAGAACCATAAAAGCAATTTTTTTTTTTTTGACAATACACACCCCAAACAACATTTGTAATCACTTCTTTTTTCTTCTTTTTACTCCATCATTCATCCCAAATTTCTATCAAGCTCAAATAATTTTTTTTTTATCCCAAAAAAAATCAATATGTTCATAGGGTATGGGATAATGATATAATTTTATCATGGCTAAGCTAAAAATATATGGGTGCCATTGAAAAATTGGGTAATAATTAAGGCTCAACGGGGTGACTAGGGATAAATAAATAAGGTTGGCTTGAAAGGCTCAATCGATCCAAAAACTGCCTATATCATTTTCTCAATTAGATTTAGCTTAGGATTTCACCTCAAGAGAAAATCAAACAAATTCTAAGATTTTGGTGAAATTTAAGAAAATCACATATTTCACATGAATGTTCTCTAGATTTACACATAATTCAAAAAGTAAGGACTTTAGTGCTTAGTAAGTGGATCAACATAATCAAAATTAAGATTAACTCAAATCTCAACTGCAAGTTTAAATAAAATTTAAAGTTTCCTAAGAATCGCAAAAATTCACAACCAGGAAAGCAATAATGAAAAAAAAAAAATGATCTAAAAAATTTTCTTCCCCAAAACTTGAACGAAGCAGTGTCCTCAATGCGAAAAATAGAATAGGAAGAAGAAAACTTCCCTGGTTGTAGGATAAGTCCATTGATGATCTTGATGATTAAACTCTTGAAAGTGCTCCCTAAAAATTAACCTGGATAAAATAGAGAAAAGTTAATCTTTTTTTTTTTTTTGCAAAACGTAAACTTAAAAATAAAAAAAACATAATTAAAATGCTTTGGTTGCCTCCCAAGAAGCGCTTGCTTTATAGTTTTCAGCCAAACTATCTCGATGTCACTATTCGGAGGATGAAGTTCAATGGTGGTCTTCTGCTTGTTGTAACCACCTTTAAAGTAGGGCTTCAAACGTTGACCGTTCACTTTGAATGTGCCCTCAGTATCATGCGCAACTTCAATTGTTCCATATGGGAATACCTGTGTAACTGTAAAAGGACCAGACCATCTAGATCACAACTTTCCTAGAAAAATTTTAAGACGAGAGTTATAAAGTAAGACTTTTTGACCAATTTTAAACTCTCTTCTAAATATGTGCTTGTCATGCCATGTTTTTGTACGCTCCTTGTACAACTTAGAATTTTCATAGGCCTCATTGCAAAATTCCTCCAATTCATTCAGTTGCAATAATCTTTCTTCACCTGCAGACTGCATATCAAAATTCAGAAATTTCAATGCCCAATATGCTTTATGCTCTAATTCCACTGGTAAGTGACAAACGTTTCCAAACACTAGCATAAAAGGAGACATCCCAATTGGAGTTTTGAACGCTGTCCAATAGGCCCAAAGTGCATCATCAAGTTTTATTAATCAATCTTTCCTAGAGGCATTCACTGTTTTTTCTAAAATTCTCTTGATTTCCCTATTTGAAATCTCTACTTGACCACTAGTCTGAGGATGATAAGGGGTTGCAACCTTATGTGTGACTCCATACTTACTTAAAAGTGCTTCAAATTGCTTGTTGTAAAAATGTGTCCCCTATCACTTATGATTGCCTTAGGAGTGCCGAATCGGGTAAAAATATTTTTCTTCAAAAATTTCACCACAACTTTAGCATTATTTGTTGGTAATGCTAGAGCTTCTACCCACTTAAACACATACTTCACAGCCACTAAAATGTATAAATTTCCATAAGAAGGTGTAAAGGGTTCCATGAAATCAATATCCCAAACATCAAATAATTCACACACAATAATGTTGTTTAAAGGCATCTCATTTTTTCTTGAAATATTTACAGTTCTTTGACACCTATCACATGAAGCTACATATAAGTATGCATCTTTAAAAAGTGTAGGCCAATAAAATCCAGATTGTAAAATCTTAGCTGCAGTTTTTGTGGCATCAAAATGGCCACATGTCTCTTCATCATGACAATGATGTAGAATGTTTGCCTTCTCTTCATCTGGAACACATTTCCTTATGACCTGATTTGTACATACTATAAACAAGAAAGGTTCTTCCCAAAAATAATTTTTAACATCAAAAAATAATTTTTTCTTCTGTTGATATGATAATTCAGGAGGAAAAACATTACTTACCAAATAATTTACAAAGTCAGCATACCAAGGAATTGACTTGATGGAAAAAATGTTCTCATTAGGGAACTCTTCCAAAATTGGTCTTACCTCTTCCTTTGAATTTAGAATTCTTGATAAGTGATATGCAATTAGATTTTCAGTCCCCTTCTTATTTTTGATTTCCAAATCAAATTCTTGCAATAGTAGAATCCACCTGATCAACCTGTGTTTTAATTCTTTCTTTTCAAGCAGATACTTAAGAGCAGAGTGGTCAGAATAAACTATAACTTTTGAGCCAACTAAATAAGAATGAAATTTATCAAAAGCAAATACTACCACCAAAAGTTCCTTTTTTGTTGTTGAATAATTCAATTGTGCACCTGACAATGTTCGATTGGCATAATATATGGTTTGAAAAATTTCATTCTTCTTTTGTCCCAAAACAGCTCCTACTGCAAAATCGCTAGCATCACACATCAGCTCAAAAGGTAAATCCCAATTTGGTGCTGTCATAATTGGTGCTGATATTAACTTCTCCTTTAAAGTATTAAAAGCCTGCATGCATTCAACGGAAAAATTAAAATGAGCATATTTTTCCAAAAGATTAGAAAGAGGTTTAGCAATTTTTGAAAAATCTTTTATAAATCTCCTGTAAAATCCTACATGCCCCAAAAATCCTTTGACAAGTTTCACAGATGTTGGCAGAGGTAATTTTGCAATGACCTCCACTTTGGCTCGATCGATTTCTATTCCGTTTCGAGAAATTTTATGCCCGAGCACTATTCCTTCCCCGCACCATAAAGTGACACTTCTCCCAATTCAAAACAAGGTTAGTCTCATCACATCTTTGTAAGACCAAAGCCAAATTATTTAAACAAGAATCAAATGATAGGCCAAAAACGGAAAAATCATCAATGAAAATCTCAATATATTTTTCAACCACATCAGAGAAAATAGCCATCATGCATCTTTGAAAAGTAGCTGGTGCATTACAAATACCAAATGGCATTCTTCTAAAAGCAAAAGTACCATAGGGACAAGTGAAAGTAGTTTTCTCTTAATCTTCTGGTGCAATAGGAATCTGATTATACCCCGAATATCCATCCAAAAAGCAATAAAATTCATGCCCCGCAAGTCTTTCTAACATCCGATCAATAAATGGTAAAGGAAAGTGATCTTTTCTAGTGGCATCATTTAATTTTCTGTAATCCATACACACACGCCACCCAGTAACTATTCTAGTTGGAATCAATTCATTATTGTCGTTTTTCTAAACAGTCATACCACATTTCTTTGGCACAACTTGTACAGGACTTACCCAAGAACTATCAGAGATAAGATATATGATACCTGCATCAAGTAGCTTAATTACCTCAGCTTTCACTACTTCTTGCATCTTTGGGTTCAAACGCCTCTGAGGTTGGATAGTGGGTTTATATTGCTCCTCCATCAAAATTTTGTGCATGCAAATTGAAGGACTAATTCCATTGATATCAGTTATTTTCCATCCAATTGCACATTTATGCTCTCTTAATACTCTGAGCAATTTCTCCTCCATCAAATCTGTCAAAGAAGAAGATATAATTACCGGTAAAGAAGAAGCTCCATCTAAATAAGCATATTTCAAACGATAAGGTAAGGGTTTGAGTTCAAGAATTTGAGGCTCTTCAATTGATGGTTTAGGCTTTGTAATGTGTTGTCCCAACTCTTCAAATTTAATTGCCTTTTGCCTTGAATATGGTGGAATTGCCTCCATGAAATTTTCGTACTCCTTTATCTCCTCATTCTGAATATATTTGTCCCTTAGTTGAATCAGACATGCTTCAAGTGGATCTTCAAAAATATTTTTCTGAAAAACCTTATTCATCAACTTGTCAACTATCTCAACTCTAAAACAAAAATTATCATCAGATGCTTATTTCATTGCTTTAAAAACATTAAATGAAACAAGATCATCTTGAACTCTAAGGATCAACTTCCCCTGTTGTACATCAATAAGAGCTCTTCCTGTTGCTAGAAAAGGTCGACCTAAGATAAGTGGCACCTCAAAATCTTCCTCCATGTCAAGAACTATGAAATATGTAGGAAAGATAAATTTGTCAACTTTTATCAAAACATCTTCCACAATCGGATATTTAATTGATCGATCAGCCAGTTGAAGTGACATTGTGGTTACTTTTATCTCGCCCAATCCTAATTTCTTGAAAACAGAATAAGGCATCAGATTAATACTTGCACCTAAATCACATAATGCTTTTTCAAAGTAAGAATCCCCAATAGTGCAAGGAATAGTAAAACTCCCTGGATCTTTTAATTTCAGAGGTAATTTGTTTTGTAGGATGGCTAAACACTCCTCATTTAACTTCACAGTTTCATAATCCTCCAGTTTCCTTTTGTTTGCCAAAATCTCCTTCAAAATTTTTGCATAACTAGGCATTTGTGCTAAAGTATCTGCAAAAGGAATGTTAATGTGCAATTTTTTAAATACATCAAGAAATTTAGAAAATTGCTTATTTATTTTGTGCTGCTGAAATCGCTGAGGGAATGGAATTGGTGGCACATATGGCTTGGGATTATCTGGAAAAAGTTTACTCTTACTTGTCTCCTTTGATTGTTTATTGATCACCTCTTCTTTGTCTCTGGAAATCTCTTCTTCTCCTACTTGTTTACCAATTCTGAGGGTAATAGCCTTTATGTTTTCAATTGGATTTTTCTCTGTGTTGCTCGGCAAAGAACCCTGTTGTCTCCTTGACATCATGCTTGCTAACTGACCCACTTGCATCTCCAGATTTTTGATTGAAGCCTCTTGGTTTTGAAATCTCACATCCGTGCTTTTGATGAAGTCATTAGTTGTGTTAGCAAGTTTGGTGACTATGTCTTCCAAATTTGACTTTGTCTCTTCTGATTGTTTGAACCCCGGTGGTCTCATCACATTTTGATCGTTCCATGAAAAATTTGGATGATTGCGCCATACCGGATTGTATGTGTTGGAGTAGGGATTATTCTGCGACCTGTTAAAATTCCCAACAAAGTTAGAATTTTCATGAGATGGTTTAAAAGTATTACCTACCTGACACTCTGTGCTAATATGTCCTCCACCACAAAAATCACATGTCAACTTGTGAATTTTCATGGCTGAAACATTCATATTATCTAGCTTTTTGTTGAGTGTTTCAAATTGTGCAGCAATTGCAGCAAAAGCATCAACTTCATGAACTCCACTAACTTTTCGCATTGGTAATCTCTCAGTAGGCCACTGATAACTATTGGACGTCATCTCTTCTAATAAATTGTAGGCTTCTTCTGGTGTTTTATTATTTAAAGTCCCCATTGCAACTGCATCAATCATAGAATGAAGATTTGCACTAGAGCCATTATAAAAAGTTTGTACCTGCATCCATATGGGTAGTCCGTGATGTGGGCATCTCCTAAGAAATTCTTTGAATCTCTCCCATGCTTCATATAATGATTCATTATCCATCTACATAAAATTAGTAATATCGTTACGCATCTTTGCAGACTTTGCAGGTGGAAAGAACTTACCAAGAAATTTCTGAGCCATATCATTTCATGTAGTAATTGATCCTGCAGGAAGAGAAGAAAGCCAACTTTTAGCTTTCTCCCTAAGAGAGAATGTGAATAATCTCAATCTAATAGCGTCATCTGTAACTCCATTATATTTAATGGTGTCACAGATTTCAAGAAAAGCATCGATGTGAGCATTTGGATCATCGCTTGGTAGCCCACTGAATTGCACTGATTGTTGAAGCATTTGAATAAGTGACGGTTTGATCTCAAAGTTGTTTTCTTGAATTGGAGGTCTTCTTATACTTGATGTGGTGCCTTGAGCTGTTGGCGCAGCATAATCTCTTAAGAGTCTACATGGATTTTCATTCTCACCGTCTGCTATCTTAGCGTGATTTCTCTATTCTCTTAGTCGCCTTTTGAATGTACGCTCGATTTCTGGATCAAGCTCAACAAGTTCCCCTTGTTGGCTACGTGTCATAAACCGATGTACACCCTGAAAAATAAAACAAAACGGAAGCTAGATTAAACTTAGAATTATCTGGTATCAATATTAATTAGTATTAATCAAACGATCCCCGGCAACGGCGCCAAAAACTTGTTCGTAAAATTCTAAATGCAAGTGCACGTATCGAACAAGTAATATAATGATGAGATAAAGTATCGTCCCACGGAGATCGATGATTAATAAACTAATTAAATACTAAAATAGATTAATTCTAAAATTTATCTAACAAATCAAATTATAATTTAGAATAAATTAAAAACAAAACTTGAAGACTAAATGCAGTAAAATCAATCAGATAAATATGTTAGAGCATCCGATTTCACCATAACCACTAGATATGAATTTCAGATTGTTGTGAATACAAGAACAATAACAAACATGTGATAGCGGAATTTCATAATCTATTTACTATCCTATCTCTAGGTATAGCAAATCTACTCAACTTATTAATCCACTATATATGTATGTGAATTAAAATAAACATGAGTGCATTAAAAACTATGAATATTCCCGGTTTACAATGAGTCTTTTAGATCACCTTATCACCGAAAGATACACAAATAACGCGGTATATTTCTATCCACGTTTAATTCATGGTTATATATTATAATAAGCAATTGCATATTATCACCTCTTAGTCTCAAACATGCACATCAGATCATTCAAGTGGTGGCCAGTCACTCAAAAGCAGTAAACGCAATAATATATAACTCACATGAATGAAATCAATTGTAAAACATAAAAATCATGAAATTCATATCATCATGGTTAGGCTACATCGTAGCCCTAACAAAAGAAAATTAGAACATAGTAGAATAAGAAATAAAAATATAGATCAAACCCAGCATCTTGAATTAAAGGACAAGAATTCTGTCACCACTTTGTCTTCTCTTCAAAATACTTGAAAAAACTCTCAGAATAATGAAAAACGATCTAACTCAAAAAAAACCTAGCTGCTCTCTCTTCCTATTTATAGGAAATCTAAAATATCTATTTCTCAATACTTGTAGATAACATTAGGAAACAAAATCAAGAATTTCTTGATTTGATATCCATCTTCCATTGCTGCTTTTATTTGAATTCCTGATAATTACCATTCTTTTCCTTATCTTCTCCATATCTCATTATTCTGCATAAACAAAGAAAATTTAAATAATCAGAAGGAAATCCAAATATTTTCTCATAGATAATGCATTAATTGTTGCCTAAAATAGGTAAAATAACTCTATTTTTATAGAGTTATCACCATTCGTTAAATAAGTGAGTTGAGCTCACTAATCCTCGATTAGTTGGTTACTGACTGTCGCGACCAATTTTTCGGGTGTGAACCACCTAGGGTTTGGCTAATGGATTGTTAAGCCTAGACTTAACTCGGGCTCTCCCAAACCCATACCAATTCACGACTTTCGGTTTAAGTTCTTAACATACAAATTTTTTAATTAGGAGTCTCCACTAATTTATTTTTGGTGGGGTCGATTAGAAACCCAAGTAAAGTAACGGGAGATTCACTTTACTCCTACGAATCAGAGATTTATGAGTTCGGGGACTTGATTACGCTAGATTTCGCTAACGCCTTTCGGTACCTTTCTTTTTATTTTGAAAAATGTTTGGCAAGTAGTTTGGATTGATTTTAAATTTATTTCGCTAACATGTGAGGTGTTCATGCAGGTGCGCAAACCACCAATTTAACACCCGAGAAAGCAATTAAATGATGCAGAACTTACCTCAAAGCAACGAAAGCATCTGCATTGTTAAATTAAAATCAACATCAACAACCCTAGATATGGTTTCTAATTAACAAGCAATTTCTTTCTTTTTGTTTTCACTTATTAAACGAGACTATAATCCATATGTAATGCAATGCTTTTAATCTAATATAAAATGATATGGCATGGCAACATGTCCTAAACATATGAATAAAATTTTTATGATCTCTTAATGAACATGCAATTGTTAAATATGCAATTTAAATTAACCAAAATGACTTAACTCTAATGACGTGCAATGCAATGCAATGACGTACAAAATTATTTCAACTAAAATGACATGCGACATATAATTCAATATGCGAGCTATATGTCACGCGACATTTATTAAATGACATAATCTAATGACAGACAATTTCTAATTAGAAATGAACCTAACAATAATCACTAAAATGACATGCATTTCATGAACCTAATTTTATATGACATGCAAATGACATTTTTTATTTTAAAAAAGCAATCTATCCTAGAAATTGAAACTAATTTATCCTAAGACAAATTTTATGAAATTTGAAATGATCTAGCTAGATTAAGATTCTATCTAATTTAAACTAGGGATTAAGTCATATTAAATCCTAATTTAAACTAAGACATTATCTAAATCTAAAATGCAATTTATCTATAAAAAATGATCTAAATTTAAAATGAAACATGCAATTCTAATCTAATATGCACAATGATTTTTTGTGTGTTTTTCTTTAAGAAATTCGAAATTAAAACTAACATGCAAAACTAACAACCTAAATGATTGCACTTTCTTTTTTGGATTTTTTATTTAAAAATTTGAAATAAGATTGCGATTTTAAACCTAAGACTAGGAATATTCTAAAGCAAATCTATTCCTAACTCAAGTATTTTTTTTGAATTTTTCTTTTACAAAAATAAGATTGACTCAACTAACTTGACGATGGCAAATCAAACAAAATAAGATTGATATCCAAAAATTAGCGAACCATATCTCGCGCATGAGATCGGGTTGGCCAATTTTAAATTAAATCGCGAATCGAATCTCGGGCTTGAAATTGGATTGTCAATTTTTGTAAGAGATTACGAGTCGGATTTCGGGCGCGAAAATTGGACTGTCAATCTCTAATTTGAAGGGCACTTTCATGTTGGAATATTATTCATGTATCAATGAATAATCACACTAAAAAACAAACAAACTATAAACTATATAAAAATAATAAAGATAAAATAATAAAAAAAACTATCTAATCTGATTTTTTTGTCTTTTCTGTTTTTTTTTTTCCTTCCTTCCTTTCCACGAATAGCTGTGGATCTCCAAGGGGAGCCGGCTAATCGGTTCGGCAAAGGATGCTCCAGCCAAGGTGAACCAACGGTGGCAGCAACACAAGAGCCGAGCTAGGGAGGCTCGGGTCTGAACAGGCAGGGCCGGCGTTGGGCAGATCGGCGTCGGTGCTCGGCGGCGTGGGCGCGGCAGGCTTGGGCATTAGGGTCATTGTTGGCGGACGAGCGGAGCAGTGGCGGGCAGAGAGTAGACCTGCTCGGCGGAGAGCTGGCGCGGGTTGCAGACGAGTCGAGGGCGAGATCGGTGTTCCAACACGGCAGATCAGGCTCCGAGCGAGTGTAGAGACGGAGGCCGAGGGGGTCCAGCAGCTGCCGCGGGTGAGCGATGGCAGGAGGGAAACAGCAACAGCGTCGAACTCCGGTGATGCTCTTTGGGTCGGCGACGTGCGGCTTCGCCGCTGCAATTGAGAAGGGGGTTGAATAGCTTTTGGCGAGGTGGCACGTGATGGTGTCTTCTGATCTCGGGTTGCTGCTCCGGTGCAGCAGATCGGGTAGTAGCAAAACAGGAGGCGCGACAATGGCGACGCAAGGATCGCTCGGGTGCCGCGGAAGGGTGCTCGTGCTGGTCGAGGGGCAACGGCGTCAGGCGTCGTGGATCAGCAAGGTGGAGCGGCGAGCGTAAAGGAGTGAATCCGCTGGGGAAGAAGAACAGTGTTCTTCTTCCCTCTTTTTAATTCTTTTCTCTCTCTTCCCCGTCACTCTCACGTCCTCTCCTTTTTCTCTTTTCCACTTTTTCCTTTTGCTTTTTCCTCTTCCTCCACCAAAAGAAACCCTAGCGAAAAAAGCCCCTCAAAAACCTTCCCTTTTTTTTCTCTTCGTACGCATCCTTTTATAGGCGAAACAAAACATGATATTTTTTGTTAATATTTTCATCTCACGAATATCGCTTATAACCTCTTGATCACAAAAATCCTTATCCCAAAAATATTCTCCGCCGATTTCATCATCTATTGATAAAGATAAGATTACAATGCGATTTTTTTTAATTTCCAAAAATCATCATAATATCGCATCAAATCTTAAATTTTCACAAGATAATTAATTAAACATAACGACTGGCTTGGGTTAATTTTCTCCTTTCGTGGGCCTAGCCTAGCCAATTTGAACCCATTTCTAACTGGTCCAATAAAAATGCAAAAGATGCAAATAACAAAATAAATGCAATCTAAAATTAACCCCTAATTTCCTATGCAATAAATAAACTAAATCATCAAAATTTAGGTGCCAACAATGACGTTTAAGGGCTAATTAGATTTAATTAAATGTAATTAGGTTGATAGGTTAGAGTAGAACGATTAATTTAGTTCCTTATCGATGCATGTTAGATAAATGGTTAGCAACATTAACGAGTAGACTTGTGTTATTAATTTTGAACAAACTTTGAAATTTTCCTAGGTCCGTTTGGACATCCAATTAGGCATTACAAGCATAAATTGGATTTGTTGCATTTATTTAATATTTTCAGTAATTATTTATTTATTTTTCGGAAATTAGGCTGAGATATTTGATGATCGAAATTTTATGCTGATTATTGTGGTGCAGTTTGTTTATTTATTTAAGCATTAAGTTGTGCTAAATTGATTTAATTAGGATTTTCAGATTTTATTCCTAAATTATTTGATTTTGATATTAATGGGAAAATTACCAAGCGTCGGTTTATAACACCAAAAATATGGTATGGGCTGTTGAAACTAGTGGGATATTCAAAAAGTGAAATTATGATATTTTAACTAAGGCCGACCGTGTCTCTACCCATGGCTATTTTATTGAAAATGATAAAAGAATGGAATTGATTATAAAATTGGGAAGGTATAGCATATCGACATATAGGCGATAAGTCAATTTAACGAGAGCAGTATACCGGTTTACTATATCCACCTACGGGAAATTTGTCAGCTTAACGAGAGTAGTATACCTAATCAACTTAGCGAGAGCAATATGATCAGCTTAGAAAGAGCATTATTCATGTGCTATATTAACTTAAGGGTTTGATAAATCAGCTTAGCGAGAACTATGCTATCTATTTATCAGCTTAGAACGAGCAATCCTATCATGGGTTGACTTATAGATAGTATTGAATGTGCCAATCAAGGGAAAATTGTAATCACATGTAATCAACTGAGTCGATTGATCGATAGTTCGATCTAATTTGGTGAATTGATGTGGTTTGTGTATATTCGATATATATACTAACTTGTAAGATGGAACTAAGACCAAGGTAAGTCTTCTGACCCGTGTTATGTTTAGACAGCCCTTAAGGCGTATTGGCTTCCTAATCGGATCTTAGAAAATAGAACTTGCTGAGACGTAGTCTCACCCCGTTATGGGACAATATTTCAGGTCTCTTGATAGCAACACCTCCCCCTCCTCCCATGCATTTTGGTATTCCTAAAGAAGTCACAGAAGTAGATTATCATATTCCAATACACCCCCACCCTAAAGGATTGGAGTATGTGATGGTAAAATCCACTGTCTGGGTCGACGTGGGTGGACTCGAAAGGGTGCCTCATAGGTATCGGTCATGGTATCGTCACAATCATGATAGCCGAAGGGAGGGTCCTGTGCCAGAGTCTGATGCACCTCAATATGTTTTGGAGGCTGCGCTCGCAGGGGGGGGGCTGTAGATCCTAAGGATGGATGGGTGATTGATGCAAAAGATCCCAAGCTGGGGGATGATCCCGACTCTCCAAAGCAGTCAGCAGTAACTCCAACTGGAGCATGGAAGAAAGAGAGATTGTTGAGGAGGAGTACCTTGAGGAAAAACCCGAGGAGGAGTACCCCAAGGAAAAACCCGAAGAGGACCCTGAAGAAGAACCTGTAGAGGGGTCGAAGGAGGATCCAAAGTATGACCCTAACAAAGATTGAGACCCCACCTTATTTTGCAAACCCTGAGTTGTGAATCTATGTGTGATAGATCTGACCTTGTTACTAGTCTTGTAATATGTACTATGAGGTTTGTTTTGTATAAAAGTGTGTTGGTTTTTAGGTTCGAGTTTTTAGTCCTACTTTTTTATCCCATTGTTTTATTGTCCTAGGATGTCGCTATTAATTGATCAGTTAAGAGATGGGTGCGTGCCCAAGGATCGAGGCGTGACACACACACACACACACACACACTCTCTCTCTCTCTCTCTCTCTCTCTCTCGAGCATGTCAAATCTAAGGAAATAACACTAGATACATAGTTTTTGGTTTGCGAAGGTGCTGAAACTTGGCTAGATTCATAAGCTAATTCAATTTGTAGTGATTAATTTCATTTATTTTCACTGCCCTCCGAACTGATGGCAACTTGGTGATGTCAAAAAATTACAAAAGGAAAAGATTAAGAGACTCACAGTAAAAGGTAAGTGTGAAGTCCATTTAAAAGTTCTAATGCTAGGATTTTTTTCTAATCTAGGGGTCTTCCTTTGACACGTTGTTACAATGTCTTGCTTTACTTTATAAGTGTCATAGTCCAATATATACATCATACTTAATATTCTACGGACAAATTTGACTAAAAAAGATCCTACTTTTGTGACTACAATGGGTGAAAAACAACACAAGTGCCATAATTTTCATACGCTGCTCACTTGAATATCGTAACTTTTTTTTGTTCACTTAAGTGCCACATCGAAGTAAAATTGATCATTTGAGTGCCACTTTCAGCAAATTGTCTTATGTGGATTTTCTTTTTTAATTATTTTCCATCAAACATGGATTTTTTAAAATCTTTTAATTTTTTTTTATTTTCCATTTTTTTGCCTTTTTTTAGGGCCAATGACTCTTGTCAGCTACAAAACCCTCGCCATCAGCTATGAAGGCCCTTGAAAGATTTAGGCAAGGGCCTTCAGGGCTAAGGACAAGGTTGGCAAGGCTACAATGCCCTTGCCCAATCCTTTACAGCTGACAACAAGGTGGCCCTTGCTGACCTTTAAAAAAAGGAGAATAAAAAATTCAAAAAAATTATTTAAAAAATATTTAAAATTGTCCCCATCGGTATTAGGGAAACTACATGGGACGATCGATGTCCACGTCAGATTTCTATATGAGACAAATCACCAATGACACTGAAGTGATCAATTTTTCAAATTTATAGCACTTAAATGAGCGAAAAAACTATGGCACTCAAGTGAGTATCATACGAAAGTTATAGCACTTGTGATAGTCTTACCCTGACTAAAACAATATCCTAATCTCTCAACAAGAGAGATGTCACCTATGATAAGTATAACCTGCAACAAGTCCTTGGTTGTACTAATTACAATAGGTTTCTCCTACTGCAATTCAATTGTTGCAGCACAAGCATTTTCTTCATTGAGTCTAAACGATAAGTAACTGTCATTAAGTGCTTGTATCAGTGATTGGTGAAGAGAATGATAAAATGATGCTGCAAATTGGTGAAAGGGGTTGAGGATGTAAAGTACATGGCTTGTGCAATTATTAAGGAGGGAGAAGTAGTTGTCGGACAATGGTTTATCTTTCATGTTTCTAGTAAGATCGAAACTCATGATGATTGATGACGTGTTGTTGTTGACCAGAATATTTGGCTTAAAAATGATATCCACTGCATATTATTTATGATCATCTTTGTTTAGTAGAAGGTTTACTAGTCAATTAGAGACGAAAATTGCATAACGTTATGCACTCGGGAGCTACTGTTCACTTTCCTCTCCATTTGGGTGAATCAGGTACTGTTCTCACCGGCTAGTCTTTGGCTTGGTGCGGGTGATCCAACCATCCATCTGCGCTACTTTTTGGAGGATCGACTTGTCCTTCCCTCCACATCAGCCCTCTGAAGCGTTTTACCTATCTCTCCTTGATCGGGTAAGAATGACTACTTTGGATTAGGATTTTTTATGGGTTTTCGCCATGGATGCCCTCGAGCAAAGCTCATCCCTTGTTCCTCGTGCCGTTGGAGGCCGCCCGGCCTCGGGTAAAGCCCATATGCTCATTGAAAGTAGCCGAGCTCAAAGCCAAAGTAGACCTTCCTCTACTTGGCCCCAAAGCAAAGCTTCCCTTGTTCGACCCCCTGCTCAGGTGGGCACGTGCAAAGGCCCTCAAGCCATTGAGAATCGTAGAGGGCGCAGCAGAGTTAGATGACTTGGTTTTCGCCTTTAAACCTAGGAGCGACTTCCTAAGGGCCCCAAATCGGCCCCCGAGTGTTCTTAGGTGAATGTGGCCAAGCTTGCGATCAAAGGTTATAATCTTTCATACATACACCTTTCTGTTATGGATAATAGAATTATGGTTGAATTGTCTGAGGAGATATTGGAAGCTGTAGACCCGATTTGGCATGAGTGCCTTGTTGGCTTCTTTGTTGGTAGAAAGCTTCCTTTCAAGCTTATTGAAACTACTCTTTAACAATTGTGGGGTGCTAAACTTGATGAGGTAATGATGAATGAAGATCGTTTTTACTTACTTCATGTCCCGGACCCAAATTTTAGAAGGAAAATTCTGAAGGAAGGGCCTTGGACGGTGGCTAGAGTACCATTGGTTCTTCAACAATGGCACCCATTTCTGGATTTGAAGGACCTCCAAGCTTCTGTTCTTGTGTGGGTTTGATTGAAAAATCTCCCATTTGCCTTATGGTCAGTCCTTGGCATCAACATGGCGACGAGCTTTATCAGGAAGCCATTTTATGTGGATCGGAGAACAAAACAGAGGAAGACTATTTACTTTGCGAGTGTTTGTGTATAGATTTCTACCAAGGAGCCGTGCTATGATTCTATGGAGATCATTTGCAATGGGGAGTCCCGTTTGGTCAAGGTTGAATGAGTGGAAACCTCTCTCTTGCTCAATCTATGGTTGCTTTGGCCACAAATGCCTGGAGGAGAAAAGCCGCCCACCTTAGCTACGACCCCTCTATAGCTCTTGGAATCATTGTCCCTAAGCATGTCCCTATTGTGGAGCCGGGAATTCCTACTGATGGGGAAGGTTGGGTGCAGGCCTGGAGTAAAAAGAAGAAGAAAGGCTCTAAGCCTAAGGACGTTGGCCCATCTTAGCCTGCGTCTGCAAGTTGTGCTAATCCTTATCCTTTGATGCCTCCTATTATGGAACGATTGGATCAGGGCCCTTCTCAGCCTCCTCCCACCTTGGCTTCCTCCTCTCCACCTAGTGCTTCTCACCCTTTGGTTTCGGCCTCCCCATCCCCCTCCTCTATCTCGAATGATGACCTGGTTGATGAGCTGAGTAGCTCGAATGAGGAAGATTGTTTGCTGAAGAGCTCCTTTGCCTTGTTGGACACCCCAAAGCACTTGAAGTTCTATGGGCCTTTAATTGTCTCTCTATAGATCAACCACTTGAAGCATCTTGACCCTGAGTTAGCTCTTTTGGTTCTGAAATCTTCTGCCCCTCTTAAGCCAACCTCAAGCCGACAAAGGTCAAGTAGTCAACGGTGATGCTCTCCCCCTTCTCTATTAGGAATATATGTCATGCCCCAAACCTCGAGCGTACGAACATCCCCCTTTGGTCGATACAATTGCAATTTCCCAAGACGCGTCACCGACCCATTCATTTTATGACGCATGGGAAAGCGAAACAAATCCCCTGACAACATTTAACTTGGGATAGAAAAGCAAGCTTTCTTATAAACACATAGGTTTATATACAACACTGGATTGTCTACAAAATAGACTGGCTCAATAAAAAGGGAATTGTCCTATGACCAACTAGTCAAACACGTTCGCTAATTCTTCGGTCTCTACCACCACAAATGTCCATGGCTTCGAGTCCTTTACGATCGCCATCTAAGGACTTGAAAATGTTGAGCCCACGACGGGGTGAGACAATGTCTCAACGAGTCCTACCCTCTAAGACTCGATTAAGAAGAAAATATATCCCAAGGCACTCTAGCCACACAAAGAGGATAGAGGACTTACCTCACCTCAGTCCTTTCTTGCACGTCAGTACAATTCAATTCTCAATCAAACAATTGATTCAACGATTCAATTCAATCATACTATCTATCTTTCCAATATTATCATTTAATAATAAGCCATAGAACTGGATATACAATCCAATAACATCCAACAATTCAAACTGGTCCGGTAAACCAACGGTGCCAAAAGTCAACACCGTGTATTTTCAAGTTAAATATCAAAACTTTTCCAATTCCACTCAATTCCACATTATTGGAATTACTAACCACGATTATCAATCACTCAAATTTTCAATTTAACAAACAATTAGCACAAACTGATTGCACTTGTTGCGATCAATGCGAAATTCTAACGATCGACCATCCCAATATAATTTTTGAAAACATTCAATAATTAAATTTAATTTCGAAAAGTAAATAATTAAATATTATATAATAATAATTAATTAATTAAAAATAATTAATTAGGGCTTAAACTAGATTACACTAATTTAAACATACAATTAGCCCTAATTAATCAACCACTAAACTAATCATACAACTAATCTAATTAACATTTAAATAATCTAATCTAACCACCTAAGCATACTTAGACTAATATAAACACCCTTTAAGCATAATTAACTTACTAAGCAAGGATTATAAGGTAAACTCACCGGTTTTTTGTTATGGTGAGTCCACGGCGACCACAACACCAAGGCAGGTGATAAACCTCAAAGCAACAACACCAACCAAGGCCAAGAAGGCACTTAAAATGGGCCTTGAAGGTCGAAAACCCTTGTTGATTTTCTCTTCTGATTTTAGGCCGAAAAGGCTAAAATCGACGGTGGTTTGGCGCGGAAATGGCGACTCCGGCAGCTGTCTAGCGGCTTGAGGGTGGCGCACGATGGAGGCGATGCACCAGGGCCTCAACCACAACAATACAAGGCGGTCCCAAGGCTGGACCAGCAACCACAATCTCGGACTCCCTCTACAACTTCGAAAAACTGGATTGTCGAAGGAGAGACAGAGCTAAACGGGCTTGGTCGAGCTCCGGCGAGGGCTTGGTCGGCAACCGGCAGCTCCCAGGGGTCGATGGGGACCTCTTGGTGGTTGGTATGGGTGGAGAATGGTCGGAATGGAAGAAAAACAGAAGAAAACGCTGAAATGGTGAACTTGGGCGAACTACTAGGCGGACCGACAGACCAATGGCTGGTTTCTTCTCGGCGGTGTACAAGACAGTCGGCGGCTCCATTCAAGGTGAAACTAGGCTCTTTAGAACGTTCTGGATGTCCTCGTCATGGTGATAGGTGGCTCGTTGGCTGATTCATCTGGGAAGTCAAATTTTCACTCGTATCTTTGGCGAAAGGTCGGCTGGAGCAGAAACTGGGACGAGAGGAAAATAGTGGGGGAAAAAGTGGTCAACGGCGGCTGCTTGAGCTCCGGTGGGCGTGCAACGATGGAGAGGGTTGATGGCTCGGTTTCCTCTGGTTCTCTCAAGGTCTCTCTAGCCCACAACCATGGAGAAACCCTGATTTCATGGAGGGAAAAGAGTTGTTGAACAAGGGGTACCCCAAAGCCTCTCTAGGCCTTCAACACATGTCTTGCTCTCCTCTCTATTGCCCCCACCTTGGCCGGCCCTCACCCTCAGCCAATTTCCCACCTCTAGCTTCCTTAACAAGCTTGGCAAATGGTCCAAAATGTCATGCATCGCATGGCATACGAATTTTAGACATTTTTTTTACTTCAAATCCATTCAATCATCTTCCAAATAAATCCAATTGAGCTCAAATTGAAGTCCATAAAATTCATCAATGTGTCCTCGTCCATCTCATGACTTTTCCCCATCATATAATCCAACTTGCATCCCAAAGATGCGATCAAAACGGGCCCTCTAAATTTCCCGATCAAAAACGGCTTTACTTTCCTTTTTTGCCAAAAATCTCGGTTTGTAGAAAAAATTTTGAGGATGAGTCGATGTTCCAAAAATGAATTGTGACATAATAGAACCTTCAATTTATGAATTCGAGTTCAATTTCACTGTTAATTTCAATCTGACGTGACTTTAGCGTGTCCTAATCTACCAGGTAGCTTTTAAGAATTTTCAGTACAATTGACATGTGGTTGATTATTTTCAAGTCACAAAGTGCATCTTCGACACATTGGCGACTCTCGGTTGTTGTAGAAATCTCAAGGTTTCAAATACGAACACAGAGTACCAAAACGATAGAGAAATCGGTCTAGTGCCGATTGATCATAATTTTGCAATTAGGTAGAATCACCCACATTTAATCACATGGTTCTGTCGAATCAACTTATCTCCGATCTCTAATCGATTTGTGCCGTAATGACCCTTGCAGATTAGTATGGTCGAGCAGTTGATTCCTAGTCGAATTCAAGCCTATTGTATCTAGATTCCTTAACAGCTTCACCTAATAGACTAATTATCTCATGAGTAGCCAACTCAGAGAAGAGAGCTATAAGCACAAAGATGAAATGCCCAACTTATTCAATTGAAAATAGAATTGGAAAATCAGGATGTCACAATATAGGAGTATGGAATATTAGGGGTATTATAAACCCCATTAAGCAGGCGGAAGTTAAGAATTTTATTAGTTCTAATAATATTTGTTGTGTAGGTCTTCTGGAGATGAAAGTTCCTAAACCTCGTTTCTCTTCCATCTCCTTAGGCCTTGCTTTGGGATGAAATTGACTGGCTAACTATGATTATTCTCATCGTGGGAGAGTGTGGATTGGTTGGAATCCTCATTAGTGGATTTCATTTAGTCTTCCTCTAATGCCCAAGCACTTCATGGCAAGCTTAAGCCCTTGGATAGTGGGTTGAATTCAACCTTTTTTGTAGTTTATGCCAGACACTCATTCGTGTTGCGTCGTCCGTTATGGGATGACCTTTCTTTTCTTAGCACTAGCCTCTTGGATAGTCATTGGCTAGTGGCTGGCATCTTCAATGCCATCCGGGATCCAACAGATCGGATTGGTGGCCTTGACTCTTGGCTCTCGTCTTTTGATGAGTTTAGACAATGCGTAGCTCGAGCGGAATTAGATGATCTAAGATATGTTGGTTACCGGTTCACTTGGTCGGCCTCTTCGGGTGCAAACTGTAAAATGAGGAAGATTGACAGGGTTCTCATTAATCCTAAATAGTGCTCGGAGTTCTCCTTCTCGAAAACATCCTTCTTGGCTCCAGGTATCTCTGACCACTCTCCAATGGTTGTTAGAGTTTTGCCTGCCTCTACTCTCAAAAAGCCGTTCAAGTTTTTTAACTACTTGGATGAAGCACCCAAAGCTCCACAACACTGTTTCACAGGTGTGGGATAGTCCCGGTGTTGGGTCTCCTTTATCCAGACTTGTTAGTAAGTTGAAGGCACCCAAGATTTGCCTCAAGCAGCTTAACAGAGAGACCTTCTTTGATATTTTGGTTAGGATAGTCAATGCTCGAAATGATCTGTTCTATACTCAAGACGCTCTTCAGCAAGACCTCGATAATGTCCAGCTTGCGAAATTAGAGAGGGAACACCTTAGGACCTTCTCGGACCTCCGAATCTAGGAGAAGTTCTTCTTCAGGCAAAACTCTCGAATTAGGTGGATTAAGGAGGGGACTAGAATATTAAATTTTTCCACCACACTGTGAATAGGAGAGAGTTGACCAATAGAATTCTTTCGGTTGAGGATTCTCAGGGCTCTCTGGTTTCTGATCCGAATGGCATGCAACAAGTGTTTGTCTCCCACTTCCAAGATCTTCTATCTCCAAGAAACCCCCTTTCGTGGCTTGATGTGCAAGAGCTCCTTGCGGCCCTTCAGCATACCCTTGGTCCCGACTAGGTTAATAGCCTTGCTCATCCAGTTTCTAACTTGGAAATTCATGAGACTCTATTCTCTCTTACCGGGAGGGGGAAGGCTCCCGGTCCAATAGCTTCAACGCTTAATTTTTCAAACTTAATTGGAATGTGGTGGAGCCTTTGGTCACTGAGGCCATAAGGGATTTCTTTATTTTCGGAAGCCTATTGTGTGAAATCAACAACACAATCTTGGTCTCGGTGCCTAATGTCCCTAATGCGACTTCGTTCAATGATTATAGACCTATTGCTAATCATCTGGCAGCGGTGTTGCCCTCCTTCATTAGCTTGCCCCAAAATGCTTTTGTGAAGGGCTAGAGAATTAGTGATAATATCTTGTTGGCCCAAGAGTTATTTAGTAGATTCCATGTTGACCCGTATTTGCCAAAATGTGACATTAAGGTAGATTTTCAAAAAGCTTACGATACTATTGATTGGGGTTTCTTCGAATTAACCCTCCTTGCATTTGGTTTTTCTAACCACTTGATTAGGCTCATTATGACTTGTGTCCAATCCCCCAAATTCTCTATTTCTATTAATGGAGCGCTTCCTGGATTCTTTCCAAGAAGGAGGGGGCTTCACCAAGGTGATCCCATGTCCCCCTATCTTTTTACCATGGCCATGGAGGTATTATCCGGGATTCTTCTTCTCAAGTCCAAGCAACCAGGTTTTAAGTTTTTTTGGAGATGTAAGCCGACCTTCCTGTCGCGCCTCTTTTTTGCGGATGATGTTTTCCTGTTTTGTGAAGGCAATATACTCTTTGTTGCTCTCCTCAAGGAAGGGCTGGACTTGTTCTCTTCGTGGAGCGAGCTTTGTCCCAATTTGAGGAAAAATGATGTCTTTTTAGCAAGTGGGACTGATGAGTTACAGTTGGACATCATCCAAGCTCTTAGTTTTCAGGAAGGCGTGCTGCTTGTCTGTCACCTTAGGGTTCCTATCATCTCCTCCCAGCTCCGCAAAGCTGATTGCAATGCCCTGGTCAATCTTATTACAGCTAGAGTTCAAGCGTGGACTCAGCATTTCCTTTCGTTTGCAAGCCGCCTTCAGCTTATTAGGTCGATTCTCCATTCTATCTAAATCTTTTGGGCAAGTATCTTTATGATTCCTAGAGTAGTCTTGGATCGCATTGAACAAATTTTCAGGCAATTTCTATGGAAAAGACCCGGTTCTGGGTAGTGGGGGTGCAAAAGTTGCTTGGGATGAAGTTTGCCTCCCTAAGAAGGAGGGAGGACTTGGGATTCGATCTCTTCGGGATTGTAACACGGCTGCTATACTAAAACATATTTGGATCCTATTCACTGAGAGAGAGTCCCTTTGGTGTAAGTGAAGCCTTCAATGTGCTCTTAGTCTTGTAGGAAACTCCTTGCATTGAGGAATGAGTTCTAGCGATTCTTTTTATGGCGTGTGGGTGATGGCCGAACGGTTTCCCTATGGTTTGACCCCTGGCTCCCACAGAGCCCCCTTAACTCGGTCTTCCCTGACACTTACATCTACTAGTCGGGTTTGTCTAGGCAAGCTTCGATTGCTGATCTATTTTCCGCTCCAAGCCTAGAGACCAAGCTCCTTATTGAAGTGAGGGGACACCCTTTGCCTTCGTTGTCCTAGTCCTTGGATCAATTTACGTGGCTTGAGAGCACCTCAGGTGTTTTTTCTACTGCCTCAACCTGGGAAGCTATCCATTCGAAGCGTAATGTGGTTCCTTGGTTCCCCTTCGTTTGGAGCAAATCTATTACCCCGAGACACCAATTCCACTTGTGGCTCATCACGAGGAACCGTCTTCCCACTCAGGTTCTTCTACTCTCCTCGGTAGGATTGTTGATGGCTCTTGTGTTTTTTGTAGTACTAGATCGGATTACATTGATCATCTCTTCTTTGGCTACCGGATTAATGCAAGATTGGGGTCGTTATGGGCTTCAAAATGCAACCTAATTTGGCATGGTACAAGACTATGGCAAGATACCATTTCTTGGCCCCTAAAATTTCTTTCGGGCGATGACTTTTTCTCAATTGATTGCTAGATTTTCCTTCACTGCTCTTTGCCATCTTATTTGGAAAACTAGGAACGACATTTTGTTCTGGGGTAAGTCTCTCTCTATGCCTACCATGAAGAACCACCTCCTTAAAGTTGTGAGGGACAAAGCTATATCATTTAGCCAGGTGGCGGATACTCAAAGGAATAGAAGATCTCGTGGGGTCTTAACCCGGCTATGTTCGCTTCTTAGCCTTCCGTGATATCCCAAATTTTCAATCCTGTTTTCTACTGAATAAATAGGACCTTTTGTCGATGCACCTATAGTGTTATTCTCTGAGCTGATCACTCACGAAATAAATGACTATCTGGGGAAGCAATTAAGGAATCTAAATGCAATGGACTTGAGAATTTGATCAGGAATGACTACTCAACCGTATTGATTTGTAATGGTCATTACGGCACTATCGAAATCGATCAGAGATCGGAAATAGGTCAACTTGACTGAAATATGTGATCAGAGTGTGGGTGATTCTACTTGGTTGCAAAATACTCGTCGATCGGAACTAGACCGATTTTTCTATCGTTTTGGTACCTAGTGCCCGTAATTGAAATCTCGAGATTTTCACGACAATCGAGGGTCGCCAATTTGTCGAATATGTACTTTGTGACTCAAGATAAATCAATCACGGGTCAATTGCACAAAAATTCATAAAAGCTACACAATAGACTAAATCACACTAAAATCGCTTTGAAGTGAAATTAATCATGTATTTAAACCCGATTTCAAAAATTGAAAGTTCTGTGGTGTCACGATCTATTTTAGGAACGTCGACTCATCCTCCGAAAATTTTCGGAGATTCCGAGATTTTTTCGGAAAATTGATTTGGACGTCGATGAAAATTAGCGAAAATTCAGTTTAGCTTGTTTGAATGAAATTTTGACTTCCAGACCGAGCTACTTGACGACAGGAAAGTGTGAAAATTTTGTGGGTTTTTTCCATGACAAAATTGGATGTTAATTTTAGTAATTTCATGAAGAAATTGGAACCTAAAGTGGTGAAATTCGGAGCTTTGGTTGGGGGTGCATTATTTGCATCATAATTGAATTATTATGGGCTTATCTTATTGGAAAGTATTAAGGGGGACAAGAAGTTAATGGACGGAATAATCTTTGACTAATATTCCCTCTTTGCTAGCTTCTACCTCAATGTTCAACCCCCCTCCTTTGGACGTCTTCTCCTCCCTCATCCGCACACTTCAGCCTTCTTGGACAAGCTTCGCTGCCTTGTCTTCTCTCTCGCTCGAGCACCCACAGCAACTGTTCACCAATTTTCCCCACGCCATAATCGAATCTCTCTCTTTCTCTCAACTTCGGTCTTTCTTCTATTTTTGTTTTTCCTACGAAGCTACCCTTCCTCCTCCTTTCTTCATGCACTGTCCAACACCAACATAGCCACCCACCGTTTCTCCTTTGCTTGGCCACGCGTCCACGAGCTGCCCATCTTTGGTCAACAGCCTCCACCAAGTTGAAGCCCATGAAGACCGAAGCCAGCGAAGCTACTCCTCCACGCATCTTCGGCTTCTTCAACTCACCGAGGCTGCTCGTTTTCTTCAGCTCCCACGATTGAAGATGCCAGCGAAGCCCAGCTCATGATCGTCTGCTCCCTTGCTGCCAACGCTTGCCACTCCACGCCAATGTTTGTTGGCTTCGTCATTGTCTTTGCCATCATCCACCAAGATCCCAGTCAACCATCATCGCACGCCTTCAATCCAGTCTTTGAAGCCCAGCAAACCCAACAGCAAATTCCAACATTTATGACCCAGACTTGAAGCCCATCTTCACGTGTCAGGCCCACTTCAAGCCCAGCTCACATTCTTTTCAGCAGTCCAGCCCGTGAGCGAGAAGCCTGCAGCAATTCAACCCATCTTCAATTTCAGAAGCCTAATTTAGAGAAGCCCACTTGATTCAGTCCTTTTTTAGCAGGCCTAAGCCCAAGTCTATGCCCATAAATTTCTGTGGGCTTGCAAGGCTTTTGGGCCCGGCCCGAGTGTCCACCGACGTCACCAAAAATCCAAGTTTCGGCCATTGTCTCGCCGTTGTCATGATGTTCCGGTCTTCGCTTTAATCAAGTGAGTTTTACTCACTAATACTTTCTTAGTTTGTTAATTATGCTTAAGAGTTGATTAGATTTAATTAAGTGCAATTAGGTGGTTAGATTAGAGTAGATTAGTGATTATTAGATCATTATGATGCATGGTAGACCATTGAATTGTGCAATTAGCAATTAGAGATGTACTTCTATTTATTGAATGCATCTCAGGATTTTCCCAATCCGTTTTGGCATTCAATTAGGCATTATGGGCCTAAATTAGATTTTTAATATTTAATTATTAATTTTCAAAATTAATTAATTTATTTATTTATTTTTCAGAAAAGGCTAGGATAGCTGACGACCGAAATTTTATGCTAGTTGTCGCGGTGTAGTCCGTTTATTTAATTCAGTTCTATGTTGTGCTGAATTAATTTAATTGTGGATTTTTAGGGATTGTTCCTAAATTGAATTAATTTTGAGTATTTGACTGATGAATAATTGGGTATCGGTTGTTAGTGACAAAGGTATTGTGGTAGACTACCGATCATAATGGAAATTGTGGAAATGAAAGTGTGCGTGCAAGATATATGCTAACCCGATGACTAGGCATGTCATCTAGAAAATTGGTCATGTGTATAGTGGATCCTTTATAGGTTATATATCACCTCGGAGAAGGCACGTGGGCTCGATGAGTTGGTCTATCACCTGGGAGAATACACATGGGCTTGGTGATTAAGTGTGGCATCTTGAAAAAGACACGTGGGCTCGATAAATTAATGCATTACCTCAGAGAATGCAAGTGATCTCAATGAGTACATCTAGCATCTAAAAGGGACACGTGGGCTCAGTGACTTTATGCATCACCTTGGCGAACTAGTGCCTTAGAGAATGCACGTGGGCCCAATGTTTAAGTATGCCATTTTGGCGAATAGGTCGCCTTAGGAATGGTACTTGGCTCGGAGACTTGGTATGCTCAAACTGGGCTTGTTCTTGTTGCTTTCCCTTACAATTGGGAACCTCTATCTCATTCAATACGCTATTGAGGTTGTAGAAGCATGCACTTTTGTAGGTTGATGAATTTCTTGCTCCAAGAGTCAAGATGATCTACATGCTTGTCTACAGAGTTAACATAAATGGAAAAGTTACCAAAAAAGTTCTAAACTTATTGCAATTTTTCCATATCAGTCCTAAACCTTCTTTCTTTCTATCTTTCTTTCTTTTCTTTTTTTGCCCATTTAGTCTTGAACTTTTTATAATTGTGATAATTCAGTTCATTCAATCAATTTTGGCTGATAAGTGCTAATGTAGACCCCAAGCGGCCGGCTGACGTTAACATGGTAATTTTTTAATAATATTTTCAATTTCTATATTTTTTATTAGGAAGAAAAGGAAAAAAAATTCAAAATTCAAAATTCAAAAAAATTCAAAAAAAAAATTTAGAAAAATTATTTAAAAAATTGCCATGTCGGTGTTAAGCGGCATCCACGTCAAGACTGACAAACCAAAATTGGTCGAATAGACTGAATTAGAATAATTTAAAGAGGTTTAGGATTGAATGGGGAAAAAAGGGTTCATGACTGATTTGAAAAAAATTGTAATAGATTTAGGACTTTTTTAGTAATTTTTTATAATATAAACTACGATGCCATGAAGGTGGCCAATAAGAATTTTCCTAAGAAACAGTGCTAGACGGGTGCATAATCTTAAGAAAGTGACAGAAGAATTCAAAAGTTCACTGTTTCGGACCATATAGCAGGTTTCAGTTAAGCCTAATTGAAGCGCAACTCTCACCATGGGATGTTTATAGTATTGTGAGTGGACATTCATTAGATGTTTCTTTGACTCTTATAGCTTGTATTGATTTTCGGTCATGTAAACTCTATATTGGCTCCGCTAGTGGCCTCATAGACACCTTCATATTTTGTAAACTCTTTGTGAGTTATATTTTTAAAGTAAATCATTGTATAGGATGACAACCAAGTGCCGTTTGTTATCTGTGTTTTCGGTTCCTTCACCATATGATTATGGTTTTGCTAGCAACATGTCTCTACAGATGAAAGAGACATGATCGAGAAAGAGACACCTCTACCTTCAACAAATTAACTGGTTCGCCTAGGGAAGCGATTCTACCGAGCACGAGCTCACAGCAATCCACTAAGCGATTCGCACTTTCCCGTTCCACTCTCCCGAAGTCAATTTGATTATTCCCTTCATTACCCTCCGTTGTTCCCTGCTCCATCTAATGATGACAAATCCCAAAAGGATTCAGTTTGCTGACATTGGCTGCGGCTTTAGAGGGCTACTAGTTGCTCTTTCAACCGTATTTCCCGACAAACTCATGATCGGGATGGAAATTAGGGACAAGGTGACCAAATATGTGAAGGAGCGCATTTCTACATTGAGGATGACCAATCCCCATCAATACCAAAATATCTCAATAGTATAGACTGAAAGTGCTAGTACGAACACCTAGAGGGGTTGAATAGGCATTTAAAAGAAATCTTGGTAAATAAATGCAGAATAAAATAAATTTCGAGCAAAATCTGAATAAGGATCGGAGTCTGATTAAACGAGTCACCAGACTTCTAGTAGATGTTTAGAATCTGTTATACGATGGAACAGACTTTTGAAATAACATGTAAGTATGCAATAGACTTAAATATAAAGAGTTAAGGAAAGAGAATGTTGCACATGAAATTTATAGTGGTTCGACTTAGATCAAGCCTACGTCAATTCTCTCACGCTAACAACCTTCTGGTTGGATTCCACTATGCAATCAACAAGAGATTACAACTTTCAGTGCAAACTAAGTCACTCTTTTGATATTTTTCTCATGATTACAAACATTTAAGCTCACGAAAGACAAGTGTATGATCGAAAGTCACTTAAACTTTGGAATTATAAATTCTACGCTCTATCTCTTACCTGCTCATCGGTCATTGGTCCCCTTAAATACTCCTCCACTTCCAAACTAGCCATTGAATAGTATCTAGAATATAATCTTCCAATCTACCCATTGTATCAAGAAAATTTGGTAGCCGTTAAGTGATAAAAGTATAATCCCAAATTGATTATGATCACCCATACAAATAGAATATTGGTTTCCATAAGTAAAGTTTCTTCGTTTAAAAATTTTTTGTCTTCAAGATCTAATTGTCAACCAATTAGATTGAGTCAATTAAATCTATCTTGATGTAAAATCTAAACCAGATCACTAGACGTTATACATTTGGGGCTTGTGTTACGTTTTGTCAAGTTGTTTCATTCTGAATATGCTTCGTTTTAAATCTACTATGTTCTGAATTTGTGTCTCATTCTGGACCTTGTCACGTTCTGGCCTTGTGTCTTGTTCTAGATGTAAAGTCAAAGAATATTCCCTCTAAAGTAGAGTCTGAGTGTCTTCCATCTGAAGTAGAGTCTGGATGTCTTCTGTCTAAAATAGACTTGACAATATGGACATAAGTCTAAACATATTTAACTTTAAGGTCCGGACACAATTTGAATAAGTTCAACTCCAACATAGAGTCTGTCTTCTGGTTCTTCCATGTATAGACTTTGATAATATTTTTTACACGTTCTATCACATGCATAGTCTATTACTCAACCATTAAACACGTTAGTAACCTTTGATTTTTTTTTTTTTGGTAAAAGGTAATAAATAAATAGAGGGGAAGCCAAATATACAAAAGATCACGGCATCAAAACTTGCACTCAAGATGAGCAATCATAATGAGTGAAATGATGTCGTGATGTAAAATGAAGACAGCGCCCAAAGAAAGATGCACATACAACAAAAGGCACGGCATGAACAACCGGCAAAGATACAAATCCTCAGTGAAGGAAGAAGGATGTCAACTCCAAAGCATCTAAGTTCCTTGAAGTGACATCCAAATCCATGGTCGATCACGATTCACCCGAAAAGATAATGGGATCAATGTCCCAACTCCTTTGCAATCTTTTGTTCTTGAAGTTGTCCTCGACATTTTTGAATGTGCTGGCTCTTTCCCTAACCACCATAAAATGGTAATTCTTCATAGCCGGGATGGTAAGGGGTTTGTTCTTTGAAAAGTATGCTATTTCTGTTCTTCCAAATAATGTGGCAAAGAACCCCAAAGGAAAAACGAGCAATGCACTTGAAGAAATCCTTGCCCTTCAAGAATGAGGAGGCCCACAGGAGGTTCTCTCCCCAAGACTTGTTCTGCCAAGGCAAATTGCATCTCGCCGCCCAAAAAAATCGCAACTCCAGCCGTAACAGAGCAATAAAAAAATAAGTGATCAATGGAATCAAGCACCCCAGTGCAAAAAGCACATTGATCCCCTCTCAATTCTACCATGAGACAAAAGCAAAGCTTGAGTGGGTAATTTGCATTTCGTCATAAGCCAAAGGTTAAGTTGATACCTTGGCGTAATTGCATTATTCCAAATGAAAACATGCCAAAAGATGTTATTTCACTTTCGCCTAATGGAATCCCAAGCAGAAGCAACCGTGAAACAACCGAAGGGTCCCCCCTCCAGCAAATACAATCCGCACCCTGATAAAGGGATGGCAAAGGATGATCCCACGACTCAAGAACTGTTATGAGAGCCTGGCCCTTGTTAGAAAAAAGGTCTACAACTAAGGCCTGCCTAGATAAACCTAAACTGTAGATAAGTGAGTCTGAGAAGTAAAAGTTCAATGGTCCCCTAGGGTGCTAGTTGTCAAACCAAAGCGAGACCGAGCGGCCATCACCAATTCTCCAAAAGAAGGCGTTCTAATACTCACTCTTGAGATTGAGAAGCTTTTTCCAAGCCCAAGAACAAACAAAAGGCTTCCTAGCAACCCAAAAGTTATTGTCCTTTAAAAAAGTGGGGTGAACCCACTTACACCACAACGCCTCTTTATTTCAGAACAAGAGCCATATATGTTTCACCATGGTAGCCTTGTTGCAATCTCTAAGCCTTCTAATACTAAGCCCTCCCTCCTTCTTTGAGAGGCATACCTCCTCTCAGGCAACTTTGGCACCCCCTCTACCTAATTCTAGGCCATTCCAAAGGAATTGCCTAAGGATTTTCTCAATTTGATCCAAGATAGCTGCAGGTATAATAAAAACACTTGCCCAATATGCTTGGATAGCATGAAGAACTAACTTGATGAGCTGTAGATGGCCAGTTAAAGAGAGAATCGATGAGACCAAGATTGAACCCTTCATGATGCGATTAACGAGAGTGCAGCAGTTAGCCTTGGTGAGCCGCGAGGTGATAATGGAAACCCCTAAGTAACGGACTAGCAAGAAACCTTCAAGAAAGCCCAACTTAGAGATAATCTGATTCCTTAGTGATAGAGAGCCGCCAACAAGGAAGATTTCACTCTTGTTTGAGTTAGGAAGCAAACCACTCCAAGAAGAGAAGGTTTGGAGGCCTTCTTTAAGGAGTGCTACAGTGGGCAGATCCGCCTCCGAAAATAAAAAGACGTCATCCGCAAAGAAAAGATGCGAGAGATTCATCGACTTGCATCTCCAAAAGAATTTAAACTTCAGTTTCAATGAGCATCTATATAAGATTCCTAAAAGAACTTCCATTACTAAGGTGAATAAGTAGGGAGAGATAGGATCACCTTGCTGAAGGCCACGACCACTCGCAAAGAATCCGTGAAGCTCCCCATTCAGTGCAAGATATTATCCATAATCCTCCTACCCTTCACAAATGCACTTTGATAAGGGCTTATCGCATCCTTCAAGACTGTTGCTATGCGATTAGGAAGCACCTTGGTAATACACTTATAGATAGTGTTGTAGCAAGCAATGGGCCTTTGATTTATTTTGTAATATTCAAAATATCATAAGGGATTTCCCTAACAATCTCCCCATTTTTTATGATGACAAGACAATCTCTAAATATACAGATGTGTAATTACATTTTCTAAAATATTAATAAATCAATCACCAAATTTTAGATTTTCAAAAAATGTGATTCGAATCAAAAGAAAGCAAATAGATTGAGCATAACACAGCAAATAGATTGAGCATAACAATATATAGAAAAATAATCGCAATTCAATAACTAATATCAAAATATATGTATATTTATATTCTCAACCTAATTTTTGTCATAATCAAAAAGTGATAACAATAGAAATAGTATCACATAGAGAATATAGAACGAAAACAAATATGTCTTGCGGGAAACACAATTTCTAAAAAAATCAGCTTTTATAAAGTAAATCGAATATTAAAGATATGTAATATAGCTTACTTCGATCATATATATTAGTAAATATCCAATAAAAAGCATGGATGCATTATAAAATTCACTTACCCATTTTGTCATAATAAAATGATAATATCAATAAGAGATTTGTTGATGACAAAAGGTAATAAAAGATGCACTAACCGGATTTCGTAGAACTTAACAAGTTTTGTCACATTTACCTTTTACTTCATTCCATAATAATCAAGATCATGATCAATTCGAAAAAGATTTTTCCATAATTAATCAATGCTCTCCCTCAATTTGTTGCCTTTTTGAGATGATCACGATTCTTTCCTTTCTTTTGGATTCACGTTCTCCACCAATCTTCAAATGAGATACTTTTCAGATTGCACCAAAATTTACATAGATTCGCAATCATTCTTCCCTTATATAATTTCCTGCAATGAACTCATTTCCTTTTTGGTATTCATCAATTTGGATCCATCCATTTTGTTAGAGCAAAATATGAAATGAGGGAAAGCTAATTTATTGATCCGGGGTTTCAATTAAATAAAAAGGCTAAAGGAAAGGTGGTGAATTCGTTCCCAGGCCTTGTACACACCGCCCATCACACTATGGGAGCTGGCCATGCCCAAAGTTGTTACCTTAGCCGCATCAATGAGAAGTTTATTTCATACGTTTAATGGATTTTTTGTGAATCTCTTTAGAAAGAAGATCTTTTGTCTCATGGTAGCCTGCTCCAGTTATTAACTCATCATGACATATTATTTAAGGAAAAACATTATGCACAATAATATCTTAAAAAAGAAATTCTCACTTAATCAAAGCACAAGAAAATCAAAGAGAATAAATTTTTTGAGTATTTAAGAAAGATTATCTTGCATAATCACATAAAACCGATTTTCACTTTGCAAAATATGACAAAATCTAAGAGCATAAAATTCATCCAAATAAACTCAATTGTCTCTAACCAAGACATCAAAAATAATCACAAGTATTAAATCAAGTCTCAACTCACAAATCACAAAAATAAATCACATGATTCTTTCTTCAATAAAATCAATCATATAATAATAAAATCCAAATCAAAGAGGATCTATTTTAAATTATGTACTCAAATCAAATTGAGAATAAAATATACCTTCCTTACTAAATTCTCTTTCTTCTTTTCCTTTATTTCCTACAAAAACAACTCATATTTTCTTTAGTACCCATATTTTCTTGAGTCCATGAGACTTAATAGAGTATGTTGTTTTTACCCAATCTTTCTTAATAGGTCTTCAGACTTTAGGACATTATTTCTTAAAGTTTTGTGAATTTCCACAAGTTGAACACTTGAGGGCATTTCAACCAACAAGTTTTGTAAAAATGCTTTGAAAAAATGCTTTTTGTATGCAAGTTTTGGAGATCTTTGTCTAAGTCTCTCATTAACTTTAGGAAAATTTATTGGAGAATCACTTTCCTTATTAAAACCAAGTCCCGACTTATTATAGTAAGGTACTTGTATGGAAAGGATATACTCTAATGTTTTTGAACCCATTGAAAATTTTGTTGAAATATTTAAAAATTCTTTCTTTGACATCTAAATCTCGACTTCTTTTTGTTTGTAGAAAATCTTTTTGCAAAAGTTCAAACATTTCTTTTCGAGAAAGATCATATTGCCTAACCACCGCCCGCGGTGGCCACGATAGTTAGAGCTCTCTTCCCTCACCGAGAGGGGAGGGGTTCGAAACCCTGCATCCCCATTGCGCAACTCACCCGTGGTTGGGCCTGTGGTGGTGGCTCAGTTTGTCTCGGGTTTACACCGCCGGCTACCGGTTGTACGACGGTTCCCAGGTCACCAAAAAAAAAAAAAATCATGTTGCCTAATCCATGAATTTTCCTTTTTTTTTACCTTTAAAAGGAATTCCTAAATGTCTTACCTCGATTTCTTTGTCGGATTTTGAGTCTATGTCTGAGTCAAACTCTGATTTTGAGTCTGATTCTGATTTCAAATTTGAGTCTGAGTCTGAATGTGCCATCAACCATATATTTCCTTACTCATTATCTTTTTTCATTATTCTTTTCTGCCCATTTTGCTTGTATTGTCTTCTTCCACTAAATTTCATTCCCTTTCTACTCAACTTTTTGAATTTCTTGATCATAAAATCAAGCTCTTTGTCGTCCATTTCATTTTCTAAATCTGTGTCATCAGAATCAACGTTAGATTTTAAAGCGATGGACTTCTTGCCTTTAGGATCTTCTTCGTTGATTTGTTCCACTTCGTAGGATTGAAGAGTGCCAAGCAATTCATCAACGAAGAGTGGCATAATCCCTTGAGTCTCTCAGATTGAGGTCTTAACATGGTCCCAATCTTTTGAGAGACCTCGCAAAAGTTTGTTGACCTTCATTAGAGTAGAAATTCGCTGACCTTGATATGCCAATCCATTTACAATTTCTGTAAAACGGCTAAACATATCTCCAATTGACTCTCTTGGCTTAATCTTGAAAGATTCATATTGGCCAAGTAAGAAGTTTACTTTTGTCTCTTTTACATGATCAGTCCCTTCATAAGTAACATGAAGTCTATCCCAGACTTCCTTAACTATTTCACGTGAAGAAATTCAATTATATTTAGCAGGAGACAAGACGCAATATAAAGAATAAATAGCTTTTCCATCAAGAGTTTTTCTTTTGGGCATCTCCTTCCAAGACATAAGAGTAAGGGTTTTGCTTTTTTTGTCTTTGCCAATCTTATTTGATATAGACGTAGTAGTGAGATTGATTCCTTTTTCCACAACATCCCATTGCAAGGGATCTTTGGATCTTAGGAATGCTTTCCTTTTATTTTCCCAAATATTGTATTCATTTCCATCAAAATAGGGTAGTATGGTGTTGCTTTGCCCTTCCATAAGTTCTAGTGCCAAGATACTAGTCATAGAATATCTTTAATTCAAAAGTAAAAACACTTTAATGAAATGAGCACGTGGCTCTTATACCAATTGAAAGTGCTAGTACGAACACCTAGATTGGAGTGAATTGGCATTTAAAAGAAGGACCTTTCCGCCTCAAGCTCCAGGTTCTTCACACTATGGATCTGAAAATGGTAACCCATGACGAGGTGAGATATAAATCTTAGCGAGTTCATGCCCTAAACCCCGATTATGAAGATAATACATTTAGAGGTAGCCTACACACACAACGAATGAAACTTACCTCGCCTCAGTTCCTTCTTGCACATAAATACAGTTCGTAAAACATATGCATATACTCAATGCACTCATCAACTGGAACATCTCATTACCAAACCAATCAAACATAGGAGTCTTGATGTAAGACCAAATCGTTATGACACGTCATATACGGTACCACACAATTTTGTCACATAATCAGACGCGGTTAAATCACTCAATCAAGCAATTCACAAGAGTCCCGATTATAAGGCCAAATCATTATGACGCATCTCATTCCGTGTCACACAATTTCGTCCCATAATTAGGCGCGAGTAACTCATATCAGTGATTCAATCCACACCCGATATTCACTCTCAATTTTCAAATTCCCAATTCAACTCAACATCTCCACTCAATATTCCGACTCCACATTCCAACTCAATACTCACTACGTGGCTCAAGGTTCTAAAGGTGCCCCCTCCCACGAAGTTCCGATATCATGTGACACTTAGTCCCTAACCATAACCAGCAATATCTCAACGTACTAGAGGTGGCTTCCACGAAGTCACACTATTGTGTAACACTTAGTTCTCAACTAACATAAGCAATAGCTCAAGGTACTAGAGGTGGCTCCCACAAAGTCACGCTATCATGTAACACTTAGTTCTTGGCCACAAAAAACACTAGTACAAGGTTCTAGAGGAAACTCACACGAAGTATCGCTATCGTGTAGCATATAGTTCTTGACCACGAAAAGCACTAGTACAAGGTTTTAGAGGTAACTCATACGAAGTCTCGCTATCATGTAACACTTAGTTCTTGACTATGCATGATAGTACTGCAAGGCTTTTAGAGGTGGCTCCCATGTAACTCAATTCACCATATAGCACTTAGACCTTGACTACAATAAGCAACGGTACAACGTACTAGAGGTGGCTCACATGAGGTTCCATTATCGTGTAACACTTAGTTCTTTACCAACTCACAACCCATTGGGTTTCCTCAACACAACACATGTCATCTCAACTTTTAATAATCATCTTACCATGATTATAAACCATAACACATTCAAACATGGCCAATATAGCATTGTGCTTTGCACTTAAATGCCTTAATTAAGATAGCAAACTTGGCATATTTTCTTAATATTAAAAATATACAGTAAAATAATCATGTGTGGGTACACGGTTAATTTGAACAAGAAAAATTGATATCATTTCTTTTTAAATCCCATTATTTGATATAGTATTTAAAAACCATTTTCGGTGTCAAAACCCGACACTTGGTAATTTCTAATTAATTACCAAAATTTCCTAATTTAAAAATAAAAATTCAAAATCACAATCGCCACTCAATTTGTACAAAATAACACTCAATTATATAAACTAAGCACACTACTGCAATCAGCATGAAATTCCAGTCACCGGCTATCCTGGTATAATTTTCGGAAAATATTAAATAATTAAATAAATGCAATTTAATTCCATAAATGCATACTTAGGCCAACAATTGCTAATCTAACCACCTAATGCACTAATTAAATTATCCTAACCATTCTAACTACAATACCACACAATAAACTAACTAATTACAATCTCTAACCACCTAATTGACTAATTTAACTAACCTAATTTAACTAAACAAGCTAATAATTATACTAATCCAATCTTAACTTAAACTAACTACCCCTTAAGAACAATTAGCCCCTAATTAGAGTTTAGTGCATAAACTCCTTGGTTTAATGCAAAAACCAGTTCATGGTGACAGCGGCACGACGGCGGCCAAAACTTGAGCTTACGACGATGCCAACGGGAGCTTGGACTGGGCCGAAAATGGTTCAACACGTCTTAGCCAAAGTTGAGATTTGGACTTTCTTCTGTGGAGGTGAAAATGGTGGCTGAACGAGCGTGGCTTGGGCTAGTCTTGGTGGCCGCAGGTAGTGGTGCAGGTGCAACACAAAGACGGAGGAGCTGTTAGCGTGTTATAGCTACCGGACTCATGGGATGTCGCTAGAAATGGAGCTACTGCATGGGCTGCAGCATGCGAATCGGTGGAGTCAAGCGAAGGAGTCAACATTGGGGAGGGATTTCACTGGTGGCTGACTTGGTGGGAGGGAGATGCAAACAAGTGGCTGTGGGATTGAAGATCGGTGGAGACGGTGGCATGAAAGTGGAGCAGCAGAATCGGCGTGGGGATTGAACTTTGAAGGAACAAATGAAAGAAAAGCAAAGACCGAAGGGGAAAATGAAATGGAGAAGTAGAAGCCGCGAAGGGGGGTCGGTTTGCTTGGCGTGTGAGAGAGAGAGAGGTCGAAGGAGGGGGGAAAAAGTCAAATAAAATATCTAATTCATTAATGCTTGGCCCCAAAGTCTTCATGCACATCCCCTTTGATCTCCCATTACTTCCTTGCATTTTATTTCCATAATTAACCAACTTTGGTGACAAATGTTGCAGCCCCCATACAAGCCTACAAATTTCGCAAATTTGGACTTCAATTTCTTCACAAGTCACTCCAAATTAGTGATCAAATTTGTTAAGGAGGAAACCCACACAATTTTCACAATTTCCTTTCACCAAGTAGCTCACTTTAGAGACCAAAAATTCCCTCTATTTGGCCTAGCCAAATTTCCTTTCGTTTTCGAATCTTCCGAAATTGATTTTCCGTAAAAATCTTGGGCTCGCCAAAAATTCTTCAAATGATGAGTCGGCGTTCCTAAAATAAATTATAACATGCCAGAGCTTTCGATTCCTTAAACCAGGTTCAATTTCGTGATTAATTTCAACCGGATGCGATTTTAGCATAACCTAACCTACTGGGTAGCTTTTATGAATTTTTAGCACAATTGACCCATGATTGATTATTTTCGAGTCACATTATATATCTTCGACACATTGACAACTCGCAATTGTCATGAAAATTTCGAGATTTCAAATACGAACATAGAGTACCAAAATAATAGAAAAATCAGTCTAGTACTGATCGATAAGAATTTTGCAATTAGGTGGAATCACCTACACTTAATCACATGGTTTGGTCGAATCAACCTATCTCCAGTCTCTAATCGATTTTTAACTGTGCTGTAATAACCCTTGTAGATTAGCACGGTTGAGTAGTCAATTCCTGGTCGAATACTCAAATTTGTCGCGTTTAGATTCCTTAACGGCTTCACCTAATATACTAGTTATCTCGTAATGGCCAATTCAAAGAAAAAAAAATGCCATAGACGCGTAAATGAAAAGACCATATCATTTCAACGAAAACAAAATTGAAAATCAGGATGTCACACGTGTTTGTCCAATTGCTTGATATTTAGGCTCCTCGGAAGTTATTTAATTGTGAACATGTGGTTCTTCTATTTCTGCTCGCTTTGATGTAGATGGGCAATTACTTGAAAGGCAATTTCCATACTCGGTCTTGATTAGCAGTAGAGTTTTTCCTACTCCTGTAGAAGAAGAGGACGTGTGTCGATTCATAGATGAAAATAGATTGTCCGAAGCAATATAATGATTGAACTCCATCGCCGGGTGTTGGCTGTGCTCAAGTGAAATCAAACTAAGGTCCTCCAGAAGGGAATTGCCAACCGGTATGAAGCCTCAAATCAAAACTGGAAATATGTCAATTTCGTCGAACGGCCTGCTGGTTTGCATAACTGGAAATCTTTAGTGGCAGTACTTGCATTTGAGCTTGAAACTCCCGAGTTGACGCAAATAGTATGTTGGCATTGCTCTTTTTGCCGTACATATTCCTAGAGGAAGTAGTACCTGCGTTTGAGCTTGAAACTCACGAATCCACATAAGTAGTATCTTGGCATTGCTCTTCTTGTATGATATTCATCGCGGAATGCCCGGTAGCAAAAGCCTGAGATGGTGAACACAAGGGCAAACATATAGTATGGTGGAAAAAAGCCCATGACTGAGAGTGGCACGTAATTACTGTCCTATGAAGCATGATCTGTTACTGCTTATACGTGTTGATTGTGGATTAGGATTAGCAGAAAGAGAGATCATGTCGGACTAAAGCGTACCAAGAGACCTCTTGCAAAGCGCTGATCTTTGTGCTTTCTCAAAAGGGCAACGCTGCCGAAGAACACCGACTCAAAGGGTATTGAGAGCGTTTTCCTGGATCGATGAACTTCGTGACTCTCTTTGGAGATCTGTTTGTTTGTTGCTCACTTTGAAGTCAGAATAGTTCTTTCGTAACGAAAATTTCGGCGGGTAATACTGTTGGTCTCCACGCTCACTTAAATGAAAAAACGAAATTACTTCATCGTTTTTTTTATCATATTTTATTGTTTATTAGTCAAAATAGTTTTAATCTAATTTGGATTCTACATTTTGCTCTAGAAGAATTATTCCATTTTCTATATACTATGGATAATCATCTAATTTTTTGAATTGCTATAATTCTAAAACGAAGAAGTACTTATATACTAATATATTGATTTTATTTATGTGGAATATAAACAAGCAAAAATCTTTTCATAATTTTTGTTAATCTAATTCTATTTAGTTTTATAGTACTTGTTAAATTATATTTGTGTTCATTTTATAATAATATTATCTACTGATTTTTTTTTCAAATTAATTATCATCTAGTTCAAGTACTTCTAGATAATTCACGTTAATTATAATATAAGTATCTTGTCTATCTTTTCGAACAAATCGGGACCACTATATATTATTTTCTTGCTTCCGTTTGATTTTTTTTCCCGATTTTCTTTTATCATCCGATGTTACCGACTTCCTCTCTCTCCATTAGGGCACACTTCCTTCCCTCTCAAACCCCCGCACCCCTTCTCTCTACACCTCGCGAAATCCCTCCTCCTCCTTCTGCATCGGCGAATCGGACGGTCGCCGGAGACGATGGAACCGCCGCCGACGCCATCTTCCTTCTTCTCCGTCGCCGCAACGAGTCCGGGAGAGCGGTCGGCGCCTCTCTCCTTTCGCGATTCTCGCTCCGTTTCTTCGTCGCTTCCCCTCTCCCCTTTGATCGAGTAGTCGGTTCTTCGCTCGATTGGGCGGAGCCATGGGGTCCTCGATCGTTTTGCGTTTTGGGCCATTCCTTCGATTTCTTTCTGCTGCAGTTCGTTTCGTGTCGTTTTTTGGAGGTGCTCTTAGGGTTTTGCTCAAACGAGGGGTTTTGCTGGATTTTGATCGCCGGGGATATATTTCCAAGTGTCGATTGGAACGAAAAAAAGTTATCAGGACGATTTACTTGGTGTTGGGTGGGTGGCCGCGGTAAGGACTAAGGAGTGTAATCGCCGACCGGTGTGGGACTGAGAAGGAAGGGAATGCGCGGCCTGGTATGGCGTTGATTTCTGGGATTCTTTGCTCTTCAATAGTTAGAATAATTATGTCGACAGAGTAGAAGGTGTGGAATATGTGGAAGATAATGCAGGGAGATACGAACTGACTGAAGATAATGAAAAAAACCATATCAGTCATAGCCAAAAACCACAAGAGAAGAAAGGGGACGGAGAAAGAGACGAGCACCAATTGTCTTCAGAAATTGGTTATGGAAATTGGTTTAGGCTTTAGGGTTTGGGGTTTGGTTTTTTTTTTCTTTTTTTTTTGGTAAAAAGTTATACCATACGCACTAGTTGAGTTTTAAACTCAGAAAAAAAATTCGGCGCATTCTGTTTTACGATAAAATATATGAAGATCAAATCGATCTCGTGGGACTTTGCGTAAAGATCATGTGAATGGCCATTGTGCAGATTTAGCAAACTTGTTGTTATTGTTTTCCTTCTTCACAAGAGGCCCTCTTCTCGGGACTTTCCAACTTGTCTTTTCTTCAGTATTTCATGCTTTATTTTTCCCTCTTCTTTTCGTTTCTTTCCTTTTCCCATGCATTTGCTTTCTTCAACTGGCAGGGTTTGCTCTGGAATCTCTCTCTGTAAGGAAATCCTGGCCTTTTCTTTGAACTCAATCTCTTCATTGATTTTGTTGAAGATCTGGTGTTTCTTGTTTCTACCCTATCATGGATGGTGTCTGTTTCACTGTTTCTTCTTCTGCATGGTGTCATACTTGTGTATTGGGTATTGACATGATTCTCTGATAGCGTCTTGACTTTAGGTTGCTGATTATGGTAGCATATCTGTTCATGCATGCGTGCATGGTGTCATACTTGTGTATTGGGTATTGACATGATTCTCTGATAGCGTCTTGACTTTAGGTTGCTGATTATGGTAGCATATCTGTTCATGCATGCGTGCATGCCGGTTTGATCTGAATTGCTTTACTGGTCTTATGATGCTGATTTAATGTACATACTATGTTCATGCATGCTAGCACGCCGGTCTATCTGTACTGTTACTTTACTGATTGAGCCAGATGAATAAAATGAGTGTGTTTATGTTGAGGACTGATTGCGAGTTCTAGTTCTTCAATACATAGAGCCCTCAAGTCGATTTTCTTTTGCTGAAAAAGCAATTAAAGGTAGAGGCTGTTACTTGAACTAACTGAAAGTTCATGGAGTATGAACATTTTAAAACAGCTAGCTTTTTGAATTGTATGATATACCTCATGCTTGTTCAATGGTGCATGGAGCTTTTCTACAAGGAAGAAGCAGGAGCAGCCATGAGAACGGCGACAATGGAACATCGTTCCTTCAGCTAGGGCTCACACTGAGTTCTGCAAAAGTCATGGTGAGAGACCTAAGGATAAGCTTTATGGTTAGGCCCTTGGCCGTGTTGTTCAGTATTTGCGTTTAAAGTACAAATGTAAACTTATTTGTGGATGACTGCTTTGCAACTTTGCAAGGGTAAGTTAACTCTTATTCTCATCTTTGGATTGATTTCTAGTGGCTTTGGCTTTGTGATTTTCTTTGGAGACTCCGGGTTCTTTAGTGCCTATGATTATGGAGCATTATCTGGAATGATCATGATTGGATTCTTGAATGGGCACTACATGTAGCCTAACAAGCTTCAAAAAATGCCTATAACAAGTGGGAGACATTGTCATTATAGAAGATATAAGAGTAATACTTTTTCCTAAATACTTATCCACTTGATTTGGTCTATAACTTTTTTTTTGTATTAGATTTGACATTGTCTCTCACTTGTTGTAAGCATTTCTTGAAGCTTGGTAGGCTACATTTAGCGCCCAATTCGAGAATCCAATTATGATCATTCCAAATAATTACACATTTCTCGTACATTAGCTGACATATCAAATTTCTGGTATACATAGATTTTACTTCACTTTTTCATTTGATTCTCATATGATTCAAGATGACCAAATTCAAAAGTGCAATAAAATCAATAACCGAGTTGTCTTTTTTACTTTTCCTTCATATCAATTTCCACACATGTTTGATGAAATTCCATAGGTATTAGGGAATATAAACACACCTACCTCGCTATGAAATTCCTTTCATGTAGTGTTAACAGTCTTAATAATGTAAAACTAGTAAACAGTTCTCAAACCCATGTGTTAATTAGGGGACGTGGCTTCCTTAATGTCAGCAATTTGTTGATTGAAGCTCGGGGGATGAGCCCCAACACTAATGGCGTTCACATTCAATCCTCGTAGCATGTGACCATTGCAAATAGTCATTGGAATTGGTAATTTTTGCGATCTTCTTTTGTTCGGTCTTCCTTATTTTGGTTAGAAGTTATTAATATTCATGTATGTGATTTCCTTAAAGTGGGGCTTGAGATCTCAAGAGATGATTGTATATCCATTGGAGACTATAATTCGAATATTTATGTCTCATTTTTCACTTGTGAACCTGGCAATGGTGTAAGGTGAAGTCTAATTCTTATGCTGTCTCTATCAATTTGATTGTATGACCAAATTCGATGATGACAATAGAGCATTGGATCATGAACACAAACATCTCTTTGAGTAATCTTAATATGGAAAATTATGTATGTTGTGATTCTCCTAGACACGTGCATAAAATAGCTATAGTTTTTATTTAGGTTTTGCAAATGATGCAACAATCTTGAACCTGAAAGGAGGATTAACTTTGTGTTGGTCTGATAAAGTGTGGATCGTTTTCATTCTTGCTAAAGTGATGCAATTCCTACTTCACTTTGCATTTTTATTGTTATTTTGTTTATAATTTTCTATAGCATTGAAGTTTAGGCCGAAGAGGGAATTTCATTCAAGTCGAGAACATTCACGTGGACAATGTACGTTTAAGCATACTACAAACTGTGCTCGAATCAAAACATGGCAGGTAATGAACAACGAGTGCAAATTGCATTCATCTGAGATAGGAATTTCATTTCATATTTTTGTTTTGTTTGAACTTCCTCAATAGTCCTTTGCCTTTCTATAATGAAGGCTGGTATTGGATATGCATGAAAAATTACTTTCGAGCATCTTAAATTCGACTCAAGTAGAAATCCCATAATCATTGATCAAAACTGTTATTCTGTCCAAGAAGCATGTCAAGAAATAGTAAATTCCTTTTCTTGAAATGATGTTTTTCTTGTTCCGTGAAAAACACAATCATAAAGTCATAATATCTTCATTAAATATTAAAACCTAGTACAACAAAACAATAACAGACCCCACGTCTAACTTAGCGATGTAACATAATCCACTAAATAAGTTGCTTGAGTAGAATGAAAAACATAATGGCAATTTAGAAGATGATCACAATCCCTACATTTTCGTACGGCTTCGTGCTGTCAAGAGTTCAAAAAATAGAATAGAGATTTTGTACATATGAGTAGAGAAAATAATTGTCATCCATGTGAGGACGAAGGAGACTTTATAAATATTTGACACTTTAGATAGGGTTTATCGAGTTAAGAAAATAAAGAACATGAATTGGAATTGTGAGAATTGAGGCAAAAGTTAAGGTGTTAAGGAGAAATAGATACTTAAACAATTGAGTTTGCCTTAAAGGTATAACTGTCAAAAGAAATAAGTATCTATCATGAACTCAATAAACTCGGTCAAAAGCATCAATTTTTTACGAAAGTCTTCATTAAAGAATAATCACCATCCGTGTGAGGACAATGGAGACAAGTTATATAGAATAGAAACAAATTTTGTTAAAAAAAAGTGGAGGATAGAGATGGTGTTAGAGACCAAGTCAGGACATTTTTGCTGATACGATCTTTTGTCAAGTTGGTTGACGGTGCGGCCGAGCATAAGGTTTTGTAGAATGAGCCTCGAGGTAATGTCTATTCATTTGGGCACCATATGATTCAACTTGTTACCTGTTGAAAAGACCAACAAGTTCAGCAAGTCCATGCTGAGGTCGTGTTTACGACACTACACAATGTAATCATTGACATATTCCAAGAAAGTATCATTCCCGATGTTTACATTGTGGCTGCCAACGTCTTTGCTATCAAAGGTTTCCTTGTCAAATTCTCGAGTCGGAAGAGTGTCATAGGCGTGGTTCTAGTTTTTAGAGAGGATGCTGATTTGCATTGCGACTCTTGAAGGCAAATGCGACATGATTTCTTGAATTATCGGTTGAGGCAAAGGGTCATGGATGGAGTTCGATGTATTGATGCATTGCATTGCAGGAAGTTTTACTGAGAACAATGAAGCTGACATTGACAGATTATGGCGGTGACCTTTGAAGGCTGCATCAATGCATTGGACTCCATCCACGACGCTCTTTACTTGCCTCAATCGATAATTTAAGAAATCATGTCATGTTTGCCTTTAAGGGTTGCAACGCAAATCAACATCTCTCAAAAAATTGGAACCATGCCTATAACACTCTCCCGGCTCTAGAATTCGACAAGAAACCTTGAGAGTAAAGGCGTTAGTGGCCATAATGCCGATATTGATAATGATATTTTCTTGGTATATGTTGCGGTTACATTGCGTGACGCCATGAGCACTACCTCAGCATTGACTTGATGAGCTTGTTGGTCTTTTCGAGAGACAAGTTGAATCCCGTGATGCCCAAGTGGATAGACATTGCCATGAGGCTCAATTTCCGAGACCTTTTTGCTTGGTTGCGTTGTCGACTATCTTGACAAAAGATCGTATGAGCAATAATGCCTTGACTTAGTCTTCGACACTATCTATGCCCTTCACTTTTTTTGGTGAAATTTGTTTCTATTCCACATAACTTGTTTCTATCGTTCTCACGTGAATGGCGATTATTTTCTCTAATTGAGACTTTAGTAAGAATTTGACGTTTTAAACCGGGTTTATTGAGTTCATGATAAATGCATAATTGTCATTAACTTTTGACAATTATGCCTTTAAGGCAAACTCAATTGTTTAAGTATCTATTTCTCCTTAGCATCTTAACCTTTGCCTTAATCTTCATGGTTCCAATTCATGTTCTTTATTTTATGAACTCAATAAATCCTGTCTAAAACATCATATGTTTAAGAAAGTCTCCATCATCCTCGTATGGATGGTGATTGTTTTTTCTGCCGAGACATAATCCCTCTTTTATTTTTAACTCTTGATGGCATGAAGTCATATGAAAATGTAGGGTTGCAATCATTATTTGGATTTTGGATTGCGATTATGTTTTTCATTGCTTAGGCAACTTGTTCAATGGATCATGTTATGTCGCTAAGTTAGACGTGGAGTCTGTTATTGTTTTGCTATACTTAAGTTTTAATATTTAATAAAAAATTATTACTTTATTATTGTGTTTTTCATGGAAAAAAAAAACATTGATCTAGGAAAAGGAATTTACTATTTATTAACATGCTTCTTGGACGGATCAATAATTTTGATCAATGATTATGATATTTCTAGCCAAGTTGAATTTAAGATGCTCAAAAGTGATTCTTCATACATAACTCTTCCCAACCTTCACTCTACAAACACAAAGGAATATCAAGGAAGTTCAAACATAATAGAAATATGAAATGGAATTCGTATCTCGGATGAATGCGATTCGCACTAGTTTGTTACCTGACATGTTTTGATTTGAGGACCATCTGTAGTATGTGTTGACACCTAAATTTAGAGTAAGTGTTTAGGATTAAATTGCATAAGAAAATTAGGGATCAAGTCGGCCCTAACAAAAATGATTTTCGCATCAATTAGGTTTTAATTTTTATTTGCATCTAAATTTAGACTAAGGCGCATGACAAACGTTTTGTTCTAAAAATAGTTTAAACAAAAATAAATTTTTCTATTTCTATTTCTAGAAGAGTTTACAGCAAAATAACTTAGTTTGATAACGACACAAAATTTATATTCTAAAAATAGAAATTCGGTTGATAACGATACAAAATTTCTTCCTTTCTCGGATAACGGCGACGATCGAAGACCTTTAATATAAAAAATAAAAATAAAAATGATTTAGTAACAAAACAATAAAGAATAAAATAAAATAAAATAAATCATAAAAAATATCATTTTATTTTAAAATAAAAATATCCTTAAGAATAAATTTATTTTATTTATTCTATTTTATTTTATTTTATGAATAAATTTATTTTAAAATGAATAAAAATACAAAATAAAAATAAATTATTTGGCAAAACACTCAGGCAAATAAAAATAAATGTAATAAATTTATTTTTAATAAAAATAATTTATTTTTATTTATCATAAATAAATTATTTTAAATAAATTAAATAAATTTATTTTTAATAAACTAAAATAAATTGATAAATAAAAATAAATTATTTAAATAAATAAATTATTTTTATTTTTAAATGAATAAAATGAATTTATTTATTTTTATTTATAATAAAATAAGGAGAGGAGGAGGAGGAGGAGAGACGTAGATGAGATGAGGGAGGATTTACCGAAATTATGGTTTAATGGGAGAAATTATTTCGATTTCTCTTCCAGAAATCATAAGTAGAAAATTTATATTTCGATTTCTCTTCCAAATCAATTTTTCGAAATAAAAATCTATTCCGGAAATAGAAAAACCTGAGTAGGTTTATCGAACGGGTTTTATTTCGGAAAAAAAGTTTCAGAATATAAAAATTATTTACGGAGCAGAAATTTTGGTTATCATCACCCCATTAAGCTTTACTTCATATTTTATTTCCTTTATTTTTCACTTTTTTCGATAATTTAAAAAAAAAAAAAAACAGCCCGTGGGGTTGGGCCTTCATGCTTAGCTCCCCCCCTTTTTCGTTCTTTCCTACATGGGCCCAAGGCCCATTCCCACCTTTTACCTTGGCCTAGCCCCTTTCCTTTCTTCTTCTTCCTTCCTCCTTCCCCCTCTGCCTCTGTAACTCACATGTAGTAATGATGACGCAATAGATGGGATGCGCCTTCAAGCGAAGCAAGTGGGTGGCTGAGGAGACGTTGGTTCAATTGCACCAAGGTCAGTTGCCCCCCTATAAATAAGGCGTCAAGGAAGGCCAAACACAGGCAAAGAGACGGAGGCAGTGAGCTTAAAGGATTTCCCCTGAGAGACATCAAGGGAGACCCCGAGAGTGAGCAATAGAGAGAGAGAGAGAGAGAGAGAGAGAGAGAGAGAGTGAGTGAGTGAGTGTGAGCCCCCTCGCCACGTGTGGCACCGGTTGCTTTGCCCCAACGCCTTTAGTCCACCACCTATGCCATTTGCTTGCATCGAGAGAGAGAGAGAGAGAGAGTGAGTGAGTGTGAGCCCCCTCGCCACGTGTGGCACCGGTTGCTTTGCCCCAACGCCTCTGCTACTCCACCACCGACGATGCCATTTGCTTGCATCGTTCTCGTCGCCGCCCGCGTCTGGATACGATGAGCAAGGCTTTATTCTCGCCCCGTTTCGCACATACCACGTCGAAACTTGTGGCCGTCCACCTCACGCAATCTCCGGCTCCGACCATTCATCGTTAAGCTATCGTGGTCGTTTCTTCTTCTATGTCACTAGTCCTGTCGCGATCTTGAGTCTCGATAAAGCCGTCCTCCCCTCCCTGCCGACGTACCCCAGGTGTTCAGAGAAATATCCAAGAGAGTCCATGCTTGGACCCTTGAGTTCGGTGCCTACGACAATGATGGGCGATGTGGTTGGCAATGGTGGCTAGCCAAGCGGAGGCCAACTTGTCGGCTTAGGGCTGGCTAAGGCGGTGCTGGCGGAGGCCCAAGCCCAGACCGAGACAAGCTCGGCCACCTCTGCTACAGATCACCGAGAGTAGGGGCACGAGGGAGATAGGTCTGTGAAGGGGATGCTAGGTCACGAATCGGGTCGGATGCAGGTCTTGGCCGGGTAGGGTTCAGTTGCTAGGAGAGAAACGGGTTGGGCTTCTGCTTTTTCTTTCTTGGGCTAACTCGTAGGCTGGGCCTTGTCTTTCATTTTCTTCATGGCTAAGGGGCACGATTGGGCTGGGCCCAGTTGTAGAAACCAGCCCAGACCTCGGGCTGGGCCATGCGCCCAGGCTGTGTTCAACCGGGTCGGACGCAAGAATTTGACCCTGGTTGTTTTTAATAATATATTATTATATAATAAAAAAATAAAAAATATTTTACATTTTCCCAAAAATCAGAAAAATTCAAAAAACGATTTATATTTTCAGAAAAAGATAATGAAAATCTGAAAATACTTTATACGTTCAAAAAATAAAGAGACCAAAAATATGTTTTTTTCTCCACAAATGCATGCAAAAATCTTTGAAAATCCAAAAAGCCTTGGGTTTAAATAAGGCTAGGTATCGGAAGAGTATTAGTGATTAACTAGTGTAATCAAGTCACCGATCCTAGTTTCTTTAGTTGCTCAGGATTGAAATATTTCTTCCAATATTTTGCTTGGGTTTCCAATCTACCCACCCAAAATTGATTAGTGATGACTCATATTTAAAATTAATTTATTAAAAACTCGGACTATAAGTTGTGAATTTGTGGGATTTGGAGGGACCGGGCTAAGCCCTAACACTTAGTGAAGCCATTAGCCTCCGCATGCCCACGAGTAAAAGGGCACCTGAAAAAATGAGATCGCAACAGTATGCTTAAACTATGCATTGCCCACTTCAATGTTCTTGGCTTGAATGAAATTCCCTTGAAAAGCATAAACAAAGTAATAATAAAAAGGCAAAGTGGAGTAGGAATTGCATCACTTTCGCAACAATGAAACAAACCACGCTTTATCAGACCAACACAAAGTTCATCTCGCTCTTAGGTTCAAGATTGGCGCATCATATGCAACACTTAAATACAAACTATAATCATCTTATGCACATGTTTGGGAGAATCACAATGTATATAATTTTCCATATTAAGATTATTCAAAGAGATGCTTGTGTTCATTATCCAATGCCCCATTGTCATGATTGATTCGGTCATACAATCAGATGACAGAGATAACATAAGAATTGGACTTCACCTTACACCGTGGTCAAGTCCACATGTGACAGAAATATTCGAAGTATCTCCAATGGATATATAATCATCACCTGGTGATCTCAAGCCCAACTTTAAGGACGGAAATCACAGTCTTGAACATTCTCAACTTCTGACCGGAATAGGGAAGACCGAATAGAAGAGGAATAGTAGAAATTACTAGTTCCAATGACTATATTTGCAATGGTCACATCCTGTGAGGATTGAATGTGAATGCCACGGGTGTTGGGGCTTGTCCCTTGAGCTTCAATGGATAGATTGCCAATGTTAAAGAAGCCACATAACCTAATTAACACATGGTTAGGGAACTGTTTACTAATTTTACATTGTTAAGACTGCTTGTATTACATGAAAGGAATTTCATAGCGAGGTAGGTGTGTTTATATTCTCAAATACCTATGCAGTTTCGTCAAACGTGTCAAAATTGTCATGAAGGAAAAATGAAAGAGAATCGAGTTGATTTTATTGCACTTTCGAATTCAGTCATTTTGAATCATATGGGAATCAGGCGAGAGTGAGGAAAAATCTATGTTTTTAGACAGTTATACCTCTAAGGCGAACTCATATGTTTAAGTATCTATTTCTCTTTAGCATTTTAACTTTTGCCTCAATACTCATTGTTCCAATTCATGTTCTTTATTGTCTAAACTCAATAAATCCGGTTTAAAACGTTAGATTTTTATGAAAATCTCCATTGTTCTCACATGGATAGGGATTATTTTCTTTGCTGGATGTACGTAATCCCTATTTTATTTTTAACTCCTGATGGCATGAAGCCGTATGAAGATGTGAGGATTGCGATTAGCGATTATGTTTTTCATTATGCTCGGGCAACTTGTTCGGTGAGGTTGGTTTGGCTATCAGCCGTTTGTAGAAAGCTAGGTACTTCAAATACAATGAATAGCCAACGGGAAAAGTAGTAAAATAAATAAATAAATAAATGTGAGGGTTGCGATTAGCGATTATGTTTTTCATTATGCTCGGGCAACTTGTTCGGTGGACCATGTTACATCGCTAAATGGGACGTTGAATCTGTTATTGTATTGGCTACTAAACTTAAGTTTCAATATTTAATAAATACATTATTACTTTATTAGTGTTTTTAATGGAAAAATGAAAGCATTGATTTAGGAAAAGGAATTTACCCCTTCTTGGCATGCTCCATGGACGGAACAATAATTTTGATCGATGATTATGGGGTTTCTAACTGAGTCGAATTTAACTCGCTCAAAAGTGATTCTTCGTGCATATCCCTTCCCAAACTTCATCACAAAAACACAAAGGAATATTGAGTAAGTTCAAACAACATAAATATGAAATAAAATTCCTATCTTTGATTAATGCAATTCGCACTCATTGGTCATTACTTGCTATGTTTTGATTCGAGCACTGTTTGTAGTATGCTTAAACTGTACATTGTTCATGTGAATGTTCTCACTTGAACAAAATTCCTTCATCGGCCTAAACTTTCAATACCGTAGAAAAGCATAAAAATAAATAATAACAAAAACACAAAGTGGAGTAGGAATTACATCACTTTCACAACAACGAAACAACCCAAACTTTATCAGACTAACATAAAGTTCATTCCCCCTTTAGGTTCAAGATTGGTGCATCATCTGCAACACCTGAATACAGACTATAGCCATCTTATGCACGTGTTTGGGAGAATCACGACATAGATAATCTTCTAAATTGAGATTGCTCGAAGAGATGTTTGTGTTCATGATCCGATGCCTTTTTTTCATGATTGATTTGGTCACACAGTCAGATTGACAAAGATAGCAAGAAGAATTGGACTTCACCTTATACCGTGGCCAGGTCCACATGTGACAGATGTGACATAAATATGTGAAGGTTATAATCTATGAAATAACCAAAACAAAATTGACTCCTACGAAAAAGAAGAGAAGTTCCAGACATTCACTTAAGCATTCAGGATACGGATTGTTGAAATGTCACACGTAAATGAGAAATGCAAGAGTCTTCCTTGGAGAATTAGATTTATGACTTGAGTTTTTGCAGCACTCCTTGGAGGAGGAAAGTTCAAAACTTCTCTCTTTCACCAGTTGCCATTTAGCTTGTGTTGCCCATCCAGTCTAGCACCAGCAAAAGTAATTCGAGTCAGATGAACTTTTCGAAACAAAAGCCCAAAAATTATTTGGATTTTTTACATGAAACCTAATTCAAGATAAATGTGTAACATGGATATTAATGCAAGATTTTTTGTAATACGAATAATAATTTGAAGTAAATAAGGCACTATGACACCTGTTTAGCATTTTTTGTAACAAAAACAATATTTTGGGATAAAAATGATACAAATTTATCAATTTGGGGAATTTTTGCGGCATTAATGTAATTAAATATAGTTGGACTTTGCATCAAATACTATAGAGCTCCTTTTTTATTTATAAAAAAGTACACCAGAATTATTTAGAATTAATAGTAATTATATTGATTGTTCTAGAAAGATAAAAGCCTCCAAAGAACATCTGCTTCATGTGTTGTCTTGGAAAACAAGACAAGGTTGACTAAGGCTTAATCCAAGTAAAGTTTTGGAAGGTAGTGCATAATTGCAAGATGATAACTCTTAAGACTTTTTGTTCCTTAGCCATTGATAGATTCATGCTTAGGTGTCATCTACAAATTTAGGACATCATGGCCTAAGGATAGACCTGGATGACAAGTTAGTCCCCCATTAAAGAACCTTGGACCATAGGCGCCCCCCTTCTTCTTAGCTATGCAACTCCGATGCATTCCATTAGGCCACTTGGATAGACCAATTATGGATCATACGCTATAAATACAAGAACTATCTTCAAAATTCCTTACCCTTAGCCATTTCCTTCTCCTTTCCTCTCAAGCTCACGCCCTCTCTCCCTCTCCTTTGGCCACTCTTCCTTTCATCCACGAGTGTCATGTTCGGCTGCAGTTAGTTCAAGTTGTATGCAGAATTTCAAACCCTCAATTAGGGTGATATGCTACGTCGTCAAGCTTAGTGGTGTGCTTACCCATGAGTAGTTGTTTACATGTCATGGTCCATTTTGTTTTGAGCAATATGGATAAAGTTTGTCCTTTCCACACCAAATAAGGGTACGTGCAGTTTCATCTTTTGACATAGTCTTCAATCTACATCTTCCATGAACCAAAATCCTTCTCATCAAATTTGTCCATTCTCACTTTTCCTTCTTCAATTGCTATCAATTCATTACAACTTAGCCAAGTTTGGCTCTGATATCAACTGTTACGAAAGACAAGTGATCGAATAATAAAATATATTGAATAAAGAAAATAGTTAGGGCATCAGATTTATGTGGTTTGTGTTGTGTGAAGAACACCCTAACTAGATGAGAAAAGTAAACAAGAATAATTAAGAACACGGAGATTTACGTGGTTCGGCGAAAGATCCGCCTACATCCACGGGAGAGAGAGAGACGATTTCTTATTTGAACGTATGTAAAGAGTACAAGGTACAATGCTAAAATAAATAGATCTTTAGATCCCCACTTTCCTAAACCTAGTAGGAAAGGAATTCCACCATAAAGATAATATCAAATTTGAAACCTAAATCTAGGAAATATATTAGGAAACAAATAGTTCAAAATCTTCAAGCCTTCCTACATTTCCCGATTGAATTTTGTGGAATTCAAGACAACATCAGCAAATCTCCACCTTTGGCTTGAATAAACCACAAGCCTCCACTTGAACCAAGAAAACGAATATATCTCTCCCTCCAACGTACCTTCGCAAAGGTACGCCCACACCTGAATCGGTGCGGCTTCCATCAACTTCAATGATGAGTGAGAGAAATCAAGTCCCTGCAGGACTTGAACTTCTCTATAGTAACCATCTTCATGAGCATATCTGCATGATTATCTTTAGTATGGATTTTCTTCAAAGCAATGCTACCATTCTCCACAAATTCTTGAATTTGGTGGTACCAAACTTCAATGTGTTTCGTTCTGGAAGAAACACTTGATTATTCACGAGACATATTGTGCTTTGGCTATCGCAATAGTTCTAGCCAAATAACGAAAGATTCACTTAACAGCTTCCTAATGCTCCTTACTCGGATTGCTCATGTATCAGCTGATGAGACTCACCGCATGAGCCAAATCCGGTCTGCTACAAACCATAGCATACATGAGGCTCCCTACTGCGCTGGCATAGGGTACTCGAGACATCTTTACAACTTCTTCATGTGAAGCAGGGCATTGTTTCTTAGATAATTTGAAGTGATTTGCTAAGGGTGTACTAACCGGTTTAGCTTTACCCATGTTGAACCGCTCCAAGACCTTCTCAACATACTTCTTTTGATTCAGCCAGAGCTTACTTGCATGTCTATCTCGAAAGATTTCCATGCCAAGGATCTTCTTTGCAGCACCAAGATCCTTCATATCAAACTCACTACTTAACTGAGACTTTAGGGAATTAATGTCTCTCATTTTTCTTGCAGCAATCAACATGTCATCAACATAGAGCATCAACAAAATAAGCGACTTATCATCCAAAACTTTGTAGTAGACACAAGATTCATGCACACTCCTCATGTAGCCAATACGAAGCATAAAAGAATTAAACCTTTTATTCCATTGCCTCAGAGATTGCTTCAAACCGTAAAGAGATCTCTTGAGCGAACAGACATAATGCTCTTTCCCTTCCACCTTGAAGCCTTCGGGCTGCTCCATATAAATTTTCTCCTCCAAGTCACCATGAAGGAATGTCGTCTTCACATCTAGCTACTCAAGCTCCAAGTCATACATGGCTACCATAGCTAGTAAAACACGAATTGATGTGTGTTTTACAATAGGGGAAAATATCTCGTCGTAATCAATCCCCTCTTTCTGTGCATAGCCCTTAGCAACAAGTCGAGCCTTGTATCTCTCTTGCTCTTTCTCCGTTGCTGCTTCCTTTCTTCGAAGAACCCATTTGCAACCAATGACATTCCGATCCTTGGCTTCTTCACAAGTTCCCATGTCTCATTCTTTTGTAACGAATCAATCTCCTCCATCATTGCGGTCATCCACTTTTCTTTGTGATCACTTTTCAAAGCTTCATGGTAGGAGCTTGGATCGCCAGAGCCTACGGTAAGAGCATAACCAACCATATCCTCAAAACCGTACCTCTCCGGTGCTTTGGGAGTGCGCCTTCCTCGACCCGTCGCAATGGTACAAGGAACTTCTATCGTTTCTTTGACTTCCAGAGCTTCATCGGATGACTCGTTATTCTCTACAGATTCTTTGGTTTCAAGCTCCACCTTAATGATAGATTTATCACTCTCTTCTTTAGCAGCCGCGCGTGGCATGCAGCTTGACTTCAACATTGCAGATTCATCGAATATAACATCCCTACTCATTAGAACTTTCTTCTCACTTGGATCCCATAATTTGTAGCCTTTCACTCCTTTCTCGTAATCAAGAAATATGCATTGTTTTGATTTTGGATCCAACTTCAGCGTTTCGAGCTCTGCATATGTACAAAAGCAAGACAATCGAATATTCTTAAATTAGAATAATCGACAATTTTACCAATCTATACCTCTTCAGGAATTTTGCATTTAATTGCAGTTGATGGAGATCAATTCACAAGATAACATGCCATGCAGACAGCTTTTACCCAAAACTCCATGGTCAATCCCGCATGTAGCCTCATGCTTCGAGCTTTCTCTAATAAGGTCCGGTTCATCCTTTCTGCTACGCCATTCTGTTGGGGCGTATTCGGAACTGTGAAGTGATGTTTAATCCCTTCATTCTTGCAAAGCTCCATGAATGGTGTCAATTTGTACTCTCCTCCGTTGTCCGATCTCAAGCACTTAACCTTCTTCCCCATTGAAGTCTCAACTTCAGCTTTCCATTCTTTGAACTTTTCAAAGACTTCACTTTTGTGTCGCATGAAGTAGACCCAAACTTTGCGAGAGAAATCGTCAATGAATGTCACGAAGTATTCCTTCCCTCATTTTGACTTTACCGGTGAAGGACCCCATACATCCGTGTGTACATACTCAAGCACGCCCTTGCTTGTATGAGTTGTAGCATTGAACAAAACTCTGCATTGTTTTCCAAATACACAAAATTTGTAGAAATCTAATTTGCATGTTTTTATACCTTTGAGTGCATTCCTCTTGTGAAGCTCCATCAACCCTCTTTCTCCCATATGCCCGAGACGCATATACCATAGATATGTGTTATCTATCTCCGTGCTAGCATCCGTGGACATAGATGCTCCACCTTGCATTGTGGTTCCTATAAGTCGATATAGGTTCCCATGCCTCTGTCCCTTAAGAACAACCAGAGCTCCCTTAATCACCTTCAAGACTCCACCTTGAGCCGTGTACTTGCATCCATTGGATTCAAGTTCTCCCAATGAGATCAAATTCTTCCTTAGACTCGGAACATGATGTACGTCTACCAAGGTTCTAGTCATGCCATCAAACATCTTGGTTTTCATGGTTCCAACACCCACAGTCTTACACGAAGTATCATTACCCATGAAAATTGAACTGCCATCATATGCCTTGTACTCATCGAAGGCTTCTCGATGAGGACACATGTGAAAAGTGCATCCAGAATCCATGATCCACGAATCTTCAAAGGTGTCCTTCCCCGACGATATGGATAAGATGTCCCCATCATTGGTCTCAATGCTGTCGGCTATACTTGCCTCATCCGAGCTCTTCTTCTTTTTCTCGTTCTTATTTGGACAGAATCTCTTGGTATGCCCTTCCTGATTACACTCGTAGCATCTTCCTTTGAACCTTCCCTTGGATTTTGATTGACCCCTACCGCTCGATCCTCGATCCGTTGATCTTCCTCTTCCTTGATTGTTTTTCTCCTTTGCAAAGAGTCCCTCTCCCGAAGATTTTGAACTACTTGCCCTTTTCCGAGTGTCGTTTGAAATTAGGGCAACAGTCACCTCTCCGATCTCCAGGGTTTCCTTGCCATAAAGGAGCGTAGTCATCAAGTGGTCAAACGAATCCGGCAACGATGCCAGTAGTAGAAGCGCTATGTCTTCATCCTCAAACTTTACCTCCAAGCTTGTAAGTTCACTAATCATCTTATTGAACACTTTGAGGTGTTCCAACAGATCTCTTCCTTCACTCATCTGAAGTGACAATCTCTTCTTCAAGAACAACTTGTTTGTAAGAGATTTCGTCATATAAATGCTTTTGAGTTTGAGCCATACCTCCAGAGCAGATTCGATTTCCGCTACATATTGAAGGGACTCATCCGATAGGTTCAATTGGATTGCGCTACACGCCCTCTCCTCCATGTCGGCCCAATCATCATTAATGATGGTGTTTGGCTTGTTTGATCTTCCCAGAAGAACCTTTCATAAACCTTGTTGAATCAACAAATCCTTCATCCTTCTCCGCCATAGTGTAAAACTAATCTTCCCGGTGAATCGTTCAATATCAAATCGAACGGTTGAACCTTTTCCAGCCATCTAGTTAGAAGTCGCAATACAGGAACAGAGAACCTGGATTGCTCCGATACCAATTGTTATGCGGAAGAACAACCTAACTAGATGAGAAAAGTAAACAAGAATAATTAAGAACACAGATATTTACATGGTTCGGCGAAAGATCCGCCTATGTCCATGGGAGAGAGAGAGACGATTTCTTATTTGAGCGTATGTAAAGAGTACAAGGTACAATACTGAAATAAATAGATCTTTAGATCCCCACTTTCCTAAACCTAGTAGGAAAGGAATTCCACCATAAAGATAATATCAAATTTGAAACCCAAATCTAAGAAATATATTAGGAAACAAATAGTTCAAAATCTTCAAGCCTTCCTAGATTTCCCGATTGAATTTTGCGGAATTCAAGACAACATCAGCAGTTTGGTCATAGTGACCTACATTCATGGGGTGAGTAACAATAGATTCCATTATAGATCAAGCGATACACGGAAATTACAACCACGCTCAAGTCATTCAAACACTCATTATTTTCTAAGCCCTAATTACACTCAATAATGCACGTGGGGTTTAGCCCCACACTTTCTCATGAAATAATCTTTTAATTCCATGAAATAATTATACATGCAAATATTACCATAAGATTTAATCAACTACAAACATTAATCTTTCCTCGATGCAATTCATGAATAAGTTTCACTGCACGAACTCGCTGCCAAGCACTTTAGCACCTATGGACGTCACTCACAATAGAGCAACCATATCATCGGCCAAGCAAAGAAAATTAGAAAGAAAGAAAGTCCAAAGATTTTGTTTCCTAATCCTAATCGTTTGGCATTTAGACCTCAATGTCTTATGCTTAAATTGTTCTTTACTAATATACCTAAAATATCCATAATTGCTTCTTCATACTTTTCCTTTCATAGGCCTTGAATTCAACGTATGATCATTTTAGGGTAATACATAAACAAGGGGCTGAATGTGGCATTCAAAATGTGAGACAATTAAGAGTTTTGATTTAGATTTATGGATATTTAAACTAGAGACAAGGCATAGGCTATGCACGTGAATAAAATAAGATTATTATGTATGATTAAGATAATTTTGAAGGAAGTGGATGGAGTATCATCATCATCATCATCATCATCATCATCATCATCATCATCATGGTTTTCTAGTGGAGACCATCCTTTGTTCCGAAAAGTTCCAAACCCCTACCTCCACATATAAAAAGTGATGCATAACCAACTTGGCCCATCCTATTAGATGGATGAAGCGCATGAAGCGAGTAGTTATCAAAGAAAGTGACAAAGTTGTTTCGTTTTTCATGTTTTTCTTAACGTTAGATTTAGTTTTTGATTAGATGAGAAAATATTATATGTGATGATATATTAGAAATTAACGAGGTCAACACATAATTTGAAATAGTCCATGAGAATGCTCTAGCATGTACTTCATCCATGCTCAAGCATGGAATCATCTTGCAGGTTTCCAATATAATGGAGAGATTCTTTTGCTTGCAGATCCATGAGTTGAATCATGACAATCATCCTCTCTATCATTATCATTACTCTGTGAAGGGAATGACTGATCCCCAGAAACACGGATTCGACACCAAATCAAACCCCTAAACGCAAGCGGAAGACGAAGCCCGGGAAAACACGCATCACCGATCGTAAAGCACACTACGGATTCGAGCGTACCTTGTTAGCCACAGATTAAACACCAAACGCCAATGGAGGAAGAGAATCCGGTCGAATCGATCCGATGAAGCCTTGAAGGGAAGAATTTGGAAGCCGTATGCCTACTGTCCTTTCGGGAGAGAAAACGCGCGCGAGAGAGAATACGTAAATTCTGATTTCAACCAACGTAACTTTCTCTCTCTCTTCCCTTTTATACCCCCTTCTTTCCACGGGCCTTATTCCCGTGGGCCGGGCTTCCTGGGCCCAACTTAGCCGGACGGGCCTTAAACCCAATTAATAAATAAATCCTTCATCTCCCACTCGCACATGGGCGGACAGGGCCTACTCAGCCCCATCAGAGAATAATCCATCATAGACTCTCTTGACATGGTGGGTCGAACAGAATTCTCTTTACCTCTCTTCAACATTCATACGGTGAATAATCCATGCGACCAAAGCATACTTTGAGAGCTCGTTGCTATACATCTGTTAGGAATATATAGCAGCTCATAATGGGCGTCACACTCCGAGTAGATTTAGTATGCGGTACCTAGATCGATCGATCACATTTATATCTCTCTTGATCTCTTTTAAACATGATATATACATTGTATTCACAATTACAATTATCACAAAGACAATCATAATTGGTCGACCAGTGAACACAAAAACTACAATGTGATTCTCCAAAATCGATCTTCCTCTTTTCTTCAAACTCTCAATTTCAGTTCAGCTTGCTTTTCTAGAAATGTCCCATTAGATCGAATCAAACTCATGACCATTGGCAACATCCTAAAATAGCAAACACTAAATAGAAATCTTGAGAATAAGTAAGAGTCACGAGGGGACAAATAATTGAGGAACTCTTTTCCTCAAGAGTCTCACACGTCATAAAAGTTGAGATCAAACTTTTTGCCACTCTTATTGGTCGTCTCATGCATACGTAGTATGAAATACGTATTACGGTATTAACTCCTTTCCCATGGAGCGTATGTCTACATTGTTCTATACCGTACAGATGATAGTTCAGACATACCCAATGTCTAACTTGAGTTCACCTATCTACTCATTCACAAAAAATCCATTAGAACTCACATCTGGCATCTTAGACAGATAAAGTAAAATATGTGGGGTATTTTACTTTCGGACATCACAAGTATTATGTCCTCATCTTAACACTTAGTTAAGGCGACATGTGTATTTTAAGCTTGAGCTCTCGATTATCACCTAGATAATAAGCTTAAATACAGTCTCATCCCTATTTATCACATAGTAAATAGAGGCGATTACCCGTGTGAGTGGGCTAATCTTACATCTGTCCGACATACTCCTCTTAACTTAAAGTAATGCACTGAGCATTAAGATGCATAAAGATCACATAAAGATTCATAGGCATGAATCAATGAAAATCAAAATTTCATAAATGTGAACAACTCAGGGAAATTACAATCCAGTACATCAGACTCTACGCAATCCTAGAGATTTTACATGACCACAAAACACATCTCTAGGTATTGGCTTTGTCATAGGATCTGCTACCATTCTATGCGTAGATATGTACTGCAAGTTCACATCCTTTCGTGCAACCATATCTTTTACAAAGTTATACTTGGTATCTATATGTTTGGTCTTGCCATGATACTTTGGATCTTTGGTGTATGCTATAGCTGCTTGGCTATCACAATTAACCAATAATTGATTTGCAGCTTCCTCAATAACACCTAAATGATCCAAGAATCTCTTAAGCCAAACTCCTTCTTTTACCGCTGCTGATAATGCCACGAACTCAGCTTCCATCGTAAATAAGGCTATACACGTTTGCTTCTTACTGCTCCATGATATGGCGCCATTGCTCAGTAAGAAAGCATATCCTGAGGTAGATTTTCTTTCATCTAAATCTCCTCCCCAATCAGCATCTGAATAGCCTTCAAGTCGCAAATCCTTTCCTTGGTAATTCAACTTGAAATCAGCAGTTCCCTTCAGATACCTCAGTATTCTCTTGACGGCTTTCCAATGTGCTGGACCTGGATTGGATTGGTATCTACTCACCATTCCACCTGCAAAACATATGTCGGGTCTTGTACACATCATAGCGTACATCAAGCTCCCAACAGCACTTGCATAAGGAACATGCTTCATTTGTTCCTTCTCTTGTGGGGTCCCTGGACACAGTCTATGGCTCAATCCTTCACCCTTTGCAATAGGAGTGTCTATGGGTTTACAATCTTGCATACGAAATCGTTCAAGAACCTTATTTATATAGGTTTCTTGCGAAAGAGACAACGATCTCTTCGAACGATCTCTTGAAATCTTAACTCCAAGAATATATACAGCCTCACCCATATCCTTCATCTCAAAGTTGGAAGACAACCAACTCTTGACAGTCTCAACAAACTCCATATTGCTTCCGGCAATTAGTATATCATCAACATATAATGATATGATCACAAATTGATCCTTGGATCTTTTGATATATACACAATGATCCTCATCAATCATTGCAAAATCATATGCCCTTATGGCATTATGAAAACGTATATACCATTGTCTTGATGACTGCTTAAGGCCATATATCGACCTCAAAAGTCGACATACCTTTTCTTCTTGGCCTTTGACTATGAAACCAGCAGGTTGTTCCATATATATTTCTTCCTCTAATTCTCCATTGAGGAAAGCAGTCTTTACATCCATTTGATGTAACTCAAGATCCAGACTAGCCACAATTGCCAGAATAATGCGAATTGAAGTAAATCTTACTACAGGAGAAAACGTATCTTCATAATCAATTCCTTCCTGTTGATTATACCCTTTCGCCACAAGGCGAGCCTTATGCCTTTCTATTGAGCCATCAGCCTTTCACTTTATTTTGAGAACCCATTTGTTCCCAATAGATCTGCGTCCTTTCGGAAGATCAACCAGTTCCCAGACTTGGTTTGATTTCATTGACTCAATTTCCTCTTCCATTGCATTAATCCATTTTTTCTTGCTAGGGCAATTCAGAGCCTCATTAATGTTTCTTGGCTCATCCTCATCTTGTGGAGCAACCATAAAAGTTTCCCCTTCAATGTTAAAACGTCGACGGGGAATACTTTGGCGACTTGTTCGCCGTATGGGAGATTGTACACTTTGCACATCTGTCCCCATCATGCTCCCACTTGGATTAGGTAACGATGATGTCGTCTCATCATGTGGTTGTAATTGAGAACGAGTTGAATTCAATTCATCACTTCTCATATTACTCCCACTTGGACGAACTCCACTAAGGTCATTATCTTGATCCAAGGTTTCAAATAGGGAACAATCTTCCCCTATTTCGCCCTTCTTAGGAAATTCATCATCTAAGAATGTGACATCCCGTGATTCAAACTCAGTTATACTCCCACTTTCCTTCTCACCTATGAACACATACCCTTTTGAGTGTTCCGAGTATCTTATGAAAATACTCTTCTTTCCTCTGGGACCCAATTTCCCAAACTTGTGAGAGGACTCATGTGTATAGGCAGCACAACCCCATGGCTCAAGAAAGCTTAAATCCGGTTTTCTACCTGTCCATAACTCATATGGAGTGGAAGTAACTGATTTGGAAGGCACACGGTTAAGTATATAAGCAGCAGTTAACAACGCATCACTCCAAAAAGTGATAGGTAAGTTAGCATGCGCCATCATTGACCTAACCATTTCCAGTAGGGTTCTGTTTCTTCTCTCTGCAACGCCATTTTGTTAAGGAGTATACGGAATAGACAACTGTCTTTCTATTCCTTTTTCATCACATAATTTTCTGAACTCATCAGATAAATATTCTCTACCTCGATCGGATCTCAATGCTTTTATTTTCTTGTCTAATTGATTTTCTACCAAGGTCATAAACCTTTTGAAACAACTTATTGCTTCAGATTTGTGAGAAATCAAATAGACATATCCGAATCGAGTATAATCATCAATAAATGTGATGAAATAAACAGCCCCATGCCTTCCTCTCACATTCATTGGACCACAGACATCAGTATGGATTAAATGCAGAGGAAACTCAGCTCTTTTCCCTTTTCCAAATGATTTCCGTGTTGTTTTCCCTTCAAGGCAATGCTTACATATAGGCAAATCGACTTTTTCAATGTTGCCCAACAAGCCCTCTTTGGCTAGTCTATTCATACGTTGTTGGCCAATGTGACCAAGCCTAGCATGCCACACATTCACATCATTATCATAGGTATTAGAAGACATGATAAGGGAATAACAAACATTTGCATTAACATATTCAATATCTAATACAATGAAACCATCAAGAAAATAACCACAACCATAGTAATTTGTATTCAAAAACAAATTCACACCTCTATTACAGAAGTTCACATTAAAACCTAGTCTAACCAACATTAAAACAGACACTAAATTCCGACGAATCTCCGGAGCATACAACACATCATGTAGGAATAAAGTGCGTCCACCACGCATATTCAGTTGGCATGTGCCAATTCCTTTCACTTCAGCTCTGGAGTTGTTTCCCACATAGATCCACTTAGTTCCAGTTGGTACTCGTCGGAATTCCACGAAGGATCCTCTATCCTTCGCTACATGGTCCGTCGCTCCTTCTTTGGCTCACGACAGTCGCGAGCATAGTGACCCTTCTTGTCACAGTTGTAGCATTTCACCCTTGCCAGCTTCTTCATGCGAGGACACTTTCCTCGATCATGTTGGTTAAACTTGGGTTTCTTCCCTGAAGGACCAGCTTCTTCCTTGCCTTTCCCCTTATCAAACCAGCTAGGGCGCTTGCGCTTGGAGCCCGAAGCTCCACTTGAGCTAGAACTAGCATGGTATAGTTCAGCATCCGGCTTAGACGCCAAGAGGCGGTCCTCTTCCAGCTCAAGATGACGCATTGCATCCTCGAAGGTTTTGATAGACTCATTATGGGTCAGGTGCACCTTCATATGCTCCCAACTTTGAGGCAAGGAACGGATCACTGCTTGCACCTGCTGCTCATCTGTGAGGACATGGCCAGCATCTCTCAGCTCGGTTATCATGTTTGACATCTTTCTAAGATGTTGCTTCATGGTCTGACCATGAGGCTTCTTATAAGAGTCAAACCTGATAGTGAGCTGCCTCAGTCTAGTCACCGAAGTATGACCAAATCTAGCTGCCAATGCCTCCCACATTTCCTTGGCATTGTCAAAACGTCGAAACTCTCGCATGACGTCATTTTCCATGCTGCTCAACAACGTGATGCGAGCTAGAGAGTTCATTCTTTTCCACGCAGAAAAAGCTTCTTTGTTTCTTTTGTGTCTTTGTGCGTGGTTCCCTCTTCAGTTCTACCATGGTCATGACAAGAGCCTCAAGCGCTTCTTGCTCTTCCAAAGACATACTTTTGGATTTTCATTTGCCAAACTTCATAGTTGTCTCCATTGAGCTTTTCACCTTTGTTCAGCTCGGCAACTATGCTCTTTGTGGCGAAGCCATTGATCTGAACAAATCGAGAAAATATGCACGAATTATTAATGCCTATCATTTATGCATCCTATTTACATAGACCCATCATATCAATGAATAATTTCAAGTAAGGCTTCAATCAAAAGGTCACTACGTTTCCAATCATCCTCCAAAAATCCTAACTTAAAACTATCATTAATATGATTGTCATATGCAAAATCAATTCTATGAAGCTACAAAAACTTCTAAAACTACCTGACTAATTACCCACAAAGAACCAGCAATTAACGAAAGCAAGCGAGATAATTGACATACAATTAAAAAACAGTAATGCTTTCAATTAACACAATTAGGTAGTAATCAATACATAATATGTCCACAAAGCACACTTAACATATAATAGCCAATACAACTAACACAAAGTCAAAGACACGAACCGGGAAAGATCCTCTTTTGTTCAATTTCTTGATCTTTTCCCTTGAAACAATACAAGAAATATTCATTTACAAAATCCATCACAATTTTCTTATAGGAAGCAACCGTTGACATCCCATATGCGATTCAACACATCTTGCCATTCAAAGGAAGAGTGTTTATGAAAAATCGCACCATCTCTGACTATGACATAGGACGACCATTCCATATGACCTGTTGAATTTTCCCATTGACTTCAAGGACATGATCAATTAAGTCACCTCTCTCCCATCGATGATCAGTCAACTCAGCTATCAACTTAGATGACCTATCCTTTTGTTCATCCAGAATCGCGCGAATAGGTGTGCGCAACCTCAGGGGAGGCATAGTTCCTGCAACAAATGCAGAACAAATAAGGGATCACATTATAATCCACATAGACTTACTTGAAAAAGAAACGCATTCTTTTCCTCCTTTTTTTTTTTTTTTTTTGGGGTCAACGGTCAAAGTCAACGGTCCTCGGTCAACGCTCAACGGTCCTCGGTCAACGGTCAGAGGGTCAACGGTCAACGGTCAATGGTCGTCGGCCGCCGGACCGGTCGGACCGGTCGGATCGGTCGGACCGCTCGCGCGGACCGACGCACGTGCCGCGCGCGTGCGGGGATGACGTCACGCAGACGTCATCCGCACGTGCCTGCCACGTGCCTTGGTCTCCGGTGGGTCGGGTCGCCGGCCGGTGACCGTCCGGCAACGACGCCGGTGATGACGTCATCGCCGACGTCATCCGAACGGTTACCGACCGTTGGATGACGTCACGGTGACGTCACGCGTCGGTCCGCGGACCGGCGCGTGTCATGCCGCCCGCCGGCGGGGCGTGCACGCGCCGGTTCGCCGACCGGGCGCGTGCTCGCACGCGCCGGCCAATGCCGCGCTTCGGGCGCGTCCGCGCCCACGCGCAGAGCCTTCCGGGCCGCGTGTGGGAGAGCGTGCGGCGCGCCGGCGGCGGTCGACACATCGCCGGACTCGTCTCGACGTCGCACTTCTTCCTATTCAATCACAATTTTATTTTGACTTATGAAAACTCGGAAAAAAGGCCGATAAGCGCTCGGGTGTCGGGATTTTGGCCCGGTTCCGTACGGCCGAAGGGATTTCGCGAAAAATCAATCAAAAACATCGAATTGATCGGGACAAACGTGAAACAGGGCTCGATACCAATGTTGGGAATGACTGATCCCGAAACACGGATTTGACACCAAATCAAACCCCTAAACGCAAGCGGAAGACGAAGCCCGGAAAACACGCATCACCGATCGTAAAGCACACTACGGATTCGAGCGTACCTTGTTAGCCACAGATTAAACACCAAACGCTAATGGAGGAAGAGAATCCGGTCGAATCGATCCGATGAAGCCTTGAAGGGAAGAATTTGGAAGCCGTATGCCTACTGTCCTTTCGGGAGAGAAAACGCGCGCGAGAGAGAATACGTAAATTCTGATTTCAACCAACGTAACTTTCTCTCTCTCTTCCCTTTTATACCCCCTTCTTTCCACGGGCCTTATTCCCGTGGGCCGGGCTTCCTGGGCCCAACTTAGCCGGACGGGCCTTAAGCCCAATTAATAAATAAATCCTTCACTCTGTTCTTGTGCTGCAAACATTTCGTTACCTTGAAAACCTTCTCTCTTTGCATTATGATTTCTTCTCTCAAAGGTCAATATGTGAAATCATATTTGTCTCTGCAACATTTGAAGCATTTAGTGAGACTTCTCTTGGTCATCTCAAAGATCAATTGATCCAGTTCCAACCTTGTTATTTGTCATATAATAGATTGTTCAAGTTATAGAGAATAGAAACTGGGAATCATTGCTGCAGCTTCGTCCTGTGCAACCACAAAATGCACCGCTAGATCAAGACACGCTACCACCTGGCACGGCTCAACTAGGACTTCCTTCAATGTGCCGTCTACAATGCTGACGATCGCCTGGTAAAATAATCCGAACTCTCTCTTCCTAAGATATGATTAGTCGATTCAACCTCTACTCTCCTAAAAAAGAGATTGTTCGCATTATTAACCAGGAATTTTCCTACGTGAAATTAATATGGCGTCAAACTCATTTGTACTAATAGGATAATGATACTTTAGTGATTAACTAAGGGCGGTTTTCTACTGCTAGAAAGTTATCTCCCATCATATTTTAGACCAATGTGATTTCTCTCCTCTTTTTCTCTCATGGGAAAATTGTCGAAAAGTTCTAAACCTATTGTATTTTTGCTAATTCAATCTTAAACCTTTCAATTTTGCTAATTAAATCTAAACATTTTTCACTTTTGACCAATTGAGTCCATTAGACCAAATTCGCTAACATGGACACCAGCTGTCCTATGTGGCATGACTGACACTAACGTAGACCAAATTTATTATTACTTTTAAATATTTTTTTGAATTTTTTTGAATTTTTTTGAATTTTTTCTTTTCCCCTCTCTTCTTCCTTTTTGCAAGTCGTCTAACCTCCAACGATCAGCCAAAGGCTACGACTAGTGAAGGTTAGCCTCATTAGCTTCAAGTGAGGTTGCCCTCATCAACCTTGGGCGAGGTCACCCTCGCCCAATCCGGTGAGGACGAGCCTTGCTTGTGGCCGGTGAGGCTAACCCTTGCGTCAGTTGCTAGCAAGGGCGACCTCATATGAGGCCAGTGAGGCCAACCCTTGCCGGTTGTAGCCTCTAGTTGGTTGCTAGAGGCTAGGTGACCGACAAAGAGGAAGAAGAGAGAGGGGGGAAAAAGAAAAAAGAAAAAGAAAATCAAAATTTTGAAAAATAAATTTAAAAAAATAAATTTTATTTACATCAACATAGGAGGGTTGGCATCCACGTCAGCAAATTTCAACCAAAGTTAATTGGATAGACTCAACTGGTAAAAAAAGAAGAAGTTTATGACTTAATTGACAAAAGTGTAATAGATTTAAGACTTTTTGGACAATTTTCTCTTCTTTCAATAAATGATAGAAAATCATATCTATTCACTTTTCCTTCTAGTATCTACTATATGTGTCTCTTGGTCTCTTGGCCAATGCCCTTGGCATTTACCAAGAAGTTATCCCAGAAATTGTAAAACATTTGATCTATTAATCATGTGAATCTCACCATAGAACCCAGATGATTGATGGCCCAAATAGCATAGTAAAGATGGCCTGAGAAGTATGCAGCACCATTGCTAATCAAATTTCGATTTCGATAAGATTACTTGCTTGGATTGTTCGTTTACACTTAAACAAACTCACAGAGATAGACTTTTCTTTTATCGTCAAAACTTAAAATATAAGCCAGCTAAGCATTTCTATATCCCTCCTTTTTTCATATATACGCATCTTATGTGTTTAATAGTTTATCTAACCCGTATTTGAGTACAGACATTTGATACTGTGGTACATTTGATACTGTGGTACATGATCTATATATTCGGGATAATCAGGAATACCATGTGGCTAGCCGCAACGAGTTGTTACGCCGCGAAGGAACTTGCGTCGCCACATCAGAACTTGTCCCCCCGCAAGACAACTCGTCTCCCTTCATCAAAGATATTCTCACAACAAGGGAACCGTCTCCCCATAGCGAAGCTCCTCTCGAAGAGACTGGTAAAATCTCAGTCTCTCTCTCTCTCTTTTATTTTTGTTTCGTGAGGAATGAAACAAGAATTATGCTTCCACAAAAGAATTTGTGTAAGGATGAGGCTCTCTCTCTCTCTCTCTCTCTTTTACAAATTATGCAATAAGACTTGGTAAAATAAAAAGAAACAATTATAGAAAGAGTTGATTCAATACGACGTGCGATTTTTGTTGAGCTGACGTCATTGGAACAGCCCAACAACTCGAGGTGAAGCTAACACTCTCAAGATGGCGATCACAGCTCCATATAGTGATGGTATTAGAGATGTTGAACATAAACGTAGATTGCCTATTGGAGAAGGCTTAACTATTGGAGAAGGAGATTACGATGTAATGCTCATCACTAATGATGATGTGAGATTTGGATCGGTCTCCATTGGTTCTGTTTTAATGCTAAGACAAGGCACGGCACAAGTCCTCTTTCTACATGACATTGTCGATAAACAAAGCAATGCATTGTTTCGGTTGTCAAACGTAGCATCCATACGTCATGGTAAAACACATACACCAATAAACAACATACAAAGTACTTTGTTACATCATGCAAGAACATGGTATCTTGTGACATATCAATCATCTCTCAACCAATCAATCTTTCTTCTTTTTGAGTGATTGCGATTTGGACCATGAGCATGCCCCATTAAGACATTACAAATTAGATCTACAAGATATATTCTTTTAGGGGTGTGCAACCAGATTGGGAATATCCAAGAACCGAATCGGCCCATTCGGTAAATAAGGTCGGGAACCGGTTCCCAAAATTCGGAACTGGTTTGAACCAATCTAGTTTTCAGTATCGAGTGAATACCCACCTAGGAACCGGATCGCCTAGACTAGTTTTGGAACCGGTTCTGTAAGTCTAAAAGTCCAAAACCCTATTCCCCCCCCCCCCTTTCTAATCTTACTCGCACAGTGTTTTTCTTCTAGTAGACTCCCACGATGGTCCTCCTTCATTGTTCCTCTTCCTTGCTCACTTCCCTCCCTTGCTGGCTCACAGTTGCATTATCCATTGCCGGCTCCCTCTCACTCTGCCTCATGATGTTTGTTTATGATAATTAGTCTTGCAAATCCTTAGTTTTTTGTATAGTCAAATAATTCAAATACTTATTACTTACATATGCTTAATGTTTCAACACAAATTATGAGGTTTACGTTATTTTCTCACGTACCAATATAAAATTCAAAGCTGTAAAATAGGTCCAGTAGAAACAAGATTGACTCTAGAACCAAACTGAAAAATTAGGGTGGTTTTAAAACAAAGTCCAATGCAAACAAGGTTTGGTACATTATCCAAAAAAGGAGAATTAGTTATAATAGGGTTAGATACAAGATTCAGGTCTAGAACCTATCCATTTTGGACCTGATCATCCATATATTTGTTTCGTATTGAAACTTGGGAACAGGCAACCAACACAGTTATTTCTATCAAGAAAAATGACAAAAATAATCCTTAATGATCTTTGCTTTAATGTGTAATATTGTCTCTGAACTTTTAAATATTTCGAGATAGTTTAAGGATTACATTGAACAAATTAAAAAATGTAGGGACAACATTCCATATTTAGCTAAATCTCATAAATCATATTGAACAAATTAAAGGTTCAAGTACTATAGTGCACGTTGGGCCAAACTTCTTCTGAATTAATTGTAATGATTTCAAAACACCCAAAAATTGAATAATTAATTTATCTAAGGGTTAATACTAGAAAAACTCAAAAACTCTGAAAACTAGTACTTTTGTTACCAATTTACATAAAATTAATTTTCTGACCACTAAAAATCTCGAACTAATATAATTACAATAAATATACCCTTCATTATTTTCTGTTAATTTTACCGTCAAATTACTAAGTTTGATAACACGTAGTTGTTGGCAAGTTTTGTAATATTAATTCAATTTAACAAAAAATAATTGAGGATAATTTATCGCAAAAAGTGTCCATTTTAAGGTTTTTTAAGTCAAAAATTAATTTAAGATAAATTTGTAATATGTGTATTATTTTAGGATTTTTCGTGATGATAATCGTTTGTTAAATAATTTCTTAGAGTTTGTCACGTAGTAAAAGTAAAAGTAAAGGGCAAAATGAAAATGCGTCGTTTTGGAAAGTACTATTTATTAAAGCTTGCAGAAGTAATTTCTGAGGAGTCCATGGGATTGGCATATCGGTCTAATCGCGTTCGCTCTTCCTCCGGCGACGACCCGAAGCTCCCTCACGACGCCGTCGTCGAGATCCTGAAGCGATTGCCGGTGGGATCTCTCCTCCGATTCAGGTGCGTCTGCCGGTCATGGCGTTCCACCATCGACGACCCTGATTTCGTGGCCCATCACTTGAGCCACTCCGCTCTCGACGCCTCCAATGGGTATCTCTTGTGTTTAGATTGGGACGAGGGCGATGATCCTGTCCGGTACTCTCTGTTTTCTAGTGAGTCTCTTACTCGGCCTTCCATGTCGCAAATCGAAATCCCGTTTGCTGCTCCTTCCAAGCGTTTCGGCTTTGTCGGTTCGTGTAATGGTTTGATTTGCGTCAAAGAAATGTCTGGAGATGGCTATGCCCGGTCGATGTATTTGTGGAATTTATTCACCAGAAAGCACAGGGCGGTTCGACGTTCCAGTCTGGATAGTAAATTCCGTTCAATTTACAATGTTCATGTGGCTGTGGGGTTTGGCTTCGACGCTAGGTCTAGTGATTATAAGATCCTGAGGATTCTCTATTTTTCTGATGATATAAACCTAGTCGAGGTTTATTCGCTCAGTACGGATTCCTGGAGAAGTTTGGAGTGTGAGGTTCCTGCTTTCTGCGCCTACTCACCCTCGGTATTCTTGAATGGAAATCTGCACTGGCTCATTTCCAAGAACGATGATCTGTGGACAGAGGGTTGGTCCGGATCACTAGTTTTGTTCGATGTTGCCAGTGAGGTGTTTGATGAAATGGCTCTGTCGGAAGAGTTTTTGCAGGTTCTTAGTATCAGTAAAGAAGTGGTTTTGTCAGCATTGAATGACTTGCTGGCCGTGTGCACTGTTCATGGGGAGGCAGTTGGGCATCCTGTGGTAAGCTGTATTCTTTTGAGGCTTGTGGACAAGTAACAGGATTTGATGGCTTCATGAGGAATGGCGAGCTTCTCATGTTAATAGATGATGATGAAGGAGTTTCTTGGAATCCAATCACAAGACAGTTCACAATTCTTCCACTATCGAGGCAATCTGATTTGGTCACCATTATAGAGAGCCTTGTTTCACCTTAGAGATGATTCAATTGCTGCTATATTTACCTGTATGACAGATTGATTCTGCTTTGCAGAAGAGTTGAAAGAGACATCTGAAATGAGGAAGTGCCCATTTACCTTTATTGACTTCTTGCAAGCTTTAGAATGCATATGCATTTTCACTTTGAGTTTTTCTTTAGACTAATCAATGCCTCTTTTCATTGCAATTTGCACCTGGAAATACTTGCATTTTTGTTGCCCACATCAAAACCAATTAAAACCAGAGAAGAAATATAATGTGATTCACCGAGAAACCCCCAAATGGCATATGCATATGCGTACTCATGAGCTCTCCATTTCCTAAGAACTGATGGAGAGCAAAGAGATTGAGATGGCCAGAGCTAGCATCAGCAGAATCAGAAACCAACAGGGTTTTGGCTCTCATGCTTCTTTTCTGTGAAAGGTAAGGGTGTTTATGAGCAGAGAGTGATAGTGGTTTAACAGGGAGGGTGAGAGTAGGAGGAAATGGACAAACAAAGCATGCATAAGCGTAGAGAGGACTTTGCCAAGTCTGGAGCGAGGTTATTCGGTGCTTGACCTTGCTCTGCTTTTTGAAGCGAGGGAAAAAGAGAACACTAAACCAACGCACTTGATTCTCTTTATTTTCGAATGTGAAGTGGAATAAATAGATACAGATGAGGGGGGAAAGAGATATTTAGTTGGTGAAAGGAGTTCTGTAATATAGTTGAATTCAAATCGCATTTACTTATCTAAGATTAGGCAAAGCATGCAACTCAACACTGCATCTAAAACCTCAGCATTGCCACTACCAGCAGATTTTAGATGATGCAGAAAAAGAGTGACGAGGCTTTTTGAATGTTGTGCATATGTGTTTTTGATTTGACGCAGCCATAAGCATTTTTCAGCTTCTATAAGACCACACTAGTTACATTTTGAATTATGATACTTTTACATTTGTTGAGAATTTATAAACGCTGTGAAGACCCATTGCCATAGAGGCTGGTGCCAGGGTGTCAACGGTATGTATGGGGTCGACCCAAAAATGAATAATATGTGTTTGTTATGGTCGGTTCAGGTTTTGGGCTATCTTCTATTTTTGAAAACTTTTTCAATGGAACAATCAGCAGGAGATGAAGGTCTCGTTGACTTTGAAGCAAGCAGCCTCTTAAAATCACTTTAGATGTATACCTTAGTGCTTCCCTTGACATTTGGAAACAAAAGAAGCATTTTCCTGATTACGATAATCAGTAACTTCCCCACACAGGAGAGTTATAGAATCACCTTCTTTTGTCATTCTTGAGCATCGTTGTCGTCTTCTTCTACTTTTTCAACATGGGAACATTTGATGGGTCTCCTCAAAATTTACATACACAGAGGTGTTATTTTGGCAGTCCGAGACATCTAAAGCTGCAATCCTTAATGTCGAACTCAGAAAACAAATTCTCATTTTCACTTCGCGGGTGTAAAAATAGAACACCCATTTTCAATTGACTCAAATCGATAAGAAAGAGAAGAGTACCTCTTCAGCAAAGATGGAGATCTCGTCGGTCTTCTCCTTTGCCTCCTAACTGACGAATTTGACCATCTGCTTGTCACTTTGGCGTCGTTCATTTTCATTGGCAACGGTGATTGGCGACCAACCAGGATGGAAATCTGAGTGAGCTCTTAGAGAGATTGTGCGCGAAGAGAAGAGAAAGCTCCTTTGATGGCCATGTTGATTGACGGTAAAAGGAAATCCAAAATCTCTTTTTTGACCGGAATTGAATGCCCAATTTTTTAAGCTGTTACCTGAATCAAAAAAAGACCCTACTTGAAAAGACCTGAAATATTTAGTTCTAGTCAGGTTGGTATGGGTACTTTTGACACCCCTAGCTGGTGGGGGTCATCGTGCTCTTGGCTACTTGGTGCGAGGTGTTTTATTTGTCTTTTAATAATTAACATGTAAAAAAGTCAACTTAAAAGGACAAAGGGTAATGAAAGCATATTAGAGGAAACACCAATATGCTTGTTGTACTTTTTACTATATATGCCTTAGTAACTATGTTCTATGAAATTCCATATGAACTTCCTATATCGTCTCCTTTAATTAGGTATTGTAGGAAATTCTATCTTGTCTCTTAAATTAGATTTCTGTGTCCACCATTGTAAATTGTTGTTTGTATGCATACATTTGATTATTTGATGATTGGAGACCATAAACTTGGGTTATAACTTCGTAATTCTTCGTCCCTCTCGGAGCAACTTGGGGCATCCGGAACCCGTGCTCCTTGAACCATCCTCGGAGGGCTTTGAGAATGTATCGAATGGATTAACAATATTTTTTAATAGTTCAAAAAATAATAATGTAAGTGCTACATTTCACCTAAAGTATCATTGGTACTCGTCCCAAAAGTGTATAAACCGTAGCAAAACTAAATAAATGCCTACGTACTTATAATAAAATACAAATGCATACATACATGTACATGTCACGAGTCGGTAGTTTCTGTGGCACTCCGAACCCTTCACAAGTCGCCACAGGCACCAACGTTACACCTTATTACCTCTCTTAGAAGAAGCGTTGTAAATCATAGACATATTTTTATTTATTTAATTTTTTTTTAAATGGTCCCAGCGCGACTCATTAGCGGAAGTAAAATAAAACATCGCCATCTCCCCCTCCATCAACCATGATACAATTGCACACCACTAAACATCATAATAAAAGACAAAATCATGACACTTTATTTACATATTTTCAAGATGGGTTTCCATGGGTTGGTACACCAAAAGAAAGGCCAGGACATAAAGCCACACTCGGCCTAAAACCCCAAAAAGAAACACTCGACCCACTATGACTAACGTGCAAGATCCCCCATCACTAGTGTCGGCTAACCATCCCAAAAAGTTTCAACTCCTACTCGTCACGCACGGGCCCTCAAATCCATCCCGGTGCATCAGGCGGTGGTGGCGGCAACATTCCACGCATCACTCCGTCGCGACGAATGTGGACGAATATGAACTCCTAGACAACAAGGCCCCCAGCCAGGCCCACATCGTACATAACTAAATAGCACACTCAAATATACGTCAGACCAGAACAGAGGGACAGCCAAACTCCTCGCACTCGATCTCTACATCGGAAGGTAGGCCGTAAAACATACCCCACGTGACAGCAGGAAGCGGCATGCTGCTAATCTGAAATGTTGGTCTCCAAATGGGTGAGTACAACCACTTAGCAGGTAAAAGAATCCAATAACCACTCAATGCATCATATAATACAATCACAACATCATACATGCCATTCATGTATCCATGCGTACTTACCTTGAAGCCATGCATATACCATCATACATCTTCATCACAATCATAACACATACATGTCATCATGTCATAGGTTATCATCATCATTATGTCCTAGACATATCATCATCATCATATCATATCATATATCACCATCATCATGACATCATCCTATCATACACATGTCATCATCATCATGGCATCATCATATTATATCATATATCATCATCATGCCATAGGTGATCATCATCATATCATGTCATATATCATCATCATGTCATAGGTGATCATCATCATATCATATCATGTATGCATGATTCAATTTCTACTTTTAACTTTCAATTCGATCACCACATCACCATTTCTCAAGATCATCAATTTCATCTCATACTTTACACTCGCACCCCATCCCGGCATTGCGAGAAAAACCTCCGGAAATCAGCCATTTAAGGCTACCAGGCATCCGACACCCCCACATTCCGGGCATCTCGCATCCCAACAGACATCATGAGGCATCGCCTCAAGCAAAGACCTCCGAGGCTTCCGGCACCCAACCATTTTGGGCATCCTGATACTCCCAGGGCCATCCGGCCATGTATCTCTATACATTTCGGGCATCCAGCACCCCTCGTCCCGAGCATCCTGATACTCCCAAGGCATTATCATCCGCCACAAACAGTCCCCTCATTTATCATTATTCATGCTTACCAATTTAGGTCTCAACTCAGCATGTCACATGATGTAATAGCAAACAAAACCACTTTCATGCTTCGATCTATACATGCATCATCAGTCATCATTGTACATGCAGCAAGATGCAAAATAAAATTTATGGAATTCATACAATTCAGAATAATCCATTTATCATGCCCTTTTGGAAATTATTTAAATTCCAGCTTGTACCATTTTGAAAATATTTAAAATTAAATATCCACATGATTTTCAAAATCACGAAATTAAAGCATGTGATAACCAAGACAATAAGATAATGATTTCATGAAAAACATATGGCCAACAAAGTTCCTCACAAAAGATATCATTCACACCATCACAGCATGCATTTTCGGATAAAAACAGAATGTGCAGTTTTTGAAATCATTCGATTAAAATGCCCGAACAATCTCCGAAAATTATGAAATTTCACCAGGTTATTGTTAAGACACTAAAGTATATTTTTCATGAAGACTTCTAGGCCAGATTCGTTTTATATTATTTTCTACAGTCACACGAAGCTTCCGGATCTAACACCGAAACGTCCAGTGCATGTTTCTCCGAAATACTGAGTTTTCACCTAACTATTCTTCTTCATTTCCTCTGAAATTTGGATATGTTTTACTTCAAGATTCCCCCTACAACTGTTATGAAGGGATCTAAGTCAAATTTCCAAAGAAAAGTTTCCATATGGGTCCATGAAGTCTCGGGTAACCTGTACCACGTCTCCAGATCTACGGCTTTCAAGAGTAAGTTGATTCACTAGGCTACACTTGTTCATGAAGAAGTCAAAAAGATATTCTTAGTAAAAATCAACATGCAACCACAAATCCACCGAAAGGTCAGTGAAATCGTTCCAGATCTAGTGTCTCCGTAAGATGAGAGTTTGACCCCTTAAATCTCCATAATTTTGTACCAAATTTTATTATGTTATATTTTAATACGTTGGCTACAACTTTCATGAAGATATCAGAGTCAAAATCGAACTCAAAACATGCATGCAAGCTCTCACAAGATTCTGGGTCAGGCGGATCTCACGAAAACAGCATGCAAACTCAAGAACAAACCACATTAGCTTCACTTCCTTGCCTCCAAACGTCCTAGATTCCGACCATACATGCAAGACATTCATGCAAGAGTAGAAAGTGGATTCCCAACTTGCCTCTAGACCGAACGAACAGCAGCAAACGGTCGGCACACCGGCGACGGACGGACGGCGTGCGGCGGCAACTCCTTCCTCTCCCTCTCGGCTTCTCCTCTCTCGGCCACACTCTCTCCCTCTCTCTCGCACGGTTCTCTCTCTCCCTTTCTCACTTGGCTGAACAACCGGCCACCTCTCTCTCTCCTCTTCCCTTTTATTCCCCAATTCCTCATCATTTGCAATCATTAGATTGCCTCTTCCAATGGCCAATACATGAAGACCTCCTTGCCACTTGTCCTAACACATGCAATTGGGCTTTGGGCTTGGGCTTGGAGACATTTGGGCCAGCAATGGGCCGGCCACTCCTCCCCCTTTCTTGGTCGACGGCAGCCCACTTGTGGGCTTCAATGGGCCGGCCAACTTGGTCCATTAAAGATCCACTCTTGGGCCTAAGGCCCAACCTAATTTAAAATCCACAATTCCACTTTTCATTTATTCATCTTTAATTTGTTCTTTTATAGATTTCAAATTTTAATTTCACATGGCTTAAGAATAAATCATCCTCATAAATTTATCCTGTAATACTAAATTAAAAACTCAAGATCACAAGCACATAACACATAGCCTTAAGAGAAAACTAATGGCTAACACATAAACCATAGGTAATTTCATTACCTAATTATAGGCTTTAATTCCCTCTAGAGGATGACTTGAATTTTTGGGATGCCACAGTTTCCTTAGCCGTGGATTAACCCATGCGGCCCTTGGCAAACGGAATTTGCCAGGCCAGCCTTCCTTCTATAGTTGTTCCAATGAACAATAGGTGAATAGCTCTTTTATATGATATCATACCACCTCAGCTATGCTAGGGCATCTAGTCCACTAAGTGAGACAACATATCTCTTTAGGCTCAACAACTGGTTTCGGCTTGCCATAATTTCATCAGGAGAGCGGCATCAACTCCCGACCATTTATGCACAGGAGGCTAACTTTGCCTTTAGAGCTCCTAAGTAATATTATCCTTCTATCTTATGACTCATAGCACTAACCGTCCGGACGCCACTCCTACGAACCAGTTGTGTTCATCCTCTTTACACCTTCACTCTTCACTTGATAACCTTAAGCTTCACTCCCAAGGGTTTACGAATACAGGAGAATCACGGACTGGGATAAACTCCCCCACTCAATTCCGCAATGCCCTCGTTGAGGGTTGTTCTGTCGCTTCCTTGCATTTCCCTAACCATCAATGCCACTCCTTAGGACTTACATAGATGGCAACACTTGCCCAACAAAACAAGTCACTCCACTCCATTGCTTGCTTCGCTCGATCAAAGCTATTTGCAAATCTCCAGTCACTTGTGCTTCCTGAAAAGTATGGCACCCCTAGCCAACTATATGTGGCATCCTAGAATTCCTTGCCAGTCATTAGGGGTGCTCAAATTAATGTCTTGCATTAAGACTTTGGCCAAGCTTTTAGTGAATATTTGATAGAAAAATTCTATTTTTGGCCATGTGGGATTATGGATTGGAATTTATTAAGATAGGTCACAAAGTTTTGTGATTTATAAATTTCAATTAGGTGTTTATATAATTAAGGATTAGGTAAATTAATAGGATGAGTATGGGCTGGACAATTGATAGCCCAAACCAGCCCATGACCTCACCCCATTTTTGGCCATTTGGGCCTAGCCGTGAAGCCCAAGAAGAGGAGCTGCCGTCGGCCCATTGCTGGCCCAAGCCTAGTCGAGAAATAGAGGCCCATCTTGCATGAAGAAGGCCATTTGTCCCTCCTAGCCGCCAAGTGTCCTCTATGCATGATCAATGATGGCTAATGATGACTAATGATGGAAGGGAAGAACATTAGGGGGATGATGGCCAGCTTAAGCGAGAGAGAGGGAGAGAGAGAGGGAGTTCGTCTGAGGGGAAGAGAGAAACCGAGAGAGAAAGGGAGAGTGAGCGTGTGGAGGAAGAGAGGAAAGGAGGAGAGCTGCCTGTCAACCGTCCGCCGTGCGTCCATCGCTCGTCGATGTCCGTGTGCCGTTGTTTGCTCGATTTAGAGGCAAGTTGGGATCCTTAATCTGCTCTTGCATGTTGTGTCTAGAATGTGTTATTGAATGGTGATGAATTTCCAATGTCTTGGGTGTGAAAAACCGAAGTTTTAAGGGTGTTGTTTTGAAGTAGAAATCTGTTCTCGAGTAAACAGCCTGACCCAGAATGTTGTAATGGCTTGCATGTGATGTTTGAGTCGAATTGTGGCTTCAACTTCTTCATGAAAGTTTTAGATAACATCTTAAAGTATAACATACTAAAATTTGAGGTAAAATGGATGAGTTTTGAGGGGTGAAACCCTCCTCTACGAAAATGCTAGATCTGAAACTGTTTTGTTGATCTCTTGGTGATTTTGTGTGTTGCATGTAACTCTTTACTGAGAATTTCACTTCGACTTCTTCACTAAAATTGTATAGAATATCTTGAAGACTAACATACTCAAATTTGAGGTAAAACGAACAAGTATAGCCTAGTGAAACGATTTTTCTTTTGAAGATGTTAGATCTAGAAATGTTGTACTGAGCTCCAGTGATTTCGTGGACTATAAAGTGACTTTCCTTTGAAAATATCACCTTGATCCCTTAATGAAAGTTGTATTAGACATCTTGAGGCAAAACATAACAAAAATCCAGAGGAAAAGATGGAAGATAAGTAGGTAAAATCGTGGTTTTTTCGGAGGGTGTTGAATCTGGAAACTTCGGTATTGAAACAGAAGCTTCAACCGTCTATATTAAATCATCTAGAACGAATTTGACTTTGGTTTCTTCATGAAAAACCTATCTTAGGACCTCGACTATAACATATTCAAATTTCATTATTTTTAAAGGTCATTAGAGTATTTAATCGGAAATATTTCAAAACCCGAGTAATCTGATGCGTTTGGGTTTAGTCAGTTTCAATGCATGGGCCATATCATTTTTTATGAAGCTCTTTAGGTAAAGTTTTCTTCACGAAGTATATTTCTTTATGTCTTCCCTGTAACATATTTAAATTTCATAATTTTGGAAGTTCATTTGCCTATTTAACCAAAAATATTTCAAAATCTATGCAAGCTGTGTTGATAGAATAGAAATGCTGTGATGCGTGTTCTATAACAAATTGTATGAGGGTCTTTTGGTGCAGTATCCTTTATGAACTATCTGCCATTATGTCTTGACTATCACATGTTCAACTTTCATAATTTTTAAAGACCATTTGGGTATTTAATGGAAATATTTTCTAAAACTATGCAAGCTGGATTGTGCAAATTTCAAATGCTGAGATTTATGATTATTCTATTTTGGATGAGCCCTATTAACTATATTGATTGAGGTGATTGAATCTTACTAAGCATGTGATGATATTTGGCATTGCATGTAGAATCAAATGTTGAATTTGACTTTGTTGCCATTACATCATGTGCCATGTTGATTGTGAGACATAAATTGGTGAATATGAATTATGATGAATGAGGAAACTGTTGGAAGTGGCCAATAATGCCCTGGGAGTGTCAAGATGCCTGGGATGGGGGGTGCTGGATGCCCGGTTGTATTGTGATACATGCCCGGATTGTCTTCGGGAGTTTTGAGATGCCCGGAATGGTTGGTGCCGGAAGCCTAAGAGGTTTGTGCTTGGGGAATGCCTCGTGATGCCAGTTGGGATGCGAGATGCCTGGAATGTGGGGGTGCTAGATGCCCAGTGGTGTGTGCCAGAGGTTTTCTCGCCATGCCAGGTTGGGGTGCGAGTGATAATGTGGGATGCAATTACTAATCCCAAGAAAGAAAGATGTGGTGATCAAATTGAAAGATAAAAAGTGGAAATTGAATCATGTACATATGGTATGATTGCATATGCATGGCTATGATATGATGATGGTGAGTGCATGGTTGTGTGTGCACCTATGGCATGATGGTCTATGGATGACATGATGATGATGAGTGCATGGATATATGTGCACCTATGGCATGATGGTACATGTATGATATGATGATGATGAGTGCATGGTTGTATGTGCACCTATGGCTATGATATGATGATGATGAGTACATGAGGATGTATGAACATATGGTATGATGACATATGCATGGCTGCAAGGTAAGTTATACTTGAATGCATGAATGACATGTACCATGCTATGATTGTTATGATTGTATTGTGTGATGCATTGAGTGGTTTATTGGATCTTTTACCTGCTGAGTGGCTATACTCACCCTTTGGGGACCAACATTTCATATTAGAAAGATGCCGCTCCCTACTATCACGCGGGGTACCTTTTATGGCCTCCCATCTGACGTGGAGGTAGAGTGTTCAGAGATAGATTGCATTACCATCCCTGGGTTGACGTATGTGCGAGTTCGCGTGCTGGTCATGTACGATGTGGGCTTGGCTGGGGGCCCAGTCATACAGGAGTTTTTGTCGGTTCACATCCGCCGAGATGGAGTGATTCAGGGGATGTTGCCACCGCCGCGCCGCCACTACCCGACGCACCAGGATGGGTGCGATGGTCGCGTGAGGAGTAGAGAGCTTACGTTTCTTTTTGGGGTAGCCGACACTAATAGATGGAGGATGACACGTGATCGTTATAAGGGTCGAGATATCCTTTTAGGATGTGGTCAAGTGTAGTTAAAAGTCTTGGCTTTCTTTTGTTGTACTGACTCGAGAAAATCCATCATGAAAATATATAAATAAAAGTGCCTCGGCTTTATCTTTTCTTATGGTGCTTAGTGGTGTGCATTGCATTATGATTATTGGAGGGAGAGATGGTGAGACTCAGTTGTGCTTCTACTAATAAATTGCGCTGGGACTGTTTCATTTTCAAAAAAAAAAAAAAAATGCCTATGAACTACGACGCTTCTACTAAGAGATGTAACTAGTGTTCATTAGGTGGAATGATAGGTACTTGTGGCGACCTAAGGTGTTTCGGGGTGCCACACTGTAGCCCTATGGCAGCACCTTCTTTTGCTTGCTAAGCTCCTCCTGATCTTAGCAAACCAACAAAGGGTCCCCTTGGTGGAGACGTGATCGTAGACCTCTTCTTTAGATTCCTCCATTTATCCATGAACATTATCCCTATTCAGCGAGCAATTTAGTTCCTTCCTATGCCCCCATTGTCATCGCAGAAGCTAGACGAGAGCCGCATGTTGTCCGAGCCCCCTCTGGCCCTGATGATCACTCTCCGCCCTCATAAGATCGAGAAGACAACAGGTTTTTCCCTGAATCACCCACCTACTGGAAGGATCCCTGCTCTTATACCATCTATCATGGGTCGGTAGTTTCCTTGGCCGCAGATTAACCTGTGCGGCGCCTGGCAAACGGAATTTGCCAAGCCAACCTTCCTTTTATAGTTATTCCAATGAACAATAAGTGAATAGCTCTTTTATACGAGATCGTACCATGTCCAACTATGTTCGAGCGTTTAGTCTATTGAGTGAGACAACAGATCTCTTTAGGCTCGACAACTAGTTTTGGTCTGTCATGGCCTCATCAGGAGAGTGGCATCAGCTTCCAACTAGTTTGTGCATGGGAGGCCAACCCCACTTTCAGAACTCCAAAGTAATATCATCATTTTATCTTAGGACTCCTAGCACTAACCGTCCTAACGCTACTCCTACGGACCAATTGTGTTCATCCTTTATGCACCCTCGCTCTTCAACTTAATAACCCTAAGCTTCACTCCCAAGGATTCATGGGTACGGGAGAATCACATACTGTGACACATGCATGGAACAAATAATCTGTGTAATGTGAAATACTCGGGCTATAGGCATATCATATAATTTGTTTAAATTGACTACGAGATTGTTAGTTTCTTATTTTCTTGAAAAATATGAAAGATACTTGGGCGAAATAGATTCTAAAGTGGACACATTTAGCCTTGGTACAAATTTGTGGCGGCGATCGAATTCAATGTCAGGTGCGAGCCGAGCGACAACTTGAGGGTCTCTTTCATTGGAAACTTGCATTGGATATCAATAGGTGTTGACAAAGACCTTTGCTGGTGCTATGGATCGATCAACACATTTGGGGTAGTGGACGAGGTCTTCAACGTGTTGGGAATGTCGAATTCCCAAAAACCGGATTTGACACTAAATCAAATCCCTAAAATGAATGCGGAAGACAAGTCCAGAAAAATCATGTATCACCAATCCTAAAGCACACTACAGAATCGAGCGTACCTTATTAGCCACAGATTAAACACTGACGCCGATAAGAGGAAGAGAAAAACCGATCCCGTTCGATCCGATGACGTCAATTGGCCTTGAAGGAAAATGGCGTCGCATTTTGCGTTTGGAGGAAAGAGAGAGAGAGGAACGTACGTTAAAATTGCCAAAGGGTGCGTCCTCCCTCTCTTTCCTCCCTTATATACATCCCCTCAAAAATAGAAACGTACCCCTTCATCATATCCCTCCATCCATGGGCCCTAATCTTGTGGGCCGAGGCTTTTAGGCCCAACATGGGCGGACAGGCCAACTTAAGCCCATCACATAAAACCATCATCTCCCACTCGCACATGGTGGGCCAAACAAGATTCTCTTTACCTCTCTTCAACATTTATATCGGTGAATAATCCGTGCGACCAGCATACTTTGAGAGCTCGTTGCCATACATCTGTTAGAAATATATAGCAGTTTATAATGGGCATCACATCCTGAGTAGATTTAGTAGATTTAGTATCAATCACATTTATCTCTCTTGATTCCTTTTAAACAATGATCGATCAATCACATTTATATCTCTCTTGATCTCTTTTCAACAATAATATATATATATATATTGTATTCGCAATTATGATTATCCTAAAGACAGTTATAATTGGTTAACCAGTGAATACAAAACTATAATGTGATTCTCCAAATTCGATCTTCCTCTTTCCTTCAAACTCTCAATTTCAGTTCAGCTTGCTTTTCTAGAAATGCCCCATTAGATCGAATCAACTCATGATCATTGGCAACATCCTAATATAACAAACACTAAATAGAAATCTTAAGAATAAGTAAGAGTCATGAGGAGACTAAAAATTGAGGAACTATTTTCCTCAAGAGTCTCACACGACATAAAAGTTGAGATCAAAACTTTTGACACTCTTATTGGTCGTTTTATGCATACATAATATGAAATACGTATTACGGTATTAACTCATTTCCCATGGAGCGTATGTTTACACCTTTAATACCGTACAGATGATAGTTCAGACATACCCAATGTCTAACTTGAGTTCACGTATCTACTCATTCACAAAATTCATCAGAATGCACATCTAGCATCATAGACAGATAAAGTAAAATATGTGGGTTATTTTACTTTCGGACATAGAAAATATTATGTCATCATCTTAACACTCAGTTAAGCCGACTTAGGTATTTTAAGCTTGAGCTCTAGATTATCACCTAGATAATAAGTTTAAAAACAATCTCATCTCTATTTATCACACAGTAAATAGAGGCGATTACCCGTGTGAGTAGGCCAATCTTATATTTGTCCGACATACTTTCTCAACTTAAAGTAATGCACTGAGCATTAAGATGCATAAAGATCAAACAAAGATTCATAGGCATTAATGATGAAAACACAAATTCATCAAATGTGAACACTTAGGGAAATTACAATATTCAATACATCAGCCTCTACGCAGTCCTAGAGATTTCATATGACCACAAAACACATCTCTATTGGCTTTGTCATAGGATCTGCTACCATTCTATGCGTAATATGTACTGTAAGTTCACATCTTTTCGTGCAATCATATCTTTAACAAAGTTATACTTGGTATCTATATGTTTGGTCTTGCCATGATACTTTGGATCTTTGGTGTACGCTATAGCTACTTGGCTATCACAGTTAACCAATAATGAATCTGCAGCACTTCTATTAACACCTAAATGACCCAAAAAAATCTCTTAAGCCAAACACATTCTTATACTATTGCTGATAATGCCACGAACTCAACTTCTATCGTGGACAAGGCTATACACGTTTGTTTCTTACTACTCCAACATATGGTGCCATCATTCGATAAGAAAAACAAACCCAGAGGTAGATTTTCTTTCATATAAATCTCCTCCATAATCAACATCAGAATAGCCTTAGAGTCGCAGATCCTTTCCTTAATGACTCAGTGTATAATCAGCAGTTCCCTTTAGATATCTTAGTATTCTCTTAACGGCCTTCCAATGTGCTTGACCTGGGTTGGATTAGTATCTCCACACCATTCCAACTACAAAACATATGTCCGATCTTGTACACATCATAGCGTACATCAAGCTTCCAATAGCACTAGCATAAGAAACATGTTTTGTTTGTTCCTTCTCTTGTGGAGTCCTTGGACATAGTTTATGGCTCAATCCTTCACCTTTTGCAATAAGAGTGTCTATGGGTTTACAATCTTGCATACGAAATCGTTCAAGAACCTTGTTTATATATGTTTCTTGCGAAAGAGATAACGATCTCTTTGAACAATCTCTTGAAATCTTAACTCCAAGAATGTATACAATATTACCCATATCTTTCATCTCAAAGTTGGAAGATAACCAATTCTTCAAAGTACTAACAAGCTCCATATTGCTTCTGGCAATTAGTATATCATCAACATATAATGATATGATCACAAATTGATCCTTTGATCTTTTGATATATACACAATAATCCTTATCAATCATTGTAAAATCATATGCCATTATGGCATTATGAAAAACATATATACCATTGTCTCGATGACTGCTTAAGGCCGTTTATCGATCTCAAAAGTCGACATATCTTTCCTTCTTGGCATTCATTAATGAAACCAGCAAGTTGTTCCATATATATTTCTTCATATACTTCTCCATTGAGGAAAGCAGTCTTTACATCCATTTGATATAACTCAAGATCCATACTAGCCACTATTGCCATAATAATGCGAATCGAGGTAAATCTCACTACAGGAAAAAATGTATCTTCATAATCTCCTTCCTGTTGATTATACCCCTTCGCTACAAGGCGAGCCTTATGCCTTTCTATCGAGCCATCAGCTTTCGCTTTATTTTGATAATCCACTTCTTCCCAATAGCTTTGTGTCCTTTTAGAAGATCAACCAGTTCCCAAACATGATTTGACTTCATTGACTCAATTTCCTCTTCCATTTCATGAATCCATTTTTCCTTACTAGGGCAATTTAAAGCATCATTAATATTTCTTGGCTCATCCTCATCTTGTGGAGCAATCAAAAAAGTTTCCCCTTCAATGTCAAAATGTCAACGGGGAATACTTTGGCAACTTGTTCGCCGTATGGGAGATTGTACACTTAGCAGTCTTTACATTCATTTGATATAACTCAAGATCCATACTAACCACTATTGCCAGAATAATGCGAATCGAGGTAAATCTCACTACAGGAGAAAATATTTCTTCATAATCAATTCATTCCTGTTGATTATACCCCTTCGCCACAATGCGAGCCTTATGCCTTTCTATCGAGCCATTAGCGTTTGCTTTATTTTAAGAACCCACTTGTTCCCAATAGCTTTGTATCCTTTTAGAAGATCAACCAGTTCCAAAACATAGTTTGACTTCATTGACTCAATTTCCTCTTCCATTGCATGGATCAATTTTTCCTTACTAGGGCAATTTAGAGCCTCATTAATATTTCTTGGCTCATCCTCATCTTGTGGAGCAATCAAAAAGTTTCCCCTTCAATGTCAAAATGTCAACGGGAATACTTTGGCAACTTGTTCGCCGTATGGGAGATTGTACACTTAGCAGTCTTTACATTCATTTGATATAACTCAAGATCCATACTAACCACTATTGCCAGAATAATGCGAATCGAGGTAAATCTCACTACAGGAGAAAATGTATCTTCATAATCAATTCATTCCTGTTGATTATACCCCTTCGCCACAATGCGAGCCTTATGCCTTTCTATCGAGCCATCAGCTTTCGCTTTATTTTGAGAACCCACTTGTTCCCAATAGCTTTGTGTCCTTTTGGAAGATCAACTAGTTCCCAAACATGGTTTGACTTCATTGACTCCATTTCCTCTTCCATTGCATGAATCCATTTTTCCTTACTAGGGCAATTTAGAGCCTCATTAATATTTCTTGGCTCATCCTCATCTTGTGGAGCAATCAAAAAAGTTTCCCCTTCAATGTCAAAATGTCAACGGGGAATACTTTGGCAACTTGTTCGCCGTATGGGAGATTGTACACTTAGCACATCATTCCTCATTATGCTCCCACTAGGATTAAATAATAATGACGTCGTCTCATCATGTGGTTGTAATTGAGAATGAGTTGAATTCAATTCATTACTTCTCATATTACTCCCACTTGGACAAACTCCACTAATATCATTATCTTGATCCAAGGTTTCAAATAGGGAATAATCTTTACCTATTTCGCCATTCTTAGGAAATTCATCCTCTAAGAATGTGACATCTCGTGATTCAAACTCAGTTATACTCTAACTTTCTTGCTCACCTATGAACACATATCCTTTCGAGTGTTCCGAGTATCTTATGAAAATACTCTTCTTTCCTCTAGGACCCAATTTTCCAAACTTGTGAGATGGCTCATGAGTATAGGCAGCACAACCCCATGGCTTAAGAAAACTTAAGTCCGGTTTTCTACCTGTCCATAACTCATATGGAGTGGAAGTAATTGATTTGAAATGTACCTGGTTAAGTATATAGGCAGCAGTTAACAACGCATCGCTCCAAAAAGTGATAGGTAAGTTAGCATGCGCCATCATGGACCTAACCATTTCCAATAGGGTTCTGTTTCTTCTTTCCGCAATACCATTTTGTTGAGTATATGGAATAGACAACTGTTTTTCTATTCCTTTTTCATCACATAATTTTCTGAACTCATTAGATAAATATTCTCGACCTTGATCGGATTTTAATACTTTTATTTTTCTTGTCTAATTAATTTTCTATCAAGTTCATAAACCTTTTGAAACAACTTATTACTTCAGATTTATGAGAAATCAAATAGACATATCCGAATCGAGTATAATCATCTATAAATGTGATGAAATAAATAGCCCCATGCCTTCTCCTCACATTCATTGGACCACAAACGTCATAATGGATTAAATGCAGAGGAAATTCAGCTTTTTTACCTTTTCCAAATGGTTTCCTTGTCGTTTTCCCTACTAGGCAATGCTCACATATAGGCAAATCGACTTTTTCAATATTGCCCAACAAGCCCTCTTTGGCTAGTCTATTCATATGTTGTTGGCCAATATGATCAAGTTTAGCATGCCACACATTCACATCATTATCATATAAAGTAGAAGACGTGAAAATGGAATAACAAATATTCACATCACTATAGTCAACATTTAGTACAATAAAACCATCTAGAAAGTGACCACAACCATAGTAGTTTGTATTCAAATACAAATCTACACCTATATTATGGAAGTTCACACTAAAACCAAGCTTAACCAACACCAAAACAGACACAAAATTTCAATGAATCTCCGAAGCATATAGAACATCATGTAGGAAGAAGGTTCGTCAACCATGCATGTTCAATTGGTAGGTGCCAATCATTTTTAACTTCAGCTCTGGAGTTATTTTCTACATAGATACACTTAGTTCTAGTTGGTATCGTCGGAATTCCACGAAGGATTTTCTATCATTTGCTACATGGTCTGTCACTCCTAAATCTACAGTCCACAAATGATTGGATTCAGTCAATAATACTGAACTTGACACATAAGCAAAGTTCTCAAATGTACAAGAGGTGTTTATCTTTTTCGGCTCACAATAGTTGCGAGCATAGTGACCTTTCTTGTCATAATTGTAACACCTCACCCTTAACGTTTTCTTCACTTGAGGACGTTTTCCTCTCTTGTGTTGATTAACTCTTGATTTCTTGCAATAAGGACTTGATCATTTGCATTCTCACATATTGAACGAATCAATACGCTTACGCTTAGAGCTCAAAGTCCTTTCTGAGCTAGAGCCAGCATTACAAATGTCTATTTTTTGACTTAAATGCCGTTAGGCGGTCCTCTACTAGCTCAAGGTGGCGCACGACATCCTCAAGATCTTCCATAATATGGTCAAGAGCTTCTAGTGCTTCTTACTTTTCCAACACATATTGAATCTTAATATTCAATATTTCACAATTGTTGCCATTCATATCAGCAATTACGTTCTTAGTTGCTGAAACTATCGATCTGAACATATCAGACATATATGCACGAATAATTAATGCCTATCATTTATGCATCCACTTTGCATAGACCCATTATATCAATAAACAATTTCAAGTGAGGTTTTAGAATCAAAAGGTCACTATTTTTCCAATCATCCTCCAAAAATCCTAACTCAAAATTATTATTAATATAATTGTCTTATGCAAAATAAATTCTATGAAGTTACAAAAACTTCTATAAACTACCCACAGCAGTCAATAATAACATAAAGCAAATAATATTTGACATCCAATAGAATAATAATGTTTTCACATAATACAACTATCCATTACACTAAGAAATATATATAGAGGAAAAATATCAACATAGAAAGAGATATTCACACCCAAAAAACATCTCAAACTAATCTAAGAAATAAATAGAGAATGTCCATTCTAATCTATCAGTTAAAATATCTAAGAAATTTGAAGGCACATTTGCCAATCATGGAAAAACTTTTGGAAAGTTTTCATGTCACCTCTAAGGCGCATTTACTCTGCGCCATGTAGCGCTCAATCTAAGAGTTGAAGTTTTGGTTAACTCAATCCTGTAGTACTCTCTAACAAAAGCTACCACTAGCCTCCTATAACCCAGGACCACATTAACCTCCCATAGCCGATCTAATAATGCTTGCCATTCAGGTGGAAGAGTATTCATCAAAGCCGGCACCTTCTCAAAATCTAACATAAGATAACCATTCCATATGATTTCCAGTATCATCTAATTAACCCTGACCACATGTGATACTAAATCACCGTCATGCCACCAATAATTAGCTAACTTTGTCATCAGCCTTTTAAGTCTTGCACTTCCCTCGTCTATTCTCGGGATTGCAGGTATCCGTGCATAAAGTATCATAGTTCCTGCAACAAATGCAGAACTAAAAATGGATCACTTATAATCCATGATGAAAATAAGGGAAAATACATAATTTTTCATGATTCATGCAACAAATGCAGAACAAAAATAGATTACTTATAATCCACATGGATATGCATGAAAAAGAAACAAATTCTTTTTCTCTTTTTTTTTGTCAACGATCAACGATCAACGATCGTCCATCAACGGTCGTCGGTCAACGGTCAACGGGTCAACAGGCGGCGGGTTGGGCTGGTCGAACCGGTCGGGCTGGTCGAACTGGTCGGGCTGGTTGTTGGATCTCGGGTCGAGTCGCGTCTCAGGTCGGGTCGATTCGCCGGTTGGGTCGGGTCGCCGATCGGGGACTGGCCGACCAACTGTAGCCGGCGATGACGTCATCCCAGTGGTTATCGACCGTTGGGTGATGTCAGCACACATCGGTTCGCCAACCGGCACGTGCCGGTTCGCCGGCCGGCACCATCGCACACTTGCCGGTTCGCCGACCGGCGCGTGTGGCGCACGCGCTGGCTGTGCCAACGCTTCAGGTGCGTGGCGTCCATGTGCGCAGCGGCTTTTGGTCACGTGTATGGGCGCGTCCGATGTCTCCTAATGGCATTTGACCCATCGACGGACTCGTCTCGACGAGCTCTTTCGTCCTATGCCATCAGAAATCGATTTCAACTTACAAAAACTCAAAAAATGGATGAACAATGCTCAGGTGTCGGGATTTTTCTCCTCGGTCCGTGTCGGCCATTATTTTCACGATAATTCAATCAAAAAACATGAAAGGGATCGGAAAAACATGAACTAGGGCTCTGATACCAATGTTGGGAATGTTAGATTCCCAAAAACCGGATTCGACACTAAATCGAACCCCTAAAACGAATGCGGAAGACAAGTTCGGGAAAAACATGTATCACCGATCCTAAAGCACACCACGGAATCGAGCGTACCTTGCTAACTATAGATTAAACATCGACGCCGATAAAGGAAGAGAAAAACCGATCCCGTTCGATCCAATGACATCGATTGGCCTTGAAGGGAAAACGGCGTCGCCCTTTGTGTTTGAAGGTAAAGAGAGAGAGAGGAACGTACATTAAAATTGCCAAAGGGTGTGTCCTTCCTCTCTTTCCTCCCTTATATACGTCCCCTCAAAAATAAAAACGTACCCCTATATCATATCCCTCCATCCATGGGCCCTAATCTTGTGGGCCAGGCTTGTAGGCCCAACATGGGCGAACAGGCCAACTTAAGCCCATCACATAAAACCATCACAACGAAATGACACTACCGAAAAACTGTTTCGTTGGACTTACATATGCCTATGCTTATATAGCAACATTAAACAACTCACTGGCGCTGCTCATTAATCATGGGTACCTGATAGGTTGACTTATGAAAAGTGTTATATTTGGGTTATGACAGGATGTGGTGTGCCCGAGTCCTAAACTAAGTTGCACACCTTAGATCTCGATGAAGGAATGTCATGATTTCAACTTTAGGAGGAGCAGCAAGCTTCTTATAGAGACATGTCAACATGAGCTATTTTTATACAGAAATTATTCTCGGAAATAGAATAGTCATCAAACGCATCAATAGCGACTATGGTAAGGATTCTAGTTTCCCTATAGAACGAAATTAGGTGTTTCTTTGCTATTGTAGGCAAGAACATGAGATGTCTACAGCTCATTGGTTTAAAGTCAATATATCTCTCACCTTCTACCCAAAGAAAAAAAAAACATGAGATGTCTACATGTTATTAAAGAAATATAAGAATAAAGGTGGTCTTATCCACTTGTGATTTCTTCTGCTGCATAGGTCATGTCCATATTCTGTTTGAGTTGCAAGCAGAATAAAGTGCATCAAGACTGCTGTCAACTTTAGCATCTTCGTCGAACGTTAATGTAATACTTGAAGTTCACATTTTGCGTCGATTCACTTCCATTAATGGCAAGCATCATGATTCATGCTTTCTTTAGCTCCATTTAGACAACCAGATGCCCATTTCTAACCGTGGTAATTGTCGTATACTAATTAGACTTATATGTAGAAAGATAAAAGCCGAGTTCCTAATTCTGAAGGGCTCCTCCAGTAACCATTGATTAGGATTTGTGTGCCAATAACACGATGAATCTACTATGAAGTACTTATTTAAAATGTCAAATGCTGATTGCACTTCCATGAACATCCCCCAAATAACTAATACTCCTTGTTGGCCGACATGAAGGGCTTTTAACAAGCTTGTAAAACATCGGTAGATTGAAGCCAATGCACTGTTCAGTTCGGGTCGGTTGGGTTTGGGTATGGTTTTAGACCCCTTCCTAAAAAAGTCTCTTAGTGTTTTTTTCAAGAGTCTTTTGATTTGATTTTCACTATTTACTCATTGCTTCTTCTGTGAAATTGTATAAGTGGAGAAAACAAATTTCAAGTTTTGAGAAATGATCAAAATTAGTAATCTTTTATATGTTAATTGGTTCTCACGCATGCGCTACATCTACAACTTCAGCATTGCCGGTGATAGCATATTTTAGACTATGCGGAAAAGAATGACGAAGCTTTTTGAATGCTATGCGTTTATGTATGTGTTTGCTTGGACACCACTATAAGCATTTTTCAGCTTCTATAAAACCAAAGTATTCACAGTTTTCAATTACGTATCTTGCTCTCTGGGTAATGCATCTAGTCAAGCTATAGATTACTCTGTTTTGTTTCCAATCTCAAGAGTTTTTGGCAGTACTGGCAATGCATACCTAATAAACTCATTTATTGATCTATGTTGCAGCTGCAATAATGGATTAGGGAAACATTGGAGATTGTGTTATCATGATCACTGTTTGAGGATCGTTGATCTTGTTTCAAGAAATAATTTGTTTCTACTATGCTCAATTCACGTTACCCTTGAACTAAATAATAGTCATTCCTCATTGATGCTCTACCAAATTCTTCATCTTTATTCCTCTGTGGTCCATAAGAATGCCTTGTAATAAATCTATACTTGAGCCTAACTGTGGTGTAGGAGATCTAACACGGAACTCATCCATGCTAGAGCATGGAGGCATCTCGCAGGTTTCCAATACAATGGAGAGATTCTTTCCCGTGCAGATCTACGAGCCGAATCGTGACAATCGCCCTCTCTATCATTACTCTTTTCTTATGTTGTAAACATTTGGTTACCTCGAAAACTTACTCTCTTTGCACCATGATTTCTTTCTTCTCTCAGAGATCAATATGTTAATATATATTTGTCTTTGCAAAAGTCCTTTGCAGCCTGACCATTCATTCGGAGCATTTAGTCGAGACTTCTTAAGTCATCATAATTCACGCTTTGTTCAACAACAATGGAGATAACTGGATGACCCGATTCCAACCTTTGTATTTGTCATCCACTAATTGTTCAAGTTATGTGAGAAGAGAAACTGGGAATCATTGTTGGAAAAATATCAAACTTGTTATTGAGGAAATCGAACCTTGCAAACTAATTATAGAGCTCAAGTCTTACTCTGTGACTGTTCCAGCAAGCATGAAAGCCTTGTAGGTGACAGTTCTGATCTTATTAGGTCCTCCCCAAGAACTCTCAAGCTCTTTAATGACTTCTTCAGATAATAGATCAACCCCTTGTTCCTTGGCTGAGGCAAATGCAGATGATGATTTGAAAAACATCAAGCACCCTTCGAACGAGAGCTCCTTTGGAATGTCTAGTTGCAATGGTTCTCCCTCAGAGCCTAAACCCACACTCTCAAAAGGAAAGGGAAGATTTCTATATCCTTCAATTATGTACTTGGCATCCGCGGGCCAAAAGCGTGAATATTTTTCAAGAAGGCGCTTCCTTACGGTGTCAAATTCGGGACTAACAACAATGTCATTATAAGCCCAAACGGCAAGTAGACCTCCTGGCTTACGCAGAAGGCGTTTGGCCAGCTTGTAAAACTTTGGAAGGTCAAACCAGTGCACCGCGGTAGCAACAGTGATCAGGTCGATGCGATTTTCGCCCCCCATCAAGGCCACCATTTCATCCTCTGACATGGATTGTGGAGTGTGCACATAGTGAACTCGAGGATGTGGCATTGCAAAACTGAGTTGAGCTTCGCTAACATCGGTTGCTATCACTTGCTCGTAATGCTTTGCGACCTGGTAGAATTATGTCAGAACATATTGCTGGTCAGTCAAACAGGAAAAATTTTAATTGATATACGAAGGATATTTTTCCATTTAAGAATCACGTCACAATTATAATTCGATCTAGCATAATGTTGTGCAAAAATTGCGTAGGGAGAGAGAGACTAACATCAAGAGCGGCTTGACCATTGCCGGTGCCAACGTCCCAAGCCAGAGAGTTTTGAGAGGTGCAGGCGGCAAGCATCGAGTACCACTCACTTGGATAAGTTGGTCTCGCTTGTAGGTAGGTCTCTGCCTGTTTGTCAAACAGACCTGCCATGTCTATACAACTTCTGATTTTCAGGTCACTCTGTTTCCAAGGGTCCCTAGTGTTTGTGTTATATATAAGATAGAGAGACCGCTGGAATTTGTATTCCATTTTCCAGATTCTCTAGATTTCTCGAGAGTGGTTAACTAACTTAATCATGAATTAAAGGATAAGTGTCCAAGTTGAAAAGGAAGACTTGAAGTCAAAAACCAAGGCTGCTTAGTCATGAAGAAGGAAGAGTCAAGAACGTGGGCAAAGACTAGAGAACCGAGAAAATTCTACCTGGAAATATGCTGTCAAGTCTGTGAAAGAGAAGAATAAGCCAAGTTGAAGAAGCTTTCTTAGTAAAAACAAATATCAATTAAAACAAGTTACGTAAGGTCCGGCAAATGTCTAGCTTTCTTTGGCGATGGAGTCTTCTATAGATAGGCTAGGAATCATTCACGTAAGAGGTGTGGGGAGGCAGCCTAAAATTCATGTCCTATGCTGAACTCCTCCTCCTACTTCTTGTACTACCCATTTCTCTACTAAATAAACTATATCCATGGCCTATATTTCTTAAACTATCCAACGTTGTCCCTTGTCCACCCGCTTCATCCTCAAACAAATATATCTCACTTAGATACACACTTGCACATCATTGATAGAAACTATTGTTGATATTAAAATCATGCTTCCATAGAGTCAAATTTTTAACAGAGACGTTTGTGTTTTCTCGCCTTTCAAGCTTATTGGAATCGATCTAATGATTCAACGCCACTTTGTCTAAGCAATGACGCAATTTATGACTTTGAGTGTTGGAGTTGAACTTGACTAAGAACAGCCCTATCGCTCCATGTGGAATTAGACCTCTGCTTTCTTGTCAAGCTGGAAGATTTTATTGCCTTGCGCGAATATCAACATCTGTGCACGACTAAAATCTGCAGGGACAATGTTAATTTGTGAAACAAACTCATAAAGAAAATTTAAGAGAGTTAAAACAGTAAAGAGTGTAAAAGATTCTCTTTGCCATATTAAACTTGGTGAATATTTTAGCGAAAGATAAAATTTTCCTTAGCAGCAAAAGCAGCGATGCCGAACAAGGAGCCAGACTTATAGTACAGTGGAATGGGGAAAAAGCCCATGATGAGAGTAGCAAGCAAAGCGATAATTGGTGTCCTGTGAAGCATAATCTGTCATTGCTTATACATGATGGTTGTGGATTGGGATTAGGAGAAAGAGAGATTATGTTGGATCAACCTGAAGAGGAAAGCTGAACTATTCTCTAGGAAATTATAAAATCTGTTAGAAACTTGATTAATTTAGGAGTTTAATCCATCGAGGGTGATTGGAAATGTAGGAAACTGTGACTGCAGTGCCATTAAAAAAATACACGTAGTTCAAGTACTCGATCGAACAAAATGAAATTTCAAGAGCTTAGATTGATGGAAGATGAGGAAATGCCTAAAAAAACGGCTGCTCAAAGGCTATCAAGAAACCTCTTGAAAAGCGCAGAGATCAGCTAGGGGGGAGGGAGAGAGAGTTTAGAAACCTGTAGATGATCTCTGTGCTTTCGAAAGAGCCGAAACTGCAGAAGAACACCAACTCAAGAGTGTTGAGAGCGTTTCTTGGATCGATGAACTTACGCGACTCCTTTTGGAGTTTTGTTTATTGCTAATTGTGAAGTCTTTTATAACGAAACGTTTTGGCCTGTAATACCGGTGGTCATGCTAATTTCCAGGCGTCCTACACGAGATGATGACTTGGATAATTTTACTTGAATCCACATTTTATGCGAATTGCCATGTTAGCATTTTCCTTTGTCAATTAGCCAAAATGATTATATTGAAATTTCACGAAAATCATCAATGGAGAGACTCTTTCCCTGGTAGATCTACAAGTCAAATCGTGACAATCGTCCTCTCTATTGCTACTCTTTTATCATGCTACAAACATGGGGCTACCTTGAAAATGTATTCTCTCACGCCATGATTTCCCCTCTCAAAGTTCAATATGTTTGTAGTTCTGCAAAAGTACTCTGTAGCCTTAACATTTATTTGAAGCATTTAGTTGAGACTTCTCTCAGTCTTTAAATTCATCCTTTGTTCAGCGACTATGCATATAAGAAAAGAAACTTGAAATCATTACCGGAGAAAAGTTGAAATTATTATAGAGGAAATCAAATATTGCAAACTAATTATACAACTTATTTTATACTGTTCCTACAAGCATAAAAGACTTGTAGATGACAGTTCTGACCTTATTAGGCCCTCTCCATGAACTCTCAAGCTCTTCAATCACTTCTCTTGATAACAAATCTAGCCCTTGTTCCTTGGCTAGGGCAAATGCTAATGATGATTTAATAAATTTTAAGTACTCTTCGAACAGAGCTCCTTTGGAATCTCAAGTTGCATTGGCTTTCCTTCATAGCCTAAACCCACACTCTCAAAAGGAAAGGGGAGATTTCTATACCAGTCAATTACATACTTGGCACCCGCATGCCAAAAGTGTGAAGATTTTTCGTGGGGGCACTTACTTATGGTGTGGAATTTTGGACTAAGAACCATGTCATTATAACCCCAAATTGCTAGTATACCTCCTGGCTTACAAAGGCGGCGTTTGGCCAGCTTGTAAAACATTGGAAGGTCAAACCAGTGCATTGCAGTAGCAACGGTGATAAGGTCAACATTATTTTCGCCCCCCATCAAGGCCACCATTTCATCCATTGACATGGATTGTGGAGTGTGCACATAGTGAACTCAAGGATGTGGCATTGCAAAACTTAGTTAAGCTTCGCTAATGTTGATCGCTATCACTTGCTCGTAATGCTCTACAACCTGGTAGAATTGTGTCTACAAACATATTTGTGGTAAGTAAAGCAAGGAAGATTTTAATTGATGAGCAAAGGATTGTATTTCGCCATCGGAGAATCACGTTACTATTATAATTTGATCCGACGTATTCTTGCTCAAAAATTGCATAGGCAGAGAGAGACTAATGCCAATACCAGCTTGACTATTAGAAGTGCAGGCAGTGAGCATTGAGTACCACTCACTGGGATAAGTTGGTCTGGCTTGTAGGTAGGTCTCTACCTTCTTGTCAAATAATCCCGCCATGTTTACACAACTTCTGATGTTCTTATTAAACTGCTTCTAAGGGTCTTTGGTGTTGGTTTTATACACAATATAGAGAGACATCTGTGTTTTTTCAACCTAGTAAAAGAACCCCAAGATGACTTTGATTTTTTTTTTCCTGGTGGGATCTTGCAAGTTCATTGGATTGACTGAGTCAATGCCAATTTGTCTAAGCAATGACGCAACCCATTACTTGGAGCGTTGGTTGAACTTGACTAAGAAAAGTTTCGTCACTTCATGTGGAATTAAATTTTGCTTTCTTATCAAACTAGAAGATTTTCTTGCCATACACGAATACCAGTATTTTTGCAGGAGTAGAATATAGCAACCATATTAATTTGTGAAAATAATCCCTTGAGATGGAGTAGAGTTACGCTAATACAATAGGAGAGTGTACGTTACTCAAAAATTTCTCTGTCACATTAAACTAGGTTAATACTTTAGCAAAAGATGATAAAATTCTCCCTTGTTCGGAGTGCCCCATGATTTTGCATATTTCTACTTAAGACATCAACAACAATTGTTATAATGTAAGAAAATGGAAAGAGTGATTCTATATATTTCTGTAATGAAAAGTATAAGAGATTTTTATAAGATTTACAAGATCGAATATTCAAGGTAGCAATTTATTACAATATTAATTATCATCAATTATAATCAATTGAGGATAGGGGTGTGCATCAGTCCTAGTCCAACTTGAATTGGATAAGTTGGATTGAACTTGCTAGTTTTACCTGGTTCTTGGAGGAACCTATCCAGTTCCAAGTTCCAAAAATGTAGAAACAATAATAATCGGCTCAGTTTACTTTGTTTTTTATTTTTTTATTCTAAAGCAAAGCCTAAATTAGTAAGTTAGGTTTCAGCTTCGTTTTCATGCTAGCCTTGAAATTGTGGAGGCATGGTATGAGCTATGTAGCACCGACACGGACACGTGACACGTGACACGACACGACACGACACGCCGACACGTCATTTCTTAAAAATAGAGAATTTCGACACGTTCCGACACGTTATATATTAAAAATATTTTTATATATAAATGCATAAAAAATTATAATAATAGCCTAGAATTAATTTACACGAAAAATATAAAATAATATCATTTATTATTTTAATTTGTTACAATAATACACAAAACTTAGAGGAAAAAAACATTTTTTAAAGAAAAATGCTGAAATGATATTTTTAAATTTATTTATTTATCATATATAGCATTTTTTATTACTTCTTTCATAGTAAAAGACTTTTTTAAAAATAAAACAATTCTAAAAAACAAAATTGAAAAAAAAATTGACCCCGTGCATGTATATTTATAGCAATTTTATTACTTCTTTTATTACTTCTTTTGTGTATATTTATATTTTGACCACTCAAGTATTAGAAATTTTAAAATTGATCCCGTGCGTGTCGGAATTGCGTGTCGGAATTTTGGACTCGCGTGTCGGAGCGTGTCGGAAAGAGTTGACCACGTGTCGGAGCGTGTCGGGACGTGTCGGAGCATGTCGGACACGACACGATGGCTTCCGGAGAGTGTCCGTGCTTCATAGGGTATGAGGAGGTGGCTTCTATTTGGCGGTGATTATGTTTGCAAGATTTCTATCAAGAATATGAGGACCTCTCGACATTTGGTTTTGCATGCTCTTTTTTTCCTTTTAATGTTGGAAAATTTCCAATTGTAAGGAATAATAATTTTTTTTAAAAAGGCAATCATTGGTTTTAAGTCCAACTTGGAAACAAACCGGATTGTCCGGTTTAATTTTAGGACCAGGTGAGCTGATTCCTGGTTCTACAAACAAACTCTGCTAATCCGATTTTAGGTTTCAAAGTGGGAATTAACATCTCAAGATTGATTCCTACTTATCGAGGATATATATAATTAGTGAATGTATACGCATTATCCTCAGATATATGAAGAATCAAGTTAGGTAGGGAAATTATTAAATGTAAGTTACATGGTAAAATTATGCCTCCTATCACATGACAAACATGAGAAATATTTAGTGGTTTCATGTTGTCTATCAAAGAGGCGTGCATTTATCCATTCCAAGAGAATTATGAATTGGCGCGTGCACACATATAAGTATATATAAATAAATAAATAATATATATATATATATATTGATTGATTGATTGATTTGGAATCAAATTAAAAAATTTAAAGTCAACCACTTTCCTTTCTAAGGTTTCTCCTCTTTCATCTGCAACCATCTCGGAGCCCAACTTTCGCATCTCCTGCCACTCGCCACTGACCAACATGAGTTCCTTCGCCTCCGACAATGACCCGAAGCTCCCTCAAGACGCCGTCGTCGAGATCTTGAAGCGACTGCTAGTGGGATCTCTCCTTTGGTTCAGGTGCGTCTGCCGGTCATGGTGCTCCACCATCAACGACCCTCTTTTCGTGGCCCTCCACCTGAATCACTCCGCTCTCCATGCCTCCAATTGGCATCTTGCTTGTATAGAATGGTACAATCCTCCCGGGAGCCTGTGCCTTCTGTTCTCCGGTGAGTCTCTTCCCTTGTCACGAATCGAAGTCCCGATTGCTGCTCCCTTCAGCCATTACGGTTTCATTGGTTCATGTAATGGTTTGATTTGCATAACGCGAGTCTTTGAAGATGGCTATAGCCGTTCAATGTATCTGTGAAATTAATTCACTAGAAAGCACAAGGAGGTTTGACGATCCTATTCGGACCATGAATTTCTTTCCAACAGGACTTCTCTTATGGTTCAAGGGTTTGGCTTCAATGCTAGGTCGAATGACTATAAGATTGTGAGGATTCTTCATCATATGTTGGGAAACAGATTCCCAAAATCGTTCTGACACTAAATCGAACCTCAAAAACAAATGTAATGCGAAAAGCGTGTCCAAGAAACACATGTTACACCAATCATAAGGTACTTTATGGAGTCGAATGTATCTTGTCTTTCACGGACCAAGAAACACATGTTACACCGATCATAAGGTACTTTATGGAGTCAAATGTATCTTGTCTTTCACGGAGTAAACACCGCTGTCGCACTTTAAGGAAGACTAATACTGTTCTTCAAAAGAGCGTACTGTACTTGGGGAGAAACTGAGAGAGCGTAGAAAAATGAGAGGTATTTTCTCTTTTCTTCAGATTATGTAACTTCTTTTTGATAACTAACTTCAAAGATTTTCCCCTTTGTTAAAAGTAACTGCCTCTTCTTCTATGGGCCCTTCATTTAAGGGCCGGATTTTTGGCCCAACATGGGCGGACGAGCAAAATAAGCCCATCAAAAAACATAATAAAAAAAAAAAAAAAAACTCATCATCTCTCACTCGCACATAGTGGGCTAAACAGAATTCTCTTTACCTCTCTACAACAATCATACCGGTGAATAATCTGTGTGACCAACATACTTTGAAAGCTCATTGTCATACATCTATTAGGAATATATAGTAGTTTATAACGGGCATCACACTCTAAGTAGATTTAGTATGCAGTATCCTAGATCGAACAATCACATTTATATCTCTCTTTATCTTTTTTAAACAATTATATATATTGTATTCATAATTTTGATTATCCCCAAACAATTATAATTGGTTGACCGATGAATACAAAATTAGAATGCGATTCTCCAAATTCAATCTTCCTCTTTCCTTGAAACTCTCAATTTCAGTTCAACTTGCTTTTCTAGAAATGTCCCATTAGATCAAATCAATTCATGACTATTGGCAACATTCTAAGATAGCAAACACTGAATAGAAATCTTAAAAATAAGTAAGAGTCATGAAGACACTTAATTAAGAAACTTTTTTCCTCAAGAGTCTCACACGACATAAAAGTTGAGATCAAAACTTTTGCCTCTTATTGGTCGTCTCATGCATACATAGTATGAAATACGTATTACGACATTAACTCATTTTTCATGGAGCGTATGTCTACACCTTCAATATTGTATAGATGATAGTTCAAACATACTTAATGTCTAACTTGAGTTCACATATATACTCTTTTACGGAATTCATTAGAACTCACATTTGGCATCATAAACAAATAAAGTAAAATATGTGGGTTATTTTATTTTCGAATATAGTAAATATTATGTCATCATCTTAACACTTAGTTAAGGCGACATATATATTTTAAGCTTGAGCTTTCAATTATCACCTAGATAATAAGCTTAAAAACCATCTCATATCTATTTATCACATAATAAATAGAGGCGATTACCCATGTGAGTGGGCTAATTTTTTATCTGTCCGACATACTTTCTCAATTTCATATAATACACTAAGCATTAAGATGCATAAACATCAAACAAATATTCATAGGCATTAATAATGAAAACATAAATTCATTAAATGTGAACAATTTAGAGAAATTACAATATTTAGTACATCAGCCTCTACGCAGTCCTAGAGATTTCACATGACCACAAAACACATCTCTAGGTATTGGTTTCGTCATAGGATTTGCTACCATTCAATGCGTAGATATGTACTGTAAATTCACATCTTTTCGTACAACCATATCTTTGACAAAATTATACTTGGTATCCATACGTTTGGTTTTGTCATGATATTTTGGATATTTAGTGTACGATATTGCTACATGGCTATCACAGTTAACCAACAATGAGTTTGCAGTATTCTCAATAACACCTAAATAATCCAAAAATCTTTTAAGCCAAACACCTTCTTATATTGCTGCTAATAATGCCACAAACTCAGCTTTCATCATGGACAATGCTATACACGTTTGTTTCTTATTGCTCCAAGATATGACACTATTATTCAGTAAGAAAATAAACCCAGAGGTAGATTTCATTTCATCTAAATCTTCTCCCCAATCAACATCTAAATAGCTTTCAAGTCGCAGATTCTTTCCTTGATAACTCAGCGTATAATCAGCAATTCCTTTCAGATACTTCAGTATTCTTTTGACGGTTTTCCAATGTGTTTCACCTGGATTGGATTAGTATCTACTCATCATTCCAATTGTGAAACACATATCAGGTCTTATACACATCATAGTGTACATTAAGCTTTCAACAACACTAACATAAGGAACATATTGCATTTGTTCCTCCTTTTATGGAGTTTTTGGACACATCACATTCTATGGCTCAATCATTTATCTTTTGCAATAAGAGTATCTATGAGTTTACAATCTTGCATATGAAATCGTTCAAGAACATTATTTATATATGTTTCTTGCGAAAGAGATAATGAACTCTTCGAATGATCTCTTGAAATTTTAACTCCAAAAATATATACAGCCTCACCCATGTCTTTCATCTCAAAGTTGGAAGATAACCAACTCTTGATAGTATTAACAAACTCTATATTACTTATGGTAATCAATATATTATCAATATATAATGATATGATCACAAATTGATTTTTAGATTTTTTGAATAGACACAATGATCTTCATCAATCATTATAAAATTATATGCCATTATGGCATTATGAAAACATATATACCATTGTCTCGACGACTGCTTAAGACCATATATTGATCTTAAAAGTTGATATACCTTTTCTTCTTAGCCTTTTATAAGGAAACCAATAGGTTGTTCCATATATAATTATTCCTCTAATTCTCCATTGAGAAAAGCAGTCTTTATATCCATTTGATGTAACTCAAGATCCATACTTACCACTATTGCCAAAATAATGTGAATCGAGGTAAATCTCACAATAAGAGAAAATGTTTCCTCATTATTAATTCATTCATGTTGATTATACCCATTCTCCACAAGACGAGCATTATATCTTTCTATTAAGACATCAGTTTTACGCTTTATTTTGAGAATTCATTTGTTCCCAATGACTTTGCGTCATTTTGGAAGATCAACCAGTTCCCAAACGTGGTTTTACTTCATTAACTCCATTTCCTCTTCCATTACATACATCCATTTTTTCTTACTAGGGCGATTTAGAGCATCATTTATATTTCTTGGCTCATCTTCATTTTGCATAGCAACCATAAAAGTTTCATTCAATGCCAAAACGTCGACGATGAATACTTTTGCAACTTGTTTGCCTATGGGAGATTGTACACTTTGCACATCATTTCTCATTATACTCTTACTCGGATTAGATAATGACGATATCGTCTCATCATATGGTTATAATTGAGAGTAAAATGAATTAAATTCATCACTTTTCATGTTACTCCCACTTGGATGAACTCCACTAAGTTCATTATATTTATCCAAGATTTCAAATAAGGAATAATCTTCACCTATTTTGCCATTCTTAGGAAATTCATTTTCTAATAATGTGACATCTCGTGATTCAAATTAAGTTATATTCTCATTTTCCTACTTACCTATAAACACAACACCCTTTGAAGTGTTCAAAGTATCTTATGAAAAAAATCTTCTTGTCTTTGGGACTCAAATTCCCATACTTGTGAGAGGGCTCATGAGTATAGACAGCACAACCCCATGGCTTAAGAAAACTTAAATTTGGTTTTCTACCTCTCCATAACTCATATGGAGTGGAAGTAACTAATTTAGAAGGCACACGGTTAAGTATATAGGCAGCAGTTAATAAAGTATTACTCCAAAAAGTGATAGGTAAGTTGGCATGCGTCATCATGAACCTAACAATTTTCAATAGGATTCTGTTTCTTCTTTCCGCAACACCATTTTGTTGAGAAGTGTAGGAAATAGATAACTATTTTTCTATTCATTTTTCATCACATAAATTTATGAACTCATAAGATAAATATTATCGATCTTGATCAGATCTCAATACTCTTATAAATATTATTGATCTTGATTAGATCTCAATACTCTTATTTTCTTATCTAATTGATTTTCTACCAAGCTCATAAACTTTTTGAAACAACTCAATGTTTCAGATTTATAAAAAATTAAATAGACCTATCCGAATTAAGTATAATCGTCTATAAATGTGATGAAATAAATAGCCACATGTTTTCCTCTCACATTCATTGTACCACAAACATCATAATGGATTAAATGTAAAGGAAATTCAGCTCTTTTACCTTTTTCAAATGGTTTTCTTGTTGTTTTCCCTATTAGGTAATGCTCACATATGAGCAAATCGAATTTTTTCAATGTTGCACAACAAGCCCTCTTTGGCTAGCCTATTCATATGTTATTGGCCAATATAACTAAATCTAGTATAATACACATTCACATCATTATCATATTAATTAGAAGATGTGAAAAGGGAATAACAAACATTGACATCATCACAGTCAACATTCAATACAATAAAACTAGCTAGAAAGTAACCACAACCATAATAGTTTGTATTTACATACAAATCCACATCACTATTATGGAAATTCAAACTAAAATCAAGCTTTACCAACACTAAAACAGACACTAAATTCTGACGAATCTCCGGAGCATATAATACATCATGTAAGAACAAAGTGCATCAATCATGCATGTTTAATTAGCATGTGTCAATTCATTTTACTTCAACTCTAGAGTTATTTTCTATATAGATCTATTTAGTTTCAGTCGATACTTGTCGAAATTCCACGAATGATTATCTATCCTTCGCTAAATGGTCTATTGCTCCCGAATCTACAATTCATAGATGATTATATTCAATTAAGAATATAAAACTTGACACATAAGCAAAGTTCTTAAGAGTACAACGGGTGACTACATTTTTTGGCTCATGACAGTTGTAAGCACAGTGACCATTTTGGTCACAGCTATAACATTTCACCCTTAAAATTCTCTTCACTCGATGACGTTTTCCTCTCTTATATTAGTTAACTCTTGATTTCTTACAAGAAAGACTCGATCCCTTACATTTCCACATTTTAAACGAATCAATACGCTTACGCTTAGAGCTCGAAGCCCCTTCTGAGCTGGAAGCAACACAGTAAATATTTGTTTCCCGCTCAAATGCCTTTAAGCAATCCTCTGCTAGCTTAAGATAGTGCACAACGTCATCAAGTTCTTTCATAACATGGTCAAGAGCTTTTAGTGCTTCTTGCTTTTTAAACACATATTGAAATTTTCTTATTCAATATTTTACAATTCTCACCTTTCAATTTGTCTTCTTTGTTCAAATCAGATATTATGTTCTTAGTTGCTGAAGCCATCGATCTGAACATATCAGATACCATATGTACGAATTATTAATGCCTATCATTTTTGCATCCATTTTGCACAAACCATCATATTAATAAATAATTTCTAGTAAGGTTTCAAAATCAAAATGTCACTATATTTCCAATCATCATCCAAAAATCATAACTTGAAATTATCATTAATATAATCTTCATATAAAAAAATAAGTTCAGCAAAGTCACTAAAACTTTCTTGAACTACCCATAAAGAATTGTAAATTAACATACTAATTTACAATAATAGATAACATTGAACTTTTAATAATTAAACATGTCCATTACATTAGGTAATATATTCAGAGGAAAATTGTTAACATAAAAGAGATATTTATACTTAAAACATCTTAAACTAATCTAAGAAAAAATAAATAATCAAACCCAAATATTCTCACTAATCTCATAAATTGGGAAAGTCTCTTCTAATCTCTCTGTAAAATTCTCTAAGAATTTTGAAGACACATTGGTCAACCACGGAAAAAACTTTAGAGAGCTCTCATGCCATCTCCAAGGCGCATTCACTCTGCGCCCTATGACACTCAACCTAAGGGTTGAAGTTTTGGTTAACTCGACTCTATAGTACTCTCTTACAAAAGCTATTGCAAGCCTGTTATAATCTAGGACCACGTTGACTTCCCATAGAAGATCTAACACCACTTGTCATTCAGATGGAAAAGTGTTTATTAAGGCCAGCATCTTTTCAAAATCCGACATAGGATAACCATTCCATATGATTTTTTGTATCATCTGATTGACCCTGACCACGTGTAATACTACATCACCATCATTCCACCGATAATTAGCTAATTCTGTGATTAGCCCTTTAAGTCTCACATTTTCTTCGTCCGTTCTCGAAATGCAAGCATGCGTGCATAACGCATGGTTCTTGTAACAAATGCAGAACAAAAAAATGGATTACTTATAACTCACAACGACTTAATTGAAAAAGAAACACAATCTTTTTTCCTTTTTTTTTTGCGGTTAGCGCCAGTCAACGGTGGTCAACACAGGTCAATGGTGGTCAATGCCAATCGACAGTGGTCAACGATAGTCAACGATTAACGGATGATCCGATCGAGTAAACGGGTCAGATCAATGGGTCAGCAAAGACGGGTCGGGTTAGAAGGGTCAAACACGGGTTGGGTCAATCTGACCAACCCGACAAGTGATGTCATCGTGACGTCACCTCATGTGCCCCGCGCATGCGCAGGCAATCGTGCGCTGACATCACGATAACGTCAGCTGGCGCTTGGGCGGCACACACCAGCGGTTGCCGCATGCATGCCACGCACATGTTGCGGTTACCGCGCGCGTGCAATGCAGGCGCTTGTGGTTTGCCCTGCTCGCGCATGCATTGCATACGCTTGGGAACCGCCTCAATACGCCAACAACGCCGGTTCCTTTGGCCATGCATGGTGGCACATCTGGCGGCCCCTAACGGCGAGCCACCAGTTGATTTTCTCGTATCGACGAGAACTTCGACCTATGCTATCAAAAATTAGTTTTGATTGATTAAAAATCAAAAAATTAGGGGGAATAGTATGAGTTTTGGGATGTTTTTTTTTTTCGTCCCCAAACGAGCAACGGCGGCATTTCATGTAAATTCAACAAAAAAAAAATTAAAAAACATGAAAAGGGATTGGGAAACATAAACATTGCTCTGATACCAATATTGGGAAACAGATTCCCAAAATCATTCCGACACTGAATCGAACCCCAAAAACAAATGTAATGTAGAAAGCGTGCCCAGGAAACATATGTTACATTGATCATAAGGTACATTATGGAGTCGTGCGTACCTTATCTTTCACAGATTAAACACCGTGTCACACTTTGAGGAATAATTCTGATACCATTCTTCAAAAGAGCATACTGTACTTGAGGAGAAACTGAGAGAACCTAGGAAAACAAGAGTACGTATTCTCTCTTTTCTTCAGATTATGTAACTTCTTTTAGATAAATAACTTCAAAGATTTTCCCCTTTATTCTTTTATCTATAATAACAGCCTCTTATTCTATGGGCCCTTCATTTAAGGGCTGGGTTTTTGGCTCAACATGGGCAGACGGGTTTAAATAAGCCCATCAGAAACATAAAAAACCCATCAATCCATATGATCATCATTGATGCTTAGTTGAGATTTATTCACTCATTATAGATTCTTGGAGAAGTTTGGAGTGTGAGGTTCCTGCTTTCTGTAGATTTCGATCTGTAAAGACCCAGGCCTCACTGTGTAATATTGTCCGCTTTGGACACTGAGTTCTCACGGCTTTAAAACGCATCACACAGATTAAAAGGACCCCACGCCTTATAAACTAGCCCCAGGACTCCCCCTAAGTGATGTGGGACTAGAGAGGACTTCTCCCCTTCCCTGGGCTGTCACACTCTCCACCCCTTAAGAGCACAGCGTCCTCGCTATGGCCCCCACATACGGCCGGGAGTCAGCTCTAATACCATTTGTAATGATCTGAGCTCCACTGTGTAATATTGTTCGCTTTGGACACTAAGTCATCACGGTTTTAAAACACGTCACACAGATTAAAGAGACCTAAGCTTTATAAACTAACCCCAGGACTCCCCCCTAAGCAATGTGGGACTAGAGAGGACCCCTCCTCATATTGTCCGCTTTGGAGGCACGGCCCACCAACCCGTCCTCCCTCCCAACCGCATGTGGGGGCCACAGCGAGGATGTTGTGCTCTTAAGGGGTGGAGAGTGTGACAGCCCAGGGAAGGGTAAGGGTCCTCTCTAGTCCTACATCGCTTACGAGGGGAGTCCTAGGCTAGTTTATAAGGTTTGGATCCACGCGTTTTAAAGTCGTGAGGACTCAGTGTCCAAAGCGGACAATATTACACAGTGGGGCCCGGGTCATTACACGATCCGTGGTCTTCTTGAATGGAAATCTGCATTGGTTTGCTTTCAAGGTCGATGGTCCAATTGATGAGGATATTTATGGATCCATAGTCTTGTTCGATGTGGCAGGTGGTGTTTGATGAAATGGCTTTGTCGGAAGAGGTTCGTCACAAGAGATTAGGTTTAAAAGTGTATCTAGCAGTATTCAATGACTTGCTGGCTATGCTCACTAGTTTCATGGACACGATTGTGGATCCTGAATTGTGTTCTGTTTGTTCTGTTTGGGTTATGAGGGAGTATGGTGTGCCTAAGTCTTGGACTAAGCTGTATACTTTAAGGCTTGTGGACTAGTGACAGGATTTCATGGCTTCACGAGGAATGGCGAGCTTCTGATGGAAATGAATGCTGGAGAACAAGTTTTTTGGAATCCAATCGCAGGCCAACACACAAATCTTCCATTGTCAACGTCGAATAATTTGATAAATTTGATGCCACCATTTAAGCTTTTTCACATTTAAGATATGAAAGATTGATTCTAGTTGTAGAAAAGTTGAAACTTACATCTCAATTGAGAAGAAATGGTTTTATTTATATATGCTCTAGCTACTAAATGAGGAGCATAAGTAGTGAGGTGGTTCCCATTTACTTTTGCTACTTTGTGCAAGCTCTAGAAAGCATTTTCATTTTCACTATGAGTTTTTCTTTAGACTAGTGAAGTGTGTGCTTTGTAGAGTGAAAGCATGCAACTCAACACTATATCTACAACTTCAGCGTTGCCTGTACTAGCAGATTTTAGATGATGCAGAAGAAAATGGCAAAGTTCTTTGAATGCTATCCATGTATCTAATAAATTCGATGCCACCATAAGCATTTTTCAGCATCTATAAGACCAAACTATTCACGGTTGGAATCATGCATCTTGAACTTTGGGCATTGCAACTAGTGCAACTACAGATTGCCATATTTTGTTTCCTGATGGATTTATGAGATGGGCTTAAGCCCATCCGCTCAAGTTGGGCCCAAAAAGGCCCGGCCCACGGGAATAGGGCCCGTGGATGGGGAAAGGTATAAAAGGGAGGAGAGAGAGAGAGAGAACACACCTCTTAGGAAATCAGAACGTACGTACGTTCCTCTCCCTCTCTCCCTCCACGAAAAAGAAAAAGAAAAACTCTCTCTTTTCTTCCAAACGCTCAAGGCGACGCCGTTTCCCTTTCAAGGCAAATTGACATCATCGGGGCCAGGATTTCTTCCTCTTCTTCAGCATTGGTGTTTAATCTGTGGCTAACAAGGTACGCTCGAATCCGTGGTGTGCTTTACGATCGGTGATGCGTGTTTTCCCGGCTTCGTCTTCCGCATTGCTTTAGGGGTTCGATTCGGTGTCGAATCCGGTTTTTGGGGATCCGTTATTCCCAACATTGGTATCAGAGCCCTAGTTCACGTTTTTCCCGATCAATTCTGATGTTTTTGATTGATTTTTCGCGAAATCACTTCGGCCGTACGGAACCGGGCGAAAATCCCAACACTCGAGCGTTTTTCGGCCTTTTTTCTGAGTTTTCGTAAGACGAAATCAAATTCTGAAGGCACTCGGAGAAGCGCGACGTCGAGATGAGTCCGGCGATGTGTCGACCGCCGCCGAGCCGCCGCACGCGCCACACACGGGCCGGAAGGCCTGCGCGTGGGCGCGACGCGCTGGAAACGCTGGGCCGCCGCCGCGCGTGCGCCACACGCGCCGGTGGCGAACCGGCACGTGCGTGCCGGCAGCCGGCGAACCGGCACGCGCCAGTCCACGGACCGACGCGTGTTGACGTCATCCAACGGTCGGTAACCGTACGGATGACGTCAACGATGACGTCATCGCCGACGACGGTTGGCCGGCCGGTCACCGGCCGGCGACCAACCCGACCCAATCAGCCTGGCGCGTGCCGCACACGTGCGGCTGACGTCTGCGTGACGTCGGCACGCTCACGCGCGAGGCACGTGCCGGCTGACGTCTGCGTGACGTCAGCCACCGAACGCGCGGCGCGTGCGGTCGGTTCGTCCGACCGGCATTGCCGGTCCGACCCGCGCGCCCGTTGACCCAACCCGTGACCGTTGACCGTTGACCGAAAAAAAAAAAAAAAAAAAAATGTAATTTGTTTTCTTTTTCATTCATGCCTATGTGGGTTATAAGTAATCCATTTTTAATTCTGCATTTGTTGCATGAATTTTGGAAAATTATGTATTTTCTCTTATATTAATTATGGATTATAAGTGATCCATTTTTAATTCTGCATTTGTTGCAGGAACTATGATGCGTTATGCAAGAATACCTGCAATCCCGAGAACGGACGAGGAAATGCAAGATTTAAGAGACTCGATGACGAGTTAGTTGATTATCGGTGGCATGATGGTGATTTAGTATCACATGTGGTCGGGTCAATCATATGATACAGGAAATCATCTGGAATGGTTATCTTATGCCGGATTTTGAGAAGATGTCGGCTTTGATGAACACTCTTCCACCTGAATGGCAAGCAGTGTTGGATCGGCTATGGGAGGTCAACGTGCTCCCGGGTTATAGGAGGCTGGTGGAAGCTTTTGTAAGAGAGCACTATAGGATTGAGTTGGCCAAAACTTCAACCCTTAGATTGAGCGCCACATGACGCCGAGTGAATGCGCCTTAGAGGCGACATGAAAGCTCTCCAAAAGTTTTTCCATGGTTGGCAAATGTGCCTTCAATTTTCTCAGATGTTTTGACTGATAGATTAGAAGGGACATTCCCTATTTATTTCTTTGATTGATTATGTAATGATTACTACCTAATTGTGTTAATTGAAAGCATTATTGTTTTTAATTGTATGTCAATTATCTGTTGCTTTCTCATTATTGCTAGTTGTTGTGGGTAATTAGCTGTGGATAGTAATAGAAGTTTTTGTAACTTCATAGAATTTATTTGCATAAGATAATTATATTAATAATAATTTTAAGTTAGGATTTTTGGAGGATAATTGGAAACATAGTGACCTTTTGATTCTGAAGCCTTATTTGAAATTATTTATTAATATGATGGGTCTATGCAAATAGGGATGCATAAATGATAGACATTAATTATTCGTGCATTTATGTCTGATGTGTTCAGAACGATGGTTCAGCAACTAAGAATGTAATTGCTGATATGAACGGCAATAATTGTGAAATATTGAATATGAAGATTCAATATGTGCTGGAAAAGCAAAATGCACTAGAAGCTCTTGACCACATTATGGAAGATATTGAGGGTGTCGTGCACCACCTTGAGCTAGTAGAGGACCGCCTAACGGTATTTGAGCCGTAAATAGACATTTGCTATGCTGGTTCTAGCTCAGAAAGGGCTTTGTGCTCCAAGCACAAGCGTATTGATTCGTTCAATATGTAAGAATGCAAATGATCAAGTCCTTATTGCAAGAAATCAAGAGTTAACCAACACAAGAGAGGAAAACGTCCTCAAGTGAAGAAAATGTCAAGAGTGATGTGTTACAATTGTGACAAGAGAGGTCACTATGCTCGCGATCGTGTGAGCCAAAGAAGCTATACACCTCTTGTACATTTGAGAACTTTGCTTATGTGTCAAGTTCTGCATTATAGGCTGAATCCAATCCTTTGTGGAATGTAGATTCATGAGCAACAGACCATGTAGCAAAGGATAGAGGATCCTTCGTGGAATTCCGACGATACCAATTGGAACTAAGTGGATCTATATTGGAAACAACTCTAGAGCTGATGTAAAGGAATTGGCACCTGCCAATTGAACATGCATGGTGGACGCATCTTGATGTTCTATATGCTCGGAGATTCGTCGAAATTTAAGTGTTTGTCTTAGTGTTGGTTAAGCTTGGTTTTGGTATGAACTTCCATAATAAAGGTGTAGATTTGTGTTTAGATACAAACTACTATGGTTGTGGTCACTTTCTATATGGTTTTATTGTACTAAACGTTGACTGTGGTGATGTCAATATGTTATTCCCTTGTTTCACGTCTTCTACCTTATATGATAATGATGTGATTGTGTGGCATGCTAGACTTGGTCATATGGGCCAACAACATATGAAAAGACTAGCCAAAAAGGGCTTATTGGGCAATATTGAAAAAATTGATTTGTCCATATGTGAGCATTACCTAGTAGGGAAAATAACAAGGAAACCATTTGGAAAAGGTAAAAGAGCTGAATTTCCTCGGCATTTAATCCATTTGATAATGATGACATCTTGGTCATATGGGCCAACAACATATGAAAAGACTAGCCAAAAAGGGCTTATTGGGCAATGGTTCAATGAATGTGAGAGGAAGGCAAAGGGCTGTTTATTTCATCACTTTTTTATAGATGATTATACTCGAGTCAGATATGTCTATTTGATTTCTCATTAATTTGAAGCATAAGTTGTTTCAGAAGATTTATGAACCTGGCAGAAAAATCAATTAGACAAGAAAATAAAGGTATTTAGATCCGATCGAGGTTGAGAATATTTATCTGATAAGTTCAGAAAATTATGTGATGAAAAATGAATAGAAAGATAGTTGTCTATTCCATATACTCCCCAACAAAATGGTGTTGCGGAGAGAAGAAACAGAACCCTACTTTGAATGGTTAGGTCCATGATGGCGCATGCTAACTTACCCATCACTTTTTGGAGTGATGTGTTGTTAACTGCTGCCTATATACTTAACCGGGTGCCTTCCAAATCGGTTATTTCCACTTCATATGAGTTATGGACAGTTAGAACACCGGACTTAAGTTTTTCTTAAGCCATGGGGTTGTGCTGACTATGCTCATGAGTCCTCTCACAAGTTTTGGGAAATTGGGTCCCAAAGAAAATAAGAGTATTTTCATGAGATACTGAGAACACTCAAAAAGGTACGTGTTCATAGGTGAGCAGGAAAATGGGAGTATAACTGAATTTGAATCACGGGATGTCACATCCTTAGTGGATGAATTTTCTAAGAGAGGCAAAATAAGGGAAAATAACTCCTTATTTGAAACATTGGATTAAGATAATGATGTCAGTGGAGTTCGTCCAAGTGGGAGTAATATGAGATGTAATGAATTGAATTCAACTCATTCTCAATTGCAACCACCTGATGTGACGACATCATCATTACCTAATCCAAGTGGAAGCATGATGGGGAATGATGTGCTAAGTGTACAATCTCCCATACGGTGAACAAGTCCCTAAAGTATCCCCCGTCGACGTTTTGACATTGAAGGGGAAACTTTTATGGTTGCTCCACAAGATGAGGATGAGCCAAGAAATATTAATGAGGCTCTGAACTGCCCTAATAAGGAAAAATGGATTCATGCAATGAAAGAGGAAATGGAGTCAATGAAATCAAACCAAGTTTGGGAACTGGTTGATCTTCCAAAAGGACGCAGAGCTATAGGAACAAGTAGGTTCTCTAAATAAAGCGAAAGGCTGATGGCTCAATAGAAAGGCATAAGGCTCGCCTTGTGGCGAAGGGGTATAATAAACAATAAGAAATTGATTATGAAAATGCATTTTCTTCTGTTGTGAGATTTACCTTGATTCGCATTATTCTGGCAATAGTGACTAGTATGGATCTTAAGTTACATCAAATGGATGTAAAGATTGCTTTCCTCAATGGAGAATTAGAGGAATGAACATATATGGAACAACCTGCTGGTTTCATAATGAAAGGCCAAGAAGAAAATGTATGTCGACTTTGGGGGTCGATATATAGCCTTAAGATCATCGAGACAAAGGTATATACATTTTCATAATGCCATAGTGGCATATGATTTTACAATGATAGATGATGATCATTGTGTATATATCAAAATATCCAATGATCAATTTGTGATCATATCATTATATGTTGATGATATACTAATTGCTGGAAACAATATGGAGTTTGTTAATACTGTCAAGAGTTGGTTGTCTTCCAACTTTGATATAAAAGACATGGGTGATGTTATATACATTCTTGGAGTTAAGATTTCAACATTATAAACCCATAGATACTCATATTGCAAAAGGTAAAGGATTGAGCCATAGACTGTGTCCAGGGACTCCACAAGAGAAGGAACAAATAAAACATGTTTCTTATGCTAGTGCTATTAGAAACTTTATGTACGCTATGATGTGTACAAGACCTGACATATGTTTTGCAGTTGGAATGGTGAGTAGTTACCAATCCGATCCAGGTCAAGCACATTGGAAAGCCGTTAAAAGAATACTGAGGTATCTAAAGGGGACTGCTGATTATACACTGAGTTATTAAGAAAATGATCTGCAACTCAAAGGCTATTTTAATACTGATTGGGGAGGAGATTTAAATGAAAGGAAATCTACCTCTGGGTTTGTTTTCTTACCGAATAATAGCACCATATGTTGGAGCAGTAAGAAACAGAAGTGTATAGCCTTGTCCACGATGTAAGTTGAGTTCGTGGCATTATCAGCAGCAGTATAAGAAAGTATTTGGCTTAAGAGATTTTTTGGATCATTTAGGTGTTATTGGAAGTGCTGCAGATTCATTGTTGGTTAACTGTGATAGCCAAGTAGCAAAAGTGTACACCAAAGATCCAAAATATCATGGCAAGACCGAACATATAGATACCAAGTATAATCTTGTCAAGGATATGGTTGCACGAAAAGATGTGAACTTAGAGTACATACTACGCATGGAATGGTAGCAAATCCTATGACAAAGCCAATACCTAGAGATGTGTTTTGTGGCCATATGAAATCTCTAGAATTGCGTAGAGACTGATGTACTGAATATTGTATTTTCCCTAAGTGTTCACAATTTGATGAATTTGTGTTTTCATCATTAATGCCTATGAATTTTTTATCTTTATGCATCTTAATGCTTAGTGCATTACTTTAAGTTGAGAAGTATGTCGGACAAATATAATATTAGCCCACTCACACGGGTAATCGTCTCTATTTACTGTGTGATAAATAGAGATGAGACTATTTTTAAGCTTATTATCTAGGTGATAATCGAGAGCTCAAGCTCAAAATACGCATGTCGCCTTAACTAGGTGTTAAGATGAGGATATAATACTTACTATGTCCGAAAGTAAAAATACCCCACATGTTTTACTTTATCTGTCTAAGATGCCGATGTGAGTTCGATGAATTTTGTGAATGAGTAGATAAGTGAACTCAAGTTAGACATTGGGTATGTCTCGAACTATCATCTGTACGGTATTGAAAGGTGTAGACATACGCTCCATGGGAAATGAGTTAATACCGTAATATACTACGTATGCATGAGACGATTTTGATCTCATAGTCCCCTCATGACTCTTACTTATTCTCAAGATTTCTATTTAGTGTTTGCTATCTTAGGATGTTGCCAATGGTCATGAGTTTGATTCGATCTAATGGGGCATTTCTAGAAAAGCAAGCTGGACTGAAATTGAGAGTTTGAAGGAAAGAGGAAGATCGATTTTGGAGAATCACATTGTAGTTTTGTATTCACCGGTTAACCAATTATGACTGTCTTTGTGATAATCATAATTGTGAATACAACATATATATATCATTATTTAAAAGAGATCAAGAGAGATATAAATGTGATCGATCGATCTAGGGTACTGCATACTAAATCTACTCAGGATTTGATGCCCATTATGAGCTGCTATATATTCCTAACAGAGATGTATAGCAACGAGCTCTCAAAGTATGCTTTGGTCACGGATTATTCACCGGTATGAATGTTGAAGAGAGGAAAATAGGATTATGTTCGGCCCACCATGTTAAGTGAGAGTCTATGATGGATTTTTCTCTGATGGGGCTGAGTAGGGCATGTCCACCCATGTTGTTTTTGCACCACCATGTGCGAGTGGGAGATGATGGATTTATGAGATGGGCTTAAGGCCCATCCGCTCAAGTTGGGCCCAAAAGGCCCGGCCCACGGAATAGGGCCCGTGGATGGGGAAAGGTATAAAAGGGAGGAGAGAGAGAGAACACACCTCTTGGGAAATCAGAACGTACGTACGTTCCTCTCCCTCTCTCCCTCCAAGAAAAAGAAAAAGAAAAACTCTCTCTTTTCTTCCAAACGCTCAAGGCGACGCCGTTTCCCTTTCAAGGCAAATTGACATCATCGGGGCCAGGATTTCTTCCTCTTCTTCAGCGTTGGTGTTTAATCTGTGGCTAACAAGGTACGCTCGAATCCGTGGTGTGCTTTACGATCGGTGATGCGTGTTTTCCCGGGCTTCGTCTTCCGCATTGCTTTAGGGGTTCGATTCGGTGTCGAATCCGGTTTTCGAGGATCCGTTATTCCCAACATTTCCTATATCAGATTTTTTGGTAGCACTAGTAATGCATCCCTAGTAAGCTCGTTTATTGATCTATGCAGACAGCTGCATTAATTGATTAAGGAAACATTGGGCATTGTATCATCATGATACGCTCTGTTTTTCCCCCAAATGATTCGTGGGTTGGAAGTCTCACTTCATCTAATGATACACTGATCATTTTGCATGTCAAGCCATCTGAGAATGTGGTCTATATTTGAGACAATCCTCTGTTTCCTCCTATGAAAGACATCTACAAAAGTGATTTTAAATTGCATTTCTCGTCTAAAGTCTGGTGCAAGGTGGTGGAGCTCTTCTTTATTAACAGAATTTATGGTGATTGGCAATTTGGGTTCACCTGGCTCTTGCAAAAATGGGGAATGGCATAGAACAGGAGAAAGTAATGTTGAAGTTTCTTCAGAATGCCAATACATAGTTTTTGTGGAAGGCAAGAAATATTGTGCTTCATGGTCAAGTTGCTGCCTCTGTGCAGCGCATTCTTAGATTGATCAATTTTTCACTTAACATCAATTTGAAGGCTATCTAGTTTCGAAAGGATACATGGTGTGCTAATAATTATCTACATAATCTAACGCTGCGGACAATAAAATCAAATGAAATCCCCCACGCTGAATTGTATTAGGTGTGCTTGTGGTTTGGCTTGGATTGCATGTCAACTCAAACCAGACATTTTAATTTAAAAAAAAAAAAATCAATCAAACTGCAAAATACCTATATCAATCGTTAGTCTCGATAAAAAAGACATGAGTTTCTTTTCATTTCATTTTGACTTTAATTCGTTACATTAACGTTTGAATATTGGAATTATAAACAAATGATAACGTTTACCATGTGAATGTCGAGTCTCATCAAGAGTAACCTCAAAAAATTCATGCATAAAAGTAATATGTGGTTCAATTAAAAACATAGATTTTAGTTTAAATGCAAATGATTTGTAGTGAATAACTTATATAGACGAAATCGCAAAAAGATTAGCAGGATATAGGGTTTTAAGGGGCCTTAGGGCCAATTTAGATCGCTTCCTGGTCTTCATGGTTTTAGGCCATGTTAATCACCATATGATTAGTTAGACATGCCCATAGGAGGTCATTGTGTCGCCTTCGAGCTAGCCTCAGGGGGCCAGGACACAAAAAAAGGATAAATTGATCCGTTTCTATTATAATTGTAACATCACTAAATTTTCTTATGATATTGAGATTTCTTTCCCTCCAAAGACCGCTATATGAGAAGTATAGGGTGACAAAACTGAACTTGACAGACAACACAGAGACTAAGCAAGATGAGAACGTTTAGTCCTCTTCCTATCTTACAAAATAACTCTTAATATTATCATAATCAACCTTGGTTTTAGAGCTTTTTGCCTAGTCACCTTGCTTCATTGACGATGAGGCTAGAGAAGAACCTCCCTCGTGAGATAGTCATCAAAATTTTCAAGAGATTGACAATGAAACCTCTCATGAGATTCAAATGCATCTTCAAATCATGGCATTGCACGATCGAAGATCCTACTTTCCTGGTCAAGCACTTGAGGGGTGCACTCTCTATGACACGTATTGGTATGTCTTCTTACAGATTGATACTTTCCTTGCTTTCGAATAAGCTCTTTGTATCCATTTAAGTACCAACCCTGGCTTCTCAGTCAGAAATGGAAGTTTCATTCATTAGCACTACGAGAAACCTGGTTCGTGCAATGGATTGACTTGTGTTGCTAATTATAATGCTAAAGTTCGCAATAAAAAAATATTTTTGTGGAACTTATTCGTTAGAAAGCACAAAGTGGTTTTGAATTCGCCTCTGGATCATTGATTTGTTGATATGTACGCTGCTGGCATGATTTTAGGATTTGGATATAGCCATTGGATTCATGACTACAAAGTTTATTAATGATTACTTGTTTTTGTAATAAATATGGCGGATACTATGACTCGCTACAGTCGAAGTTCATAGCCTTAGTACAAATTTGTGGTGAATGGCCGAATTCAATTCGGTGTGCAAGCTGAGCGACGGCTCGAGGGTCTTTTCCAGTGGAAATTTGTAATGGATCTGAGTCGCTGTTGATGAAGACTGTTGCTGGTGTTATGGATTGATAATCACATTTGTGGTAGCCGGTGAGGTCTTTGACGAAATGGCATTGCCAAAGAACTATTTCGTTTGATCCATGGCACCAGAAGCATTTCAATCGCCTTCGATAACCACTTGTTTGCGCATGAACGTCCCGACAATGCATGAACTGAGTTATGCTTTTGTTCAGGTTGCACTTGAGCATCTTTACCCGATGATGCTAGTTAGTTAAAAAAAACTCCCGTATGTTTAGTTGATGATGCTAGTTTGTGCCAAAAAAAAAAAAAAAAAAAAAACATAGAAGATACTCTTAATAATGAATGTCCCAATAATTAGAAATTAGGGGCATTAACAGGTTGGTTCACTTCAAGTTTCCACCACTACCTGAACTGACTCGAACATGAATGATATATATAATATTTATGACCCGATTTCAGACCTGACTCATATAAAACCCATACCAAAATGATGGTTCAGTTCGGTTTGAGTCACAAGCTTAGAGCAACTTGCTTTATAGTCGCTGGCCGTCAAATGGGTAGGTCGGGTCGAAAATGGTCCAACCCATACCCGATCCATTTAACTTCTTTTGACTTATTTTCATGCAATGTAAATTTGATGACCCATACCTGATCCGACACTACCCATATTATCGAAACACATTTATATTTAACTCATTTTAGTTACTTAAATAAAAACTTCACACCAAATTTAAAAAGTAAATAAAATAGAAAATGTGAAAAACCTTTAAATTGAAATACTTTTGAAGAACTCTTGATAAGAAAAAGTTTGATGAGCTAATAATTGACATGAAAATAATATTTGCTTATAACAAATCTTCTTGAATGTGAGAATGCATAGCTTCTTAATTGTAATTCTTTTCTATTTTGGTTGATTTCTTGAGTTTAGTTCACCAAGTTAAAAATTATATTATGATGTTTAGAATTTCTATTTATCAATCTGAACAGCATCGAGCTTCCTCTAAAAGTACTTCTCCGGTATGTATATGGATATCTATCTACCAAATATCATTAAAAAAAAAATCGATTTTTTTATTATTTTATTTTAAAAAAATTATTATTGTTTATTTTATTTTCTTCTTTTCTCTTTTCTTTCTTTTTCCTCCTCCTCCTTCTTCTCCCTTGTTACTCTGCGGACAGTGACCAACCAAGACATAGTCCGGCAAGATCAAGGCTCCGCCCATCCAGGCGAGCTCGAGCTGCCAAGCTCCATCGCGGCCGATGAGCTCGGGGCTTGGCCGATCCAGGTGAGCCTGAGCTTGGCCATGGATGGCGAGCTTGCAACTTGCCAAATCCAGGTGAGCTCAAGCTCTATTGAGGCCGGCGAGCTTGAGCTCTGTCGAGGCCAGCAAGCTTGCGGCTTGCCTGAGGTCGACGAGCTCAGGATTGGTGACGAAGATGGCGGCATGACGGTGGGGTAGGTGGTGGCTGCAATCAGTTGGGATCGGAAAGGAAAGGGGTGCTCTGCTCATCCAAAGATTTGCAATCGATGGAAGGAAGAGAGAATTGAGGAGGCTGAGGAGGAAGGCCATGGGATCAAAGTGGGTTTCCTAACAACCCATTCAGGCCCATTTCTTTTCTTATTTTACTTTCTAAGACCCATTTGTGACCCATAAATTAGGTATTGTAGGAATTTTTATCTTGCCTCGTGATTTAGATTTCTATGTCCACCACTATAAATTGTTGTCTGTATGCGTACATATTTGATTGTTTGATAATTTGGAGAACCGCAAATTTAGGTTATAGCTTCTTGGCTTTGAGAATGTATCAAATGAATTAACAATATTTTGAATAGTCCAAAAAATAATAATGTAACTGCTGTATTTCACCTAAAGTTAACATTGGTACTTGTCCCAAAAGCGTGTAAACTGTAACAAAGCTAAATAAATGCCTACGTACTTATAATAAAATACAAATGTATACATACATGCACACATAAAACAAATAATCTGTTTAAAATAAAATACTCGAGTTGTATGCATATCATATAATTTTTTAAAATTGACTACAAGGTTGTTAGAATTTCTTATTTTCCTTTATATATATATATATATGAAAGATACTTAGGCAAAATAGATCTTGAAGTGGACGCATATAGCGTTAGTACAAATTTGTGGTGGATGGTCAAATACAATATCAGGTGCAAGCTGAGCGACAGCTTGAGGGTCTCTTTCAATGGAAACTTGCATTGGATATCAATCGGTGTCAACAAAGACCTTTGCTGGTGCTATGCTATGGATCGATCATCACATTTGGGGTAGTGGATGAGGTCTTTAATGAAATGGCGCTACAAAAAACCTATTTCGTTGGACTTACATATGCCCGTGCTTACATATAGTATTAAACAGCCTGCCGGTGTTGTTGATTAATCATGGGGATCTACTAGGTCGATCTTACGAAAAGTGTCACGTCTAGATTATGACAGAATGTGGTGTGCTGAGTCTTGGACTAAGTTGCATACCTTAGATCTCGATGAAGGAGTGTCAAGATTTCATGGCTTTAGGAGGAGCGGCGAGCTTCTTATGGAGACATGTCAACAAGAGCTGATTTTGTGGGATCCAAGCATGGGACTGACCCGATTTCTTAGGAAATTGGAGAGATTTGATTTAGCGGCTGTGGTAAGAGAGTTTGGTTTTCCTATATAACGAAATTAGTCGTTTCTTTGCTATTATAGGCAAGAAGATGAGATGTCTCAGTCTAATTCATACCAATTATTAAAGAAATATAAGAATCGAGGTACTCTTATCAACTTGTGTTCTTCTGCTGCGCAGGTCACGTCCATTCTCTGTTGGAGCTACAAGTAGAATAAAGTGCATTGAGACTACTGTCAACTTTAGCATCTTCTTTGAACGTTGATGTAATACTTGAAGCTCACATTTTGCTTTGATTCACTTCCATTAATGGCAAGCATCATAATTCATGCTTTCTTCTGCTGCTATTTAAACAACCAGATACCCATTTCTGACCGTGGTAATTGTCGTGTGCTAATTAGGCTTGTATGTAGAAAGATAGAAGCCGAGTTCCAATTGCTAAAGAAACTGATTCTTGTACTCTTATTATTTGAGTGAAGATATACACCATTAATTTTGATCCTCCAAGCATGAAGGTCTCGTGTGTGATAGTCCTGACGGTGATAGACCATCGTCAACGACTCTTTTTGAATTTTTTGATCACTTCCTTAGACAACAAATCCCCCGCCTTACTCTTTGGCTGATGCAAACGCGGATGATGATGTGTTTCAAATCAGAGCTCCTCCTATAACCATCGATTATGTATTTATTAGGTATTTGCGCGCCAATAACGCAATGAATCTGCAATGAAGCAATTATTTAAAATGTCAAATGCAGTATATATATTATTAATATGTTTAAATATATATATATATTATTAATATGTTTAAATTGAAATATTTGGACTGTACACTTGGTGTGCTTATATTTATCTAAATGATATAGTGAAGGGGATAATAAAAAACAAATCAAGATTAAAATCAAAACCCCTATTTATTTAGATTGATAATTTTATTATCACTATTCTTCCTTCGTCTCAATTATTATGACTATCGTCCCATTTAAAAGGGTCACCTTTGTGCTCAATTGTGTTAGGTGTGCTTGTGGCTCGACATGGACTACATTTCAACTCAAATTGGACATTTTAATTTTGCTTCGACTTTATTTAGTTAACTTAATGCCCAAGCAATAGAATCATTAAAAAAAAAAAAAATGAAGTTTAGCTCAACAATATCATACTTTCATCAAAAGGAACTTCTAAAAATTCATACAAAGATCTTAGACAATTGTAGTTTTGTAAAACGACCTACAATTTGTTTAACTAAGAATTTTCAATTTTTTTGTCTCAAGTTTTGTGATTGAGAATTTTCACTTTTGCCGCCCAACCCCACCCCCCCCCCTCTCTTTCTCTCCTTCCTCCAAACTATAATTTTATATTTGACACAATGGAGATTTTTCATATGATATAATGAAATCAAAATTATTTTTTAAAAGAAAAAAAAAAAAGAAAACTCCTCACCTTACAAAAAAAAAAACTCCGGAGAGCGTGACAATGGAAAACTCCCCGTGTCAAGTCACGTGATAAAATCCTCATATATCACGTGGTTGTCACGTGACAAATAGAGAAATAAAGGAGTAACGCACCGAACTCCTTTCCGTCTTTTTCTAACTTCCATGGCGAATCGTTCTTAGTAACAGAGAAAGCTTTCCATTCAACCGTTCCAGTTCGTGCTCCCTCTTCGTCCTCTGAACCCCTGACCGCCATGAGTTCCTCCGCCTCCGACGACGACTACCCAAAGCTCCCTCACGACGCCGTCGTCCAGATCCTGAAGCGGTTGCCGGTGAGATCGCTCCTCCGCTTCAGGTGCGTTTGCCGGTCATGGCGATCCACCATCGACGGCCCTAGTTTCGTGGACCTCTACCAGAAGCACGTCGCTCTCGATGCCTCCAATTGGCATCTCGCGTGTGTAGAATGGTGCGATCCTCTCCCGCCAAGTGGGCCCCTGTGCTTTCTGCTCTCCGGTGAGTCTCTTTCCATGTCACAAATCGAATTTCCGTTTGTTGCTTCCTCCAGCCTTTTCGGCTTCGTTGGTTCGTGTAATGGTTTGATCTGCATCACGCAATTGTCTGAAGATGGCTATGGCCGGTCAATGTATCTGTGGAATTTATTCACTAGAAAGCACAGGGAGGTTCGACGAGCCCGTCCGGAGCCTGAATTTCTTTCCAAAAGTACTACTCATATAGTTCTGGATTGAATGACTATAAGATTGTTCTCCATTATCCATTGCATCATCCAGATACAGTTCTGCGGTCTTCTTGAATGGGAATCTGCATTGGATACAGTTCTGCGGTCTTCTTGAATGGGAATCTGCATTGGTTTGCTCTCAAGCGCCATCTTGTGTCTGAGAATAGAAATGGATGCATAGTCTTGTTCGATGTGGCAGGTGAGGTATTTGATGAAATGGCTCTGCCGGAAGAAATTCGGAGAGGTTCAAAAGTGTATCTGGCAGTATTCAATGACTTGCTGGCTGTGCTCAATAGTGTCGCCATGGTGAATCCTGAACGGTGTTCCATTTGTTCTGTTTGGGTTATGAGGAAGTATGGTGTGCCTAATTCTTGGACTAAGCTGTATACTTTCAAGGCTTATGGACTAGTAGCAGGATTTTATGGCTTAACGAGGAATGGGGAGCTTCTGATGGAAATAAATGTTGGAGAACGAGTTTCTTGAATCCGGTCACACAACAACTCGCATATCTTCCACTATCGATGCAATGTGATTTGGGCACTGTTGTAGAGAGCCTTGTTTCACTTTAGAAATGACTTGATTGTTGCTACATTTGTCAATATGAAAGATTGATTCTACTTGCAGAAAAGTTGAAACTTAGATATCAATTGAGAAGAAATGGTTTTATTCATATATGCTTCGATTACTAAATGAGGAGCATCGATTACTAAATGAGGAGCATAAGTAGTGAGGTGGTTCCCATTTACTTTTGCTACTTCGTGCAAGCTCTAGAAGAGTTTTTCTTTAGACTAGTGAAGTTTGGTCTTTGTAGAGTGAAAGCATGCAACTCAACACTGTATCTACAACTTCAGCGTTGCTGGTACTAGCAGGTTTTAGATGATGCAGAAGAAAATGGCGAAGTTCTTTGAATGCTATGCATGTATGTGTTAAATTCAACACCACCATAAGCATTTGTCAGCTTCCATAAGGCCAAACTATTCACAGTTGGAATCATGCATCTCAAACTCTGGGCATTGCAACTAGTGCAACTACAGACTGCTATATTTTGTTTCCTATCACAAGATTTTTTTGTAGCACTGGTAATGCATCCTTAGTAAGCATGTTTATTGATCTATGCAGACAGCTGCATTAATTGACTAAAGAAACATTGGACATTGTATAATCACGATACGCTCTGTTTTTCCCCCAAATGATTCGTGGGTTGGAAGTCTCACTTCATCTAATGATACACTGATCATTTTGCATGTCTAGCCATCTGAGAATGTGGTCTGTATATGAGACAATCTCTCAGCTTCCTCCTATAAAAAACATCAAAGAAAGTGATTTTAAATTGCAGTTCTCTTCTAAAGTCTGGTGCATGGTGCTGGAACTCTTCTTTATTAACAGAATTTATGGTGATTGGCAGTTTGGGTTCACCTGGCTGTTGCAAAAATGGGGAATGGCATTGTTGAAGTTTCTTCAGAATGCCAATACATAGTTTATGTGGAAGGCTAGAAACATTGTGCTTCATGGTCAAGTTGCTGCTTCTGTGCAGCGCCTTCTTACATTGATCAATTTTTCACTTAACATCGATTTGAAGGCTATCTAGTTTCAAAAGGATACGTGGTGTGCTAATAATTATCTACATAATCTAATGCTGGGGACAATAAAATCAAATGAAATCCCCCACGCTGAATTGTATTAGGGAGTTAATGCATGAGCATAGGTAGGGAGGTGATGGCCATTTACTTTGGGTACTTCTCGCAAGCTTTAGAATGCATTTTCATTTTGATATTAATTTTTTCTTTAGACCAGTGAAGTGTGTTCTCTGTATGAGTGAAAGTATACAACTCAACACTGCATCTACAACTTCAGCATTGCCAAAACTCACAGCAATGACGAAGCTTTTTGAATGCAATGCATGTATGTGTTCGATGAGACGCCACCATAAGCATTTTTCAGTTTCTATAAGACCAAACTATTCACGGTTTGAATCTTGCATTTCAATCTCTGGGCATTACAACTAGTGCAACCATAAGCATTTTTCAGCTCCATTATAAACCACCCTCATATGATATTGGATTGGGCATAACTTTTAGAATGGTCTCGTAAAGTGGAGTAGGCACTAATTTGGAGCCGAACCACTATTTTCAACCTAGCATTTCTATATTATGTGTTTGATAATTTGCCTAACTCATTCTTGTCCATAAATATTCAATATTGTTATTTATATTCTACATATTTGAGACAAGAGACACAGCGTGTGGCCCGCCACAACCGTTGTCATGCCGCAAGGGAACTCGTCTCCCCACAGCAAAGGGATTGGTAAACCCTCAATCTCTATTTTATATATGTTGGTATGCATTGAAGCTTGTGAAAAAAAATGTGTGCACGCGCGCGTGTCCGCGTGCATGTGTGTATAAAGAGCAGAGGTTCTCTTTCTTTGTATGTATTATGCAATAAGATTTGGTAAAACAAAAAGAGACCAATAGAAAGAGTTAATTAAGTAGGACGCCCAATTTTGGTAGACACGGCATCGTAAAACAATGCAGCAAACCGAGAGGCATAGCTAGCACTCTTGAGGTTGCTGTCATGGCTCCTTTCTCTCATCTCCTTTTAAGAATTTGATACAGTTTGTTAAGAATTAGATACACTCTTGAGGTGCTTTCGAAGTAATAAGTACGTGATCTCACAGCACGCCAGGGGGCACCAAAGAGGTGGCCGTGAAGCTCCATGGTGATGGCTCTAAGGAGAAGAATTTAGTTGCTCACAGAAACAATTCCACCCTCGGTATCAAGTAAAGCTATTGAAAAGCAACGCTATCTGCAGATAGAGTAAACGTAAAGAGCATCACATCCAATCCCAAGGTAGAGAAGCATCATCTTCTCGTCTCCGAGCCCAGGCGTGAAGGTAGAGAAGTTATCCTTTGAGAGTGCAATCCTGGGCTTCGTGAGAGAGAGGGGGAAACTTCTGTTTTCTCACACTAGTTTTGGACGATTCCGGTGGTAATTGCCACAGGTAGAAAAGGCTTGGTGGAGCATATCCTCCAACAGCCCAAGTACGTGCAGAAGCAAATTGGGTTCGATTAGCATGACTTCCCGGCTCGACGTCTTTTGCAATGGGGAGATGGATGTTTGACGTGCCATTTCATCTTGTCGGAGCGTTAACAAGCAGCATATCACTACCGTGGATCCAAAATTAACTTTGATGATTACAAAACCTCCTCAAATTGAATAACTAATTTACTTAATTACTTCATAGAGTTTGTTATGTAGTAAAAGAAGGGAATGATATCACAATGATCCAAGAATTTTGCTTTATTGCGTAATGTTATCTCTAAATTGTTAATTTATGTAGGGATCATATTGACTATTGGATCAAAATTCAACAACTACATTAAATAAAGTAAAAATCACCAACGACATTTTTCAACAAAACGAAGTTCAAAAATCAGATTAAATAAATTAAAAGTTTCAGAGACTAACATCTATGTCCTTTTTCTTAAAACCAGAGGCTAAATGGAATGCCTAGGGCGATGAACATTATAACAATGAAAGCTTTCTGTGACCAGTTCATGCTCGCTTTTCTTCTCAACCCTTGACCATCATGAGCGACGACAATCCAAAGCCCATCAAGAGATCGTTGGTGGAATCTCTCCCCCGATTCATGGTGTTCCACCATCGATGACCCTCTTTTTGTGGCCCTTCACTTAAGCCATTCCGCTCTCGGTGCCTCCAATTGCTATCTCGTGTGTATGGATTGTGGCAATGATCCAGTGCAGTATATGTGCTCTTCGTTTCCCAATGAGTCTCTTACCATGCTTTCCAAGTCACAAATCAAAATTCCATTCATTACTCATCGCGTGAGTTACGGTATAGCATTGATTCTAGTTTAAGTGCAAACGACTTTCAACGTATAACTTATTAATGTAAAAGTATTAGATAATCGTAGTTTTGTAAGATGACTCATACAATGTGTTTAAATCGTAATTTTTGTCATTGGTTTAGTCTTGAGTGTTGTCAATGAATAGCTTCACTCTTGTAACCCCTTCTCTCACTCTCTCTATCTTTCTCTCATCTTCCTCCACGATTTCAAGGATTGTTTGGAGTAAGTTCATCATTTGAAATAGAAAATATTTATTGAAATTGAATATATTCAGTATATTATCCTGGGATAGAAAAAGAAAAAGAAAACTATAATCCATACATGACACAATGGTGATTTTTCATGTAATATAATGAAAACCGTAAAAGAAAAGAGCCTGGTCTAGTTCTCAGGTCAACAGGGTTCCGATCCCAAATATAATGACACGACACCGTGCAATGTCACGTGGTTGTCACGTGACGAACAGAGACAGAGGGGGCAAATGAGGGACTGCAGCAAAATTCTTTCCGGCTTTCTGCCTTCGCCCTTCTTCTCAATCCCTGGCAAACCATCATCATGAAAGTCCAAAAACAACCGTCAACGTGAGCAAGGTTCAGCGGTCTTCTTCAACGGGAATCTGCACTGGTTTGCTAGCAAGTTGGGTGATCTGTGGGGGGAGGGTGGATACAGATTGATAGTCTCATTCGATGTCGCAGATGAGGTGGTTAATGAAATGGCTCTGCCGGTAGAGATTTCTCAGGTAGATGCTGTCAATTTAAAAATGTACATGGCAGTACTAGATAACTTGCTGGCCGTGTTCATTAGCTTCATGGACACAGGATTTCTGGCAGTCTTCTTTTGTTCTGTTTGGGTTATGGAGAAGTATGGGTGCCTGAGTCTTGGACTCGGCTGCATGCTTTTGAGGCTTGTGGAGAGGTAACAAGATTTTATGGCTCGCCTCTGATGGAAATATATCGTACCAATTGAGTTTCTTGGAATCCGATCAGGGACAATACACAAGACTTCCAATATCGACATCGTGCAATTTGGTTGCTGTTGTAAAGAGCCTTGCTCACTTTGGAGATGATTAAATTGCTGTTACATTTACTGCCAATGCGGATTGATTCTGCTTGCGAAACAGTTGAAATAGACATCTGAATCTAAGAAGTGGTCTTATTCATATCTGCTCCGGCCACAAAATGACCAGCAGAAAAAGTGAGGTGGTTACTTTTGTTACTTCTTGCAAGCTCAAGATTGATCAATTTCTTAGATTGATCAATTTTTTACTTAAACATCGATTTGAAGGATATCTAGTTTCGAAGGGATACGTGGTGTGTTAATAATTATCGACGTAATCTAATGATGAGGGCAATAAAATCAAATGATACCCCCCATGCTGAATTGTATTAGGCATGCTTGTGGTTCGGCTTGGATTGCACGTCAACTCAAACCAAACATTTTGATTTAAAAAAAAAAAAAAAATCAATCAAACCGCAAACTACCTATATCAACCGTTAGTCTCGATAAAAAGACGTGAGTTTCTTTTCAATTTGTTTTGACTAATTCGTTACATTAGCGTTTGAACATTGGAATTATAAACAAATGATAACGTTTACCTTGTGAATGTCAAGTTTCATCAAAAGAAACCTTAAAAAATTCATGTGGTTCAATTCAAAACATAGATTTTAGTTTAAATGCAAATGATTTGTAGTGAATAACTTATATAGATGAAATTGCAAAATGGTTAGCAGGATATAGGCTTTCAAGGGGCCTCAGGGCCAATTTAGATCGCTCCCTGGTCCTCACGGTTTTAGGCCATGTTAATCACCGTGTGATTAATCAGAAATGGCCATCGGAGGCCGTTGTGTGGCCTTTGAGCTAGCCTTAGGTGGCTGGGACATAGAGAAGGATAAATCGATCCGTTTTTGCTATAATTGTAACATCACTAAATTATCTTATGATATTGAGATTTCTTTCCCTCTAAAGACCACTATATGAGAAGTTAAGATAAAAAAATTGAACTCGACAGACAACAAAGAGACTAAGCATGATGAGCAACCTTTTGTCCTCTTACTATCTCACAAAATTACTCATAATTTGATCAAAATCAACCTGAGTTTTAGAGCTTTTTGCCTATTCGGCTTGCTTCATTGACGATGAGGCTAGAGAAGAATCTCCCTCATGAGATAGTCCTGAAAATTTTGAAGAGATTGCCGGTGAAATATCACACGAGATTCAAATGCATCTCCAAATTGTGGCATTGCACGATCGAATTTCCTACCTTGGCAGCCATGCACTTGAAGCGTTGCGCTTTCAATGGCACAAATTGGTATGTCCTCTCACAGATTGATACTTTTCCTGCAATCGAATGAACTCTCTATATCCAGTTAAGTTCTTACCCTCGTTTCATAGTAAAAAGTGGAAGTTCCATTCATTAGCCCTCCGAGCAATTGTGGTGCCCTGGTTCGTGCAATGGATTGATCTGTGTTGTTAATGCTGATGCTGATGCTAATGCTAAAGTTCACAATTAAACAATATTTCTATGAAAAATATACACTAGAAAGCATGAGGAGATTTTGAGCTTGCCTTCAGATTATTGATTTGTTGAAGTGTATGCTGCTCGCATGGTTCTAGGATTTGGATACAGCCACGGGATTTGTTAAATTATGACTCGAGTTTTCGCTGAAAAAGAGGAAATATAAAATAAAATATATTTAAGGAAATTTTCTTCTTGCGAAAACTTGCGGAAACTTGCGGAATCCAAATTGCAAAAGAGGAAAGAAGCTTAGATGAAACCTTTGGCGAAGAAAGAAGTCCCTGTACGAAGAGGTCTCCTTTCTTGGCGTGAAGTCCATCTGCACAAAACAGAAAGTGGTGGGCCCAAGGTCAAACTTTTGACCTTGGGCCTTGGACACACGCACACACCCACGTATAAAAAGAAAAAGAAAACCCTACGTAGAGGTGGACGTTCGATCAGAAAGAAGCCGCCGAACGAGCCGCTCAACGTCCGCCGAATTCCTACGTACGTGAAGACGTCCACGCCGCTTGAAGAAGATCCGCAAGATCTTAAAGTCTCGCGAAGCCGTACGTAGAGAGTTTTGTAGCGCGGTAATTTGTGCCGTGAGTTTATTCCCAATTGAGTTGTTATTTATACACTTAGGGTTTTTGGTTAAATCTAGGTGCGGGAAACACTTGAGCGATTGAGCGATTGTAAACTTGATTCTCCGATTTTAGTGGATTATTTGCTGCTAACTCTCCCCGTGGACGTAGGTACCGATACTCGGACCGAACCACGTAAATTTCTAGTGTCCTGATTTACTCGTTTATTTCTCTGGTGATTTCGCATTGACGTAATTTGCAAGATCATGTCGTTTCCGCGTATTATACCCCAACAATTGGTATCAGAGCTTGAGGTTGGATTTCTTGATTGTAATTTGGGGCTTTTGCTTGTCTGATTATTATCTGGAAATTCTATTATTGCAATTATATCTGAGAGGAAATCTGAGATTGAGAAATTTGATGGGAGAAACAACTTTGTGTTATGGAGCATCAAGATGCGGGCTTTATTGACAACACAAGGTTTGGCCAAGGCACTGGATGGTGAGGATGAGTTGCCGATTATAATGAAAGCCTCAGAAAGGGTAGAGCTTATGCAAAAAGCAAAGAGCATAATCCTGTTAAATTTGTCGGATAAGGTCTTATTAGAGGTTATTGAGGAGAAGGATGCCGCATCATTATGGGCAAAACTTCAAGCACTCTATGTGAAGAAATGTTTGAACAATCGCTTGTATATGCTGAAGAAGATGTTTCAATTTAGATATACTGAAGGTACGTCTATCAGAACCCACCTAGATGAATTTAATAAACTCATGTTGGATCGAAGAACGTCGGTAAGATACTTGATGATGAAGAACAGGCATGATGTTGTTAGCCTCTTTACCGAGTCATGGGAGCACTTTACGATTCGCTGTTGCGGGGGCGTACTACTATTACCTCGAGAGGAGGTAAAGTCCGCCTTATTCTCTAAGGAGTGGCAGAGAAAGTTGCGAGATGACGGTCTGGCGAAAGGAGCAGCGCAAGCACTGACGATTAGGGGTAGAGAACAACATCGAGAGCCTAGTAGTAGCAGAGGTAAAAGCAGATCAAAATCACGCAATAGAAAGTCCAAAGGACGCGTGAAGTGCTTTGAGTGTCACGAGGAGGGGCACATCAGGAGAGATTGTCCAAAGCGGAGAAATAAAGTTGATAAGCAGAATGCTACAAGTAATGTGGCAAACGTTGCTGAGGGGAGCAATAAGGATGCGAAGCTGTTTTATGTGCAACTGCTACTTCATCAGGAGACGAATGGGTGTTGGATTCGGGGTGTTCTTATCACATGACGCCTCATAAGAACTGGTTTACTACTTACCAAGCTGCAGATAGTGGTAAGGTTCTTTTGGGGAATAATGCAGTCTGTAAGGCTGTGGGGATAGGGACAATCCGGACCCAGATGCACGATGGGGTGGTTCGTACATTGACAGATGTGAGGCATGTACCAGAGCTCAAGAAGAACCTTATTTCTCTGGGGACACTCGATGATATCGGGTGTAGGTACACCGCTGAAGGTGGAGTACTGAAGGTCTCTCGAGGTGCTATGACAGTGATGAAAGGAAAGAAAGTGAATACTCTCTATCATCTACTGGGAGAGACCGTGGATCGGAAGTGCCGCGTTTCATCGTGTGAGTCAGACTCTAACTTGACTCAGTTATGGCATATGCGTTTAGGGCACATGAGTGAGGCAAGTATGACGATGCTGAGTGAAAGGGGGTTGTTGAGTGGTCAGAATACAGGAAAGCTGGACTTATGTGAGCACTGCATCTATGGGAAGCAACACAGAGTTAAGTTTACTACAGCTATTCATTCGACCAAACGACCTGTTGAATATATTCATTCGACGTCGTCTGGGGCCCGTCTTCGTTCCTTCAAAAGGAGGTGCTCGATATATGCTGACTTTTATCGACGATTATTCGAGGAAGGTATGGGTATACTTTCGAAGCACAAATATGACGTGTTTGATCGGTTCAAGAAATTTAAGGCATTGATTGAGAAGCGATCGATAAGCAAATCAAGTGCCCGAGAACCGATAATGGCATGGAGTTACGTGGTAAAGATTTTACCGAGTTCTACGAGAAAGAAGGTATTGTAAGACACCGCACAAGTACACGGACACCACGACGAGAATGGCGTCGCGAACGGAAGAACGAAATCTTGCTTGAGCGAGCTCGATGCATGCTTTCGCATGCAGGACTTGGCAAGGAATTTTGGGCTGAAGCAGTGAACATGTCATGTTACCTAGTAAATCGATCTCCATCGTCTGCTATCGAGTGGAAGACTCCTGAGGAAGTATGGTCGGAGAAACCTGTTGATTATTCCGGATTACGAATATTCGGATGTCCAGCGTATGCTCATGTGAGTGATGGTAAGCTTGAGCCGAGGGCAAAGAAGTGCATATTTCTGGGTTATGCACAAGGGGTGAGAGGCTACCGGCTGTGGTGTACCGATCTCAGATCACCCGATTTTCTAATCAGCAGAGATGTGATCTTCGACGAGACTGCAATGTTTCAACAGAGGAGTTCTGAGACACAACCAGCAGAGAAGACAGATCATGATGTCATAAGTGAGGTGGAGCCTCAGGTGGAGACTCCGGAGACCTCGAAGGTAACAGAGGTTGAGACTGCAGATGAAGCTGCAATTCCTGAAGTTGATGATAGTGAACAACCAGCAAAGCCGCAGCAGACTATAGCCGCAGATAGAGAGAGAAGGCAAATTAAACCACCGGTACGTTATGGTTATACAGATATTGCTTATGCATTGACTGTAGGTGATGAGGTGGAGACAGATGAGCCTTCGTTTTACTCTGAGGCGATGGCTAGTCCGGAGTCATCACAGTGGCTAGGGGCTATGAGTGAAGAGATGGAATCACTCCATCGAAATCAGACATGAGAGCTGGTCAAAGTACCAAAGAGCCAAAATATTGTTGGAAGTAAATTGGTCTTCAAACGGAAAGAAGGCATTCCTGGTGTTGAGGCAGTGAGGTATAAGGCGAGACTTGTGGCGAAAGGGTATACACAGCGTGAGGGCATTGACTACAATGAGGTGTTCTCTCCTGTGGTAAGACATACTTCTATTCGTGTTTTACTTGCCGTAGTTGCTTTGCAGGATCTCGAGTTAGAGCAATTAGATGTAAAAACTTCGTTTCTTCACGGTGAGTTGGAGGAGCAGATTTACATGAGGCAACCAGAGGGATTTGCTATTCCGGGTAAGGAAGATCATGTTTGCTTGTTAAAGAAATCTTTGTATGGTCTAAACAATCTCCTAGGCAAAGTGGTATAAACGTTTTGATGCTTTTATGGCTAGTCAAGACTATTCAAAAAGTCGATGGACAGCTGCGTTTACTTTAGGAGATTGGAGAATGGTTCTTTGATTTATCTACTCTTATATGTTGATGATATGCTGATAGCAGCTAAGGATATGTCTGATATTGATGTGCTGAAAAGGTAGTTAAATGCTGAATTTGAGATGAAAGATTTAGGTGCAGCAAAGAAAATTTTGGGTATGGAGATTTTGCGTGACAGGACTACAGGAGTTTTACGTCTGTCTCAAAAGAAATACATTGAGAAAATTGTGGTACGTTTTAACATGCAGTCGGCGAAATCTATAAGTACACCTTTAGCGAAGTACTTTAAACTTTCAGAAAAATTATCACCGCAAACTGAGGAGGAGGAGGAGCATATGTCCCATGTTCCTTATTCTAGTGCCGTGGGTAGTATTATGTATGCTATGGTGTGCACTAGGCCTGATATTTCACAAGCTGTGAGCGTGGTTAGTCGCTATATGAAGCGTCCTGGTAAAGCTCATTAGGAAGCTGTGAAGTGGATCCTCAGATATTTGAAAGGGACAACAGACGTGGGTATAGTATACCGGAGGAACAACAATGGCAGTGAAACCACTGGTTATGTGGATTCGGATCACGCCGGTGACTTAGATAATTGCAGGTCTTTAGCAGGGTACGTGTTTACGCTAGCGGGTGGTGCAGTTAGTTGGAAAGCATCCTTACAAGATCACATTGCCTTGTCTTCGACTGAGGCAGAGTACATGGCACTAACCTTTGTAGCGAAGGAGGCGATATGGTTACAAAGTTTGCTCTTGAACTTTGGGTTAGAACAGAAAAGTGTAGATATACACTGTGATAACCAAGGTGCGATATATTTGGCATATAATCCAGTTTATCACGAGCGAACGAAGCATATCAACGTCAGGTACCACTTCATCCGAGATGTCTTAGCTAAGGGTATTGTTATTGTTAAAAAGATTGCTATAGAAGATAACCCAGCAGACATGATGACTAAGTCTGTTCCTGTGACGAAGCTCAAGTTTTGCTTGAGCTCTATTGGCGTCTGTGGAGAGTGAGCGCCCGTCGGGGCGTTGGGAGAGCAGCATAGGTGATGAGCACTATGACTTGGCTTCAAACATCGAGCCAAGTGGAGAATTGTTAAATTATGACTCGAGTTTTCGCTGAAAAAGAGGAAATATAAAATAAAATATATTTAAGAAAATTTTCTTCTTGCGGAAACTTGCGGAATCCGAATTGCAAAAGAGGAAAGAAGCTTAGATGAAACCTTTGGTGAAGAAAGAAGTCCCTGTACGAAGAGGTCTCCTTTCTTGGCGTGAGGTCCATCTGCACAAAACAGAAAGTGGTGGGCCTAGGGCAAACTTTTGACCTTGGGCCTTGGACACACGCACACACCCACGTATAAAAAGAAAAAGAAAACCCTACGTAGAGGTGGACGTTCGATCAGAAAGAAGCCGCCGAAGGAGCCGCTCAACGTCCGCCGAATTCCTACGTACGTGAAGACGTCCACGCCGCTTGAAGAAGATCCGCAAGATCTTGAAGTCTCGCGAAGCCATACGTAGAGAGTTTTGTAGCGCGGTAATTTGTGCCGTGAGTTTATTCCCAATTGAGTTGTTGTTTATACACTTAGGGTTTTGGGTTAAATCTAGGTGCGGGAAATACTTGAGCGATTGAGCGGTTGTAAACTTGATTCTCCGATTTTAGTGGATTATTTGCTGCTGGCTCTCCCCGTGGACGTAGGTACCGATACTCGGACCGAATCACGTAAATTTCTGGTGTCCTGATTTACTCGTTTATTTCTCTGGTGATTTCGCATTGACGTAATTTGCAAGATCCTGTCGTTTCCGCGTATTATACCCCAATAGGATTAATAACTATAAGTTTATTAATGATTACTTGTTTTCCTAATAAATATGGAGGATACCATTAGTCACTCAAGTCTAAGTTCATAGCCTTAGTACAAATATGTGGCGGACAGTAGAATTCGGTGTGCAAGTTGAAGAACAGCTCAAGGATCCTTCTCAATAGAAATTTGTAATGGATCTTGATTGGTGTCGATGAAGATCATCGATAGTGTTATGGTCGATAATCTTTTTTTTGGTAGCAGATAAGATCTTTGACGAAATGGGGTTGCCAAAGAACTGTTCCGTTTGATCCATGGCACTATAAGCATTTGAATCGCCTTCGATAACCACTGGTTTGTGCATGAACGTCCCGGCAATGCACAAATCGACTTATGTTTTTGTTCAGGTTGCAGGGCATTCACCAAAACCCAAACCGACTCATGCATGGATGATATTTATTTTTATATGACTTAACTTGAGACCCGACCCGTATAGAACCTGAGCCGAAACGATGGTTCAATTTGGCTTGAGTCATAAGCTCAATACAACGTGCTCCATAAGCCAAGCACATCACCATGGACGGATCTTGAGATTGCAGTACGAGTTCTGAGACGTCATCATTGAGACCATCTTCATAGGCAATGAGGCACTTTAGGCTCTATTCATTTCGCAAAAAATATGACTTTTTAAAAATTATCTTTCAATAAACCATTTTCTAGAAAAATGTAATTATTTTCTGGTGTTCAGGTGAAATCTGAAAATGAGATGGAATATATTTTTTGTTATTCAGTAAGGAAAATATTTTCCTCCATACACTCTTCTTTTCATTTATTTTATTTTTAAAATAGATTTTTAATTAATTTTATTTTAAAAAATTGATTATTAATTTTTTATTTTCTTTGCTTCCCTCTAACTGTCGTCATGGCCAGCGACTTGCCAAGAAAGAAGAAAAGGGAAAAATAAGAAAAGAAAAATAAAAAAAATAATTCGAATTTAAAATTTATTTATTTATTTATTTTAAAATTTCAAAAAAAAAAAAAAAAAGGAGGAGGAGGAGGAGGAAGGGGAGAAGAAAGTGAGAGCTTATAGAGATGTCAAATAAGAGAGATTAAGTGAGGAAAATATTTTTTATATTTCAAAAGTAGAAAATATTTTCCCTTAGTTCAAAAGACTTAAATAATTTTCCCCAAGCAATTCATTTTCCATTAAATAAACGTCAAAAAATTTAGAAAAGATTTTCTTGAAAATTATTTTTTATGAAATGAACAGAACTAAAATCTAGAGTGTCTTCTCCCGATATGGAGACAATGAGGCTCCATGACCGCCAGCCTCATGGAGATCAAGATGAGAAGGAAAAGAACGGAGCTCAACTGTGTACGAGCATGGACGCGGCTATGGACATACGGACATCCATACATGTCGAGATTTGGACTTCCGTGGAAAGCCGAACGACCATGAACAACGGCTTTGATAGTGTTGATGGTGAGCTCTTCATGTTGATACGAAGGAGGCGCCGCAGAACATGGAGGTCCGGTGAATGGTGGTGCCGAAGGTGCTGGAGTTGCTTAGGATGCGTTTGGTAACGATTATGTTCCTGATAACAAATTCTAATATGAAATGATTCTTTTTTATTATGTTCCTAGGAACAATTTCTAAGTATTTTAAGCCGTTTGGTAACTATCCAAAATTTTTTTATCTGAAATAAAATTGCGTTTGACCGTACTCATTAATTATATTCTAAATCAATTTCTTTTAATTATTTAATTTTTTTTACTTTTTTTCTTTTTTTTCCTTTGTTCCTTTTCTTTTTTTTTTTTTTTCTCCTATTTTTCTTCTTCTTTTGGCTAGTCATCAGACCGGCAATTGGCAAGATGAGGGCTAGTGACCTCACAAGAGCGTCGCCGACCCTTAATGAGGCTAGCCCTTGTTGACCGAGCCTCATCGGCAATTAGGCGAGGCTCGCCCAACTTTGCTGATGGCCAGGCTGACCTCGCCGGGGTTAGGTGAGGCTCGCCTAGCCGAGCCTCGGCAATGGCTAGGCTTGCCTCCGACGAGCTCACTAGACCTCGCCCTGCCTTGGCAAGCCTCCAGCGATTGGTGGCGGTGGCGGACAGCGGCCGACGGTGGCGGCAAGATGGTAGTCAATGAAGAATAAGAAAAAAGAAGAAGAAGAGAAAATGGAAGATTAAGAGTTTTTTTATTCTTAGATTTGTTTACTAAACAAAAATCAACTTTTTTAGTTATTCTTGATTCTATTCTAAATCTACTTTTGATAACCAAAAAAATAGAAATTTATTTCCAAAATAAAAATTTTATCAAACACGATTCTATTCCAAAATTATTTTTGGGAACAAAAAATCAGAATATTGAACTGTTTAGATAGTTACCAAATAGCACCTTAGTGTTTAATATTTATTTTTCATGACCCAAATTGAGCCGCATCATCAAGATATTCATTTCTTTTTTAACTCGTGTTCACTGGAATGAGACTCCATCTAAAATTTTCAGTTGGAGTCAGTTGGGTTCAAGTATGTTGTCGCACCCTTACCAACAATGTCACTCATTAGTTTTTAAGAGTCTACTGATATGATTTTAGTTCATTATTTATTGCATCTCCCATGAAATTGTATAAGCAAAAAGAAAAATTTCAGCTTTGAGAAATGATAATAATTAATAATCTTAATGCTTTGTTAGCATAATAATTTTTAGGGTACTATGAGAATAACGGTTTATTATAATTCATAAATTATTAAAAAATGGGTCCAACATTAATTTATAATTATTTATAATTTAATTTTTTATGATTATTCTCACGATACATTACATACTATCATATAATCATTTTTCCATTGATCTTATATATTGTTAATTAGTTTTTATGCCCGCGCTACCTATTATATTATGTGGGGAAGACACTTGGTGCTTTTCGAAAGAGAGCGAGTGATATCAAAAGAAAAAATATTCTGCTTTGTCAGCAAGGGAGCCTTCTTGTCAAACCTCTGCCCATCATGAGTTCCGACGACGACGACGACCCGAAGCTCCCTCACGACGTCGCCGTCCAGATCCTGAAGCGGTTGCCGGTGAGATCGCTCCTCCGATTCAGGTGCGTCTCCCGGTCATGGCGTTCCACCATCGACGACCCTCGTTTCGTGGCCCTCCACCTGAGTCACTCCGCTCTGGACGCCTGCAATTGGCATCTGGTGTGCGATCCTCTCCAGGACATGTGCTCCCTGTTACCTAATGCGTCCCTCACTCTGCCTTCCAAGTCTCAAATCGAAATGCCCTTTGCTACCCCTCTCCACAGTTACGATTTTGTCGGTTCGTGTAATGGTTTGATCTGTGTCACCGGAAGTTTCATAATTGGCAGTGATCCGACGATGTATCTGTGGAATTTATTCATCAGAAAGCACAAGGCCATTCCACGACCTGCTCCGGAGAATCCAATTCTTCGCGGGAAGGCTGCTTGTATAAGTTTAGGGTTTGGCTTCGATGCTGGGTCTTATGACTATAAGATTGTGAGGATTCTCTTCTGTCCAGCTAACCATCGTCGACGCTTTGGCCGGACTAAGTGTTCGGCCAAGATTTATTCTCTCAATACAGATTTCTGGAGAAGTTTGGAGTGCGATGTTCCTGCTTTATGCTACCATGAGCCCGTGGTCTTCTTGAATGGGAATCTGCACTGGCTTGCTTTCAATCGAGAGGAGGCTGGATGCGGATCAATAATCTCATTCGAGGTCATAGGTGAGGTATTTGATGAAATGGCTCTGCCGGAAGAGATTTCTCACCAAGAAAACGGTGGTTTACTAGGGTCTGTGGCAGTATTGAGTGACTTGCTGGCTGTGTTCATTAGTTGTGGGGAGGCAGCTGGGCATCCTGAATCGCATTCCATTTGTTCTGTTTGGGTTATGAGAGACTATGGTGTGCCTGATTCTTGGACTAAGTTGTATACTTTTGAGGCTAGTGGACTGGTAACAGGATTTGATGGCTTCACGCGGAATGGTGAGCTTCTTATGGAAATAGACAATCGAGGACGAATTATTCGGAATCCGATCACGGGAAGAATCACACTTCTTCCACTATCAACACCGTGTGCTTTGGTCAGTGTCGTAGAGAGCCTTGTTTCACTTTAGATATGATTTGATTGCTGCTACATGTATTGGTATGAAAGAGTCATGTTGCTTGCAGAGGAGTTGAAAGTTGCATCTGAATTGAGAAGAAATAGCACGTAAGATTCATGTAACTCTAGGATTCAGCTTTGATGAGATAAGATTGTGAGGATTCTCTATTTTCCAAATGATTGTCTCCGATGCTTTGGCAAGATAAACTCTTGAGTCAAGATTCATTCACTTAGTACAAGTTCTTTGGAGAGGTTTGGATCGTGAAGTTCCTGCTTTGTTTGGCTACATACCCTCGTTCTCCTTGAATGAATATCGGCACAGGTTTGCTGTCAAGTTGGATGATCTGGGGCATGCAAGTGGAGATGCATCAATCCTTGAATGAATATCTGCACAAGTTTGCTGTCAAGTTGGATGATCTGGGGCATGCAAGTGGAGATGCATCAATCCTTGAATGAATATCTGTACAGGTTTGCTGTCAAGTTAGATGATCTGGGGCATGCAAGTGGAGATGCATCAATATACTTGTTGGATGTCGTCAGTGAGGTGTTTGATTAAATGGCTCTGCCGGAAGAGATTTTTCACGAAAACAATGGCGATTTAGTAGTGACTGTGGAGTCATTACATGACTTGCTAGCTGTTTTCATTAATTTCACCGATGCAGTTGTGCATCCTGAACCGCATTCCATTTGTTCTGTTTGGGTTGTGAAGGAGTACAGCCTGCTGAGTCTTGGACTAAGCTGTATTCTTTTAAGACTGGACTAGTAGCAAAATTCGATGGCTTCACCAGGAATGGTGAGCTTGTGATGGAAATGTGTTTCTTGGAATCCAATTACGGGAAATTACGCAAATCTTCCACTATCGAACAATGGGATTTGGTCACTATCGTAAAGAGCCTCATTTCACTTTAGAGATGATTCTGTCTGAGAGTGGAAAAAGACATCTGAATTTAGAAAAAATGGTCATATTCATATCCGTTCTGGCTACAAAATAATGAGCAAAAGAGGTGAGCTGGTGCCCATTTACTATTGGTACTTCTTGCAAGCTTTAGAATGCATATGCTTTTTCACTGAGTTTTCATTTAGACTAATCAAAGTGTGTTCTGTGTATGAGTGAAAGTGTGCAACTGAAGACTGCATCTACACCTTCGGCGTTACTGCTACTAGCAGATTATAGATAATGTGGAAAAAAAAAAAAAAAAATACAGATGAAGCCTTTTGCTTACCATGCATACGTGTGTTTGATTTGGTTCCACCATAAACATTTTTCAGCTTCTCCACATCTTACTCTATGTGCATTGCAAACAGTGCAACTGCAGACTACTGTGTTTTGTTTCTTATCTCCAGACTTTTTGGTAGCACTGACAATGCAAACCTAATAGGCTTGTTTATTGATCAGTGTAGACAGTTGCACTAATGCAGAAACATTGGAAAGTATATTATCACGGTACACCTCCCCCAAATGAGTTGTGGGTTGGAAGTCTCATTCCATCTTATGGTACAGCAATGATTTGGCACGTTAACAATTATTTCATCAGCCCTGTGAGAATGTGGTCTGTAGATGAGATACTCTCTGCTTCCTCCTTGATAAGACATCCAGGAAAGTGAATTCAAATTGTAGTTTTCCTCTCAAGTCTGGTGCAAGGTGCTGGGACTCTTCTTTATTGATAGTAATTCTGGTGATTGTCAATCTGAGTTCAGCTGGCTCTTGCAAATGGGGAATGGCAAAGAACAGCAGAATATAATGTGCTAGTTTCTTCGGCATGCCAGTATAAGCTTTATCTGGAAAGCTTCATGGCCAAGCTGCTGCTTTCGTGGAGGATGTTCTTAGATTCATTAATGTTTTAGTTTAACATCAATTTGAATTTTATCTAGTTTCAAGGGGATATTCTTAGATGGATCAAATTTGAAATCTGTCCAGTTTAGCGTCTGTTTGATGCAACGGGTTAGATATGTGTAGTTCATGCTTGAGTACAGTTTGTAATTGTTGTCTCTATCCTGTTGGGCTGCGTGTGGGAATATTCCCCCTAATGATCCTCTTGTTTTATGAAGTTGATGATACAATGTATCAACTTATCTGAAAAAAGAATTACAGTTGTCCTTTACCTAATGAATTAGACAAATGGGTCTCAAAGTACATATCAAATAATTTTTTTTTTCAATTATACGTATTTTAAGAATATAGATATGTTGTTGTGACATTGCTGATGATGGATTGCAAGGGCTTGGCGGGGTTATTGCGCCCTTGGCTGGCCCATGCTTGGTGTATTTTCTGTATGTAATATGTCAGCAAATCAACCTAATTGATGGATAGAGGAAAGTTAGAGCTTATTGGAAGAAATGTCGATATGCTTGATGTATGTTTTACTATATATTAACTAACTATATTCCATGAGATTTTGTATAAAATTGCTATATCTTCTGGTTCATGTTAGGTATTGCAGAAACTTTTATCTCACTTCACGAGTTAGATTTCTGCGTCCAACATGGCACCTTGCTATCTACGTGCATACGAGTCTGATCGTTTAGCGACTTGGAGAGTGCAAATTTAAGCTATAGCTTTTTTGCTTTAAGAATTTTTTGATTGAATTAACAATATTTGTACGAATAGTCCTGAAATTAATAAAGTAATTGCTAGATTCCACTTAAAATATACATTGATACTCGGTGGATGAATTTGAGAATTGTAATAAACGTAAACAAATGCCCATATACTTATAAAAAAGACAAATGCATACATACGTGAATCCATTGAACATATAATCCATTTAAAATGAGATATCGGATTGTACGCTATGGTGTGCTTATATTTATCTAAAATATAAAATGATAGGGATAACAAAAACAAGTCAACACAAAAATCCAAACACCTATTTATTTAGATTGACAATTTTATTATCAATATTCTTTCATCATCTTAGCTATTTTGATTGTCATCATGTTGAAAAGAGTCACCCTCATGCTCAATTATGTTAAATTTGCTTGTGCTTCAACAAGGGCTACGTTTCAACCCGAATTGGACATTTTAATTTTGTTTCGACTTTAACATAATACCCAAACAATGAAATCATGAATAAATGATAAAGTTTAATTTACCAATGTCATATTTTCAATATAAAAAAAAAAAAAACCTTTAGAAATTCATACTAAAAAATTATATGTGATTTAATTCGAAGCATTGATTCTAGTTTAAGTGCAAATGACTTTTAGCAAATAAACTATACAAATAAAAATGTATATTTGTAATTTTGTAAGATGATCCAGACAACTTGTTTGAATTGTAATTTGTTCTTCACTGATTTAGTCTTAAGTTTTGTCATTGTCTGGATTGTCTGGACTAAGTTCATTATTTGAAACGGAAAATATTTGTTGGAATGGCATGTGTTTAACATATTATTCTGAGATAAAATTTTTAAAAAAAAAACTATAATTCCATTCAGATTTTCCATGTAATATAATGAAAGCGATTAAAAAAAAATTAGCTCCTCCCCGTTCTGAGATTGACCCCGAGATTAGTGGGCCTGCCATCAAGGTCAACGGGGTTTCTTCCCAGCTTTCTACTTCGCCCTTCCTCTCAACCCCTGAAACCGCCATGAGTTCCTCCGGCTCCGACGACGACTGCCCGAAGCTCCCTCACGACGTCGCCGTCGAGATCCTGAAGCGATTGCCGGCGAGATCTCTCCTCCGGTTCAGGTGTGTCTGCCGGTCGTGGCGTTCCACCATCGAGGACCCTCGTTTCGTGGCCCTCCACTGGAGCCACTCCGCTCTCGACGCCTCCAGCCGGCATCTCGTGTGTCTAGACCGTGGCTATGATGCTGTCCAGAGCCCGTGCTCTCTGTTTCCCAACGAGTCTCTCACCCTGCCTCCTTCCCGGTCGCCAATTGAATTCCCGTTCACCGCTCCTCCCGACCGTTACCGCTTCGTCGGTTCGTGTAATGGTTTGATCTGCGTCGCAGAGAGTTCCGGAGATGGCATCGAGCGGGCGATGTATCTGTGGAATTTATTCACCAGGAAGCACAAGGCGGTTCGACTATATGGTCCGGAGGAGCAGCAATTCCTTTCCATGGCGGGTGGTCGTGTGGTTCTCGGGTTTTACTTTGACGCTAAGTCTAGTGACTATCATGTTGTGAGGATTCTCCAATTTCCAGGTGTTCGCCGTTGGAGCTTCCGCAACAGAAAGCGTCATGACAGAAAGCCTCGAGTCGAGATTTACTCGCTCAGTACAGATTCCTGGAGAACTGTGGAATGTGAGGTCCCGGTCCTCTCCTACAGCAACAGAGCGGTCTTGTTGAATGGGAATTTGCACTGGTATGCTTTCGATCGAAATGGGGGTGAATTCGGATCAATAGCCTCGTTCGATGTCTCGGGTGAGGTGTTTGATGAAATGGCTCTGCCGGGAGAGATGTTTCATACCGAGAGCACAGACAGTCTCCATTCAGTATTGTCTGTGGCAGTATTGAATAACCTGCTGGCTGTGTTCTTTAGTGGTGGGAAGGGAGCTGGGCATTCTTCTGTTTGGGTTATGAGAGACTATGGCATGCCTGACTCTTGGAGTAAGCTGTATACTTTTGAGACTCATGGAGTAATAACAGCATTTGATCCATTCAGTATTGTCTGTGGCAGTATTGAATAACCTGCTGGCTGTGTTCTTTAGTGGTGGGAAGGGAGCTGGGCATTCTTCTGTTTGGGTTATGAGAGACTATGGCATGCCTGACTCTTGGAGTAAGCTGTATACTTTTGAGACTCATGGAGTAATAACAGCATTTGATGGCTTCACGTGGAATGGTGAGCTTCTTATTGAAATAAATTGCGAAGAACGAGTTTCTTGGAATCCCATCACTGGACAACTTGCAAATCTTCCATTGTCGATGAGCTGCGAATTGGTCCCTGTTGTAGAGAGCATCTTTTCACTTTAGATAGGACTCATTTGCTACTACATTTATCAGTCAAGATTGATTCTGCCTGCTGAAAAATGAAAGTTACATCTAAATTGAGAAGATATGGTTATATTCGTAAGTGCTCCAGCATAAAATGACGAGGAGAAGTAGTGAGGTGGTGTCCATTTACTTTTGGTACTTCTTGCAAGCTTTAGAATGCATGTTCATTTTCACTTTTAAGTTTTTCTTTGGACTAGGCGCATTTCGTGTATGAGTGAAAGTGTGCAAGCCGCACATACACCTTCAGTGTTGCAGCTACTAGCAGATTTGAGATGATGCAGAAAAAAATCGGAAAGAAAAAAGAGAAGCCTTTTGATTGCTATATATGTATGTGTTTGATTTGATGCCATCATAAGCCTTTTTTAGCTTCTATAAGACCAAACTATACATAATCTGAATTAAGCATCTTGCTTTCTGTGCATTGCAAACGGTGCCACTACAGACTACTGCGTTTTGTTTCCTATCTCAACACCTTTTGGTAGCACTAGGAATGCATATGTAATAGGATCATTTATTGGTTGATGCAGACAGCTGCATTAATGCATTAAGGAAACATTGGAAAGTGTATCATCACGGTTCGCTGTTCCCCCTAAATGAGTTGTGGGTTGGAAGTCTCATTCCATCTTATGGTACACTAATGATTTGGCACGTCAACAATTGTTTCCGCCCCCTGAGAATGTGGTCTGTAGATGAGATAATCTCTCTGCTTCCTCTTTGATAAGACATCCGGGAAAGTGAATTTGAATTGCAGTTTTCCTCTCAAGTCTGGTGCAAGGTGCTGGAGTGCTACTTTATTAACGGGAATTATGGTGATTGGCAATTTGAATTCACCTGGCTCCTGCAAATGGGGAAGGCAAAGAGTGGCAGAAAGTAATGTTCTATAGTTTCTTCAGCATGCCTGCATATAGTTTATCTGGAAGGGTTTGTGATCAAGCTGCTGCTTCTTTTGGAGGATGTTCAAGCATCGATTTGAAGTCTGTCTAGTTTCAGTAGGATATGTTCTTAGATGGATCAAACTTGAAATCTGTCCAGTTTAGTGTCTGTTTGATGTAATGCTCTAGATTTGTGTAGTTCATGCTTGTTTGAGAGCAGCTTGTAATTGTTGTCTTTGCCCTGTGAAGCTGCTTCTGGGAATATTCCACCTAATGAGCCTCTTGTTTTATGAAGTTGATGATGCAATGTATAAACTTACTTATCTGAAAAAGGAATTGCAGTTCTTCTCTACCTAATGAATTTGATATGTGGGTCTCAAGGTACATATCAAATAAATTGTTATGTCAATTTTACATATTTTAAGAATTTAGATATGGTGCTGTGACTTTGCCAATGACAGATTGAAAGGGGCTGGCTGGGGTTATCGCACCCTTGGCTGGCTCATGCTTGGTGTACTTTTCTGAGTAATATGTAAACAAATCAACCTAATTGATGGAAGAAAGCAATGAGAACTTATTGGATGAAATATCAATATGCTTGACGTATGTTTTACTATATAATAACTAACTATATTCTATGAGATTTCATATAAAATTCTTGTATCTTCTGTTTTAGGTTAGGTATTGCAGAAACTTTTATCTCACCCCACTAGTTAGATTTTCACATCCAACGCGACACATCGTTATCTGAGCGCATACGAGTTTGATCGTTTAATGATTTGGAGACTGCAAATCTAGGTTATAGCTTGTTTGCTTTAAGAAATTTTTAATTGAATTACTAATATTAGTAGGAATAGTCTTGAAAATAATAAAGTTATTGCTGAATTCCACCAGCAATATACATTGGTGCCCGGTGGACAATTGTGATAAACCTAAACAAATGCCTACATTCTTATAAATAAATAAAAAAAAGAGAAATGCATGCATACATGAATACATAGAATAAATAATCTATTTAAAATGAATTTTATTATCATTGTTCTTCCTTCATCTCAGCTATTTTGATTGTCATTTCGTTGAAAAGGGTCATCCTTCTGCTCAATTATGTTAGGCGTGCTTGTTGTTCAACACGGACTACGTTTCTACTCAAACTAAACATTTTAATTTTGTTTCGACTTTATTTAATCAACATAATGCCCAAACAATGGAATCATAGAGAAATGATAACGTTTCACTTGCCAATGTCATCCTTTCAACTAAAGGAACCTTTAGAAATTCATACTAAGAAATCATATACGATTTGATTCAAAACATTGATTCTAGTTTAAAGCAAATTACTTTTAGTGAATAATCTATGGAGATAAAAAGTAAACGGATTAGTTAATTCTAATTTTGTAAGATGACCCTACAACTTGTTTAAATCGTAATGGTTTAGTCTTGAGTTTTGTCATTGAGAAACCTCTCTCTCTCCACAATTTCAAGGATTGGTTAGAGTAAATTCATTATTTGAAAGAGAATATATTTGTTGAAATTGAATATGTTTGACATATTATTTTGCAATAGAGATTAAAAAAAAAAAAAAGCTATAATTTCATACATGACACAATGTATATTTTCTGCAAAATGTAATGAAACGAAATGTCCTTAAAAGGCTTAACTGAGAGCAGAAGCTTGCTCCATAAGTCTTGTCACGCCCCGAACCCCGGGTATGCACACATTCCTCGGTGGTCGACTAAAATGCGACATCCTAGGATGTGTCGCCAATCCATTCGTTTTATGCACATGCGGAAGCAAATTTGAACATATACCCAGACAACAACAAACACAAGGATAGAGGAAAGACATGCCAACACTTTTTCACGAAACCCATTGTATAAACATACCAGATTAACCTAAGGGTTCATATTTACAAGTCTATATCCAAAAAGAAAACCCTAGGCCACCTACGCTCCGAACCCTTCCACCTCGGATTCCGAGTTCTCCATCTACGAACCTAAAAATGTTAACTCATGACAGGATGAGATAAAAATCTCAGCGAGTCAAAACCCTAAACCCTGATTAGAAAGCAAATTCACTTATAGGCGGTCCTAAACATGCATTATATAGGACCTACCTTGCCTTGGCACATTCCTGCATGTTAGCTCATCACATATGCACTTATAAACGCAACAAGTGTAATTAATGACTGGAACACATCATTTCATATTTCAAACAAACACATGGATCTCGATTATAAGGTAAAACTGTCATGACACGTCCGATACCGTGCGACACAATTTCACCCCATAATCAAGCGTAGCTATCTCAATCACTTAGGCATGTTCCAGTTATTTACGACCCATCGACCATGGCCAACTCAATAGTTGGCGGTCATTCGACATAACCGGGCATCATCCCGTTTCGTCAAGTACATCATCGTCCCGCATAAATACATCAAGACGGCATTCCACACAAGAGCATCGGCCTAGCCTCCACTGCGACCGACATCCATTGGCATAGGGCATCCAAACTTAATCAGGCATTGTCCTGCATAAACGCATCAAGACAGGTTCACTACTCCGCATAAACGCATCAGGGTACTTAGGTGATCACACACTAGCACATACTTGGCCAAGAACATCATGCTTTGCACTCAAATATCTCAATTTCAAATAATGGACTTAACCAATTTTCTTCGTATTAAAAATCATCCTAGTAAAATAATTGTGCGTGACCACACATTTAAATCGAACTAGTAAGTGTGGTACACTCTCATTTCAAAATTCCATGATTTTATATACTATATAAAATCTTGGCGTCAAAAACCGACACCCAATATTTTTCTAATTTAAATACCATAAAATCAAATTTTGCGATAACAAGTGCCAATCACCATCAAGCACTCAATTTCATATATAAGCAATCAATTTCACATATCAACTCATCCACGACGATCAGCGTAAAATTCTAAAAAACGGCTATCCATGACAATTTACACTAATTATAATCAATTAAATAAATCTCGGGAAAATAAATTAATTTAATTAACTTAACCACGATTAAATAAACTAACCATAGTTAACTAACTAACCCTAGTCAACTAACTAACCTAGGGTAGTTAATCCTAACCAAACTAACCCCTAACTAAACTAATTCAACTACCTAGTTCATCCAACTAAACTAACTAACTAATTAGTTACACTAACTAAATTACACTAATCATAATTAAGACTAAACTAATCCTCTTAAGTGTAATTAACTTCCTAATTCGAGATTAGGGTGTTAACTTACCGGAATTCAACGGCAACAGGTTTACGGCAACGATGGCGTAAAGACGGTAAAGACCCGTAACTACCGTTTCTCCAATGGAAGGCCGATCGGGGCTAAAATCAACCCAGCAAACTCATGGCTTGCTACTGGAACTCGGCTTCGGATGAGGTTGTCTGGTCTCGGCTTGGTGGGGCTGAGGCGGGTGGCTGGTGAGTTGGCGGCAGCAACAGGTGGAGGCGCCGGGTTGGGCGATCGAATGGAGCTAGCGATTGCTAGCAAGCCAGTGGCGGGTGGCCAGGCGGACACGCAAGATCGGGGGTGGAGCGGGGCTGGACAAGTGGTGGTGCTGGCGGAGGAAGTTGGTTGATGGTGAGGGCTGGCTGGCGCGAAGGAGTTGTTGATGTGGTGTTGTGTGGGCGACAGCAAGACTAGGGAGGGAAATGGCGCGCGACAACTTGAAGGAAGAAGAAGATGGAGCTGCAGCAGAGAAGGGGGAGTCGGCTTGGGTTGCACGCACAAGGAGGTGAAGAGAGGAGAGAAGGAAGGAGAAGGGAAATAAAGTCAACAAGGCAGCCAACGAGAGATCACTAGAAATATCCAAGAAATTATGAAAACGGCTCCAAAGTCTTCAGCCAAGAAAGTCTAATGGCTGAATTATTACCATTTCCTTACAAATAAATCCATTTTGGAGGCCAAAAGTCCCCTAGAGAAGCCCATCCGAATTTCTTTTTTATTTTTTTTGGTCAGTTCCGAATTTCACTAAGTCCTTTTTGCCGAATTTGATTTTCCGCAAAAATTCCTGACTAGACGGAATTTCCCAAAAGATGAGACAATATCTTAAAAATAAATCGTGAAACGCTTTAATAGTCGATTCCTGAAACCGAATTCAATTTCATGATTAAAATCGACCAAATGCAATTTTAGTACAACCTAACCTACCAGGTAGTTTTTAGGAATTTTAATGCGTTTGACCCATGGTCGATAATTTTCGATCCACGTTTGTGCATCTCCGACTTGTAGTCGACTCTTGGTTATCGTAAAAATCACAAAGTTTCAATCACAGGCACCGAGTATAAAATCGATAGAAAACTAGGATAGTACCGTTCGACGCGAATTTGCAATCACACGGAATCACCCCCAATTCAATTACGTGATTCCATCGAATCGACCTATATTCGATCACATTTCAATTATAACGGTGTCACATTGACCCTTGCTGATTATTACGGTCGAGCAGTCGATTTCCGATCAAATTCTTGAGTCTACCGCGTTTATATCCTTTAACGACTTCACCTAATAGGTTAGTTAACTCGTAAGTGGTCAACTCAGAAAAATAGAACCATAGGCACGTCGACGAAAAGCCAATTTCATATAATCAAGACGGAGTCGAATTTCACGATGTCACAAGTTTCCTAGGTATCCACACCTCCCAGGTGGAGAAAAGTTTAGGGGGAGCAGTGGTTGGTGAGGGCTTGGCAGTAAACGAGGAATCTAGTTGGGAAGCCAGTTACGTTAGTGGACAACCCATAGCAAAACACTCACCTAAAAAAATAGCTCTGTCTAGTTCTCAGTCAACCCTAGAATTAGGGCACGTTTGCTAACCATTTTATTCCAGGAAACAATTTTTGATGAGAAATGATTTTTTTCTAATTTTATTATCGGGAACAATTTCTAAATAAAAGAATGCGTTTTGTAACTTCTCTAAATTTCTATTCCCATGATAGAAATATGCTTGGTAGGATTATTAGATTTTTTTATTTCTTTTAATTTTGTAATTCTTTTATTATATTTTCTTTTTTTCTTTTCTTTTTTGGCCAGTTGTCGGCAAGGTCGTCGAAGGCCAGCTTGGCCATGGCGAGGCCTAGCCTCTCCATGGCCACACGAGGCTTGGCTTCAATGGGCCACCACTAGGCGAGGCGACGCCGTCCTAGAGGTGGCCCAATGAGGCTGAGCCTCGTCGTGCCTAGCCTAGCCATGGCAAGGCTCAGGCTGATAAGCCTCGCCATGGCTCAGTATCTCTTAGGGCCAGCAACGCTTCGGCAAGGTTGTTGGCCCTCGTCTGGCCAGTCGCGCGATGCCAACCAAAAGGAGGAAGAAGAAGAAGAAAAGAGAAGGAAAAAGAAAATAGAGAAAAATTGATTCTAAAAATTATTTCTGAGAATAAGAAGTTACTTTTTTCTACTTTCATTTATCTTTCCAAATCTATTCCCGAAAATATTTTTTATTTCCGAAAATAAAAATTTCACCAAACACATTTATATTATTTTTTCGTTTCCTCGGGGAACATAAATTTTTTAACAAACAGGCCCTTAAATCAGTTTGTTATCAAGGTCAACAGGATTTCCGATTCCAAAATTGGGAAATCGACCATATAAGTCTGAAGCCTAATCACTCTAGAAAAAACTAACGGAGAGCGTACGTTAGAAAATTTGGGTGTCAAGTCACGTGACAAGATGGTGCTATGTCACGTGACAAAACAGAGAGAGGTGAAGGAGACTGCGAAGCAAAATTCTTCCCAGCATTTCTACTTCGCTCTTCTCGTCAAACCACTGACCACCATGAGTTCCTCCTCCTCCGATGATGATGATAACCCGAAGATCCCTCACGACGTCGCCGTCGAGATCTTGAAGCGGTTGCTGGCGAGATCTCTCCTCCGATTCAGGTGCGTCTGCCGGTCGTGGCGTTCCACCATCGACGACCCTCGTTCGTAGCCCTCCACCTGAGCCACTCCGCTCTCAACGCCTCCAATTGGTATTTCGTGTGCCTAGATTGTGGCGATGATCATGTCCAGTACCAGTGCTCTCTGCTTCCCAACGAGTCTCTCAACGTGCCTTCCCAGTCCCAAATCGAAATCCCCTTCGTCACTCCTCCCACGAGTTACGGCATCGTCGGTTCATGTAATGGTTTGATCCGCGTCACAGAAATCTCCAAAAATGGGTATGGTCAGCACGATGTATTTGTGGAATTCATTCACCCGAAAGCACAAGGCGGTTCCACCATTCAGTGAGGAGAGGAAATCTCTTTCTTGTACCATGTCGATTCCTCATATAGCTCTGGGTTCGGCTTCGACGCGAGGTCTAATGACTATAAGCTTGTGAGGATTCTCTATTTTTTAGATGATAATTATCGTCGATGCTCTAGGGGAACAGAGCCTCGAGCTGAGATTTATTCGGTCGGTATGGATTACTAGAGAAGTTTGGCTTGTGAAGTTCCTACTGTCCACCACGACAACCCGTGGTCTTCTTGAATGGGAATATGCACTGATTTGCTTTCAAGTTCAATGATCAGTGGGAGGAGGGTGAGTACGTATCAATAGTCTTGTTCGATGTTGTAGGTGAGGTGTTTGATGAAATGGCTCTGCCAGAAGAGATTTCTCACTTAGATGCTGTCGTCTCTGGCAGTATTCAATGACTTGCTGGCTGTGTTCATTAGTTTCATGGACGCAGCTGTGGATCCGAGCTGTGTTCCGTTTGTTCTGTTTGGGTCATGAAGGAGTAGTGTATGCTTGAGTATTGGACTAAGCTGTATATTTTAAGGCTTGTGGACTAGTAGCAAGATTTGATGGCAAGCTTCTGATGGAAATAGATACTGGAGAACGAGTTTCTTGGAATCCCATCACAGACCAATACACAAATCTTCCATTATCAACATCATGTGAATTGGTCACTGTCGTAGAGAGCATTGCTTCACTTTAAATATGATTTGGTTGTTGCTACATTTACTAGTATGAAAGATTGATTTTACTTGCAGAAAAGTTCAAAATTACATATGAATTAGAAGAAATGGTTTTATTCATATATGCTCCAGCTACTGATTAAGGAGCATAAATAACAAGGTGATGCCTATTTACTTTTGCTGCTTCTTGCAAGCTCTAGAAAGCATTTTCATTTTCGCAATGAGTTTTCTTTACACCAGTGAAGTGTGTTCTTTGTATGAGTCAAAGTATGCAACTCAACATTGTGTCTAAACAAATCAAGACAAAAATCAAAATCCTCTGTGCTCAATTGTATTGGACGTGTTTATTGTTCGGCTTGGACTACATTTAAACTCAAACCAGACATCATAATTAAAAAAAAAAAAAAATCAATCCAACCACAAACGACTATCAATTTTTAGCCCCAATAAAAAAAAAAAAAACATGAGTTTCTTTTCCTTTTTTATTTTAGTTTGATTCGTTAATATAACATTTGAACAATGGAATTATTAAAAAGAAAATGATAGCGTTTAACTTGGAAATGTCATGTTTCATCAAAAGGAACCTTGAAAAATTGAAGGGAAAATTTTAAATAAGGACTCGAAGTATCACCATTTTTTTCCAAATAAAGACTTGAAGTAGATATTGTTTCAAATAAGGGACTAAAATGTCCATATCATTGTCAAAGAGGGTTTGAAATGGTTATGGTCATTTCAAATAAAAGCTTGGCCTCACCGGTAGGCAAAAAATTTCGGCCGATCGAGGTATTTTTGTCCAAATACAAATTAAATTAAATTAAATTAGATTAGATTATAAATTAAAAAAATTAAAAAAGTAGAGAGAGAGAGAGAGAGAGAGAGAGAGAGAAAGAACATAGCTTGTGGCCATGCCGCACCGCTGGTGGGGCTCGGCAGATCTACTAAGAACCACTTCCACCAATTTTGGACTTAACCCCACTAACTTAACAAACTGCTTAGCAGTAAAAGAATGCGTGGCTCTCGTATCAAATAAAGCATAAGCAGCATGATCATGCAACGAGACCGTACCTATAACCACGTTCTATAAATCCTCCACTTTCTTTCTTGTCACAGCGTACATCTTTCCTTGTGCTTGGGGTCGGTTCAAATTGTTTTGTGAAGCATTCCTAGTTTGTTGTCCCACTTGCAATTATGGTGTTGGTGGTCCAATTGGTTAACGCGGATAGTTTGTCACTTGATGGCCGTGCTAGCCACATCCAAAGCAGGCTCCAACTCTATTTGACCAAATGCTTTATGAGAAAAAGAAGTAATTAGTCTAGCGTTTTATCGGGATAAAGAAGCAAAATCTCATCAAAGATTAGACAAGGTTTTACTATTTACCTTCCATAGTGGACATCTCTATCAATAAAGGTGAAGCATTTCCCAGCATTTACGGTAGGCAACCAAGACGACTTTGGAGAAAGTTGGGTCGAGTTATAATGGACATCTCTATCTAAAAAGCAAAGTATTTCTCAGCTTTTTTTATCGCAAGTAACCGGAATGACTTGCTCAAAATTATACAAAAGTCCCCCTTACATGATGAAGCAAGTATTCAAACATTCAATGAAATATAGGTTTGGTGAAAAAAATAGAGCATGATATAATGAATTCAATTGATAAGCTCAACCTAGTGATTTACAGGTTCAAGTACCTTATGTTATCGATTTGTCCGTTTTATTTCGATATATTTGGTTGAAAATTTAATGAAATTATAAAACATCTTTAATCAGTAACTTTTATGGATGAAGTGATTTTGCTAATAAGTAATGGGTTGCCGAACAACGTTGGCAAACTCCCAAAATAACTATTCAAGTGGTAATCATGTGGATGATTGATTTTATTTTGAACCCGCTATTAAATGGAAATCACCGGAGAGAATCCACTTGATTTTTGCAGACTCCCCCAATTGTCTCCCTAAGGCAAAGAGGCGACACTAATTGAGATCCATTTGAACATCCAAGGAAATGCCCATATAAAATGCTCGAGTCTTTAGGGAGAAAGTCATCAAATAGTGTAGCTCGTTAAGGAATTAATCATCATAGGCAAAAATAACACGATGGCCTGGAATTTCATGTTCTTTAATAATCTCATTGCCATTCGTCAGCCTAATACTTATTTGAAGATCTATGATTCTTTTAGATATTTGACTACTAAAAGTTATGATACTTGATATAGATCCGGTAATTGCGATTAGCATGAAAGGTTCAATTGAGAAGGTGACAAATGACCAGGCTTAATAGCACACATTAATTGCAAAAAATTGCATTTTCATAATAACATTAATATCAGGGGGATGGGGTGGGGACGCGTAAGTTTCAGGAGTGGGTTTCGACTCCCACGCTGTGCAAGAGGCAAGGCAAAAGCCTGAGAGTGAGTGTTAAGTAGGAATATAGTAGGACTGACAAAAAAAAAAAAATAACAACGACAATAAATGATAATAATAACAACAACAATGGATAATTTAGTGACAAACACTAATTGCGAACCCTCCCACATCATACAATGCACAAAGGCATTTTTTTTTCATGCGGATACATAAGATAGGATGAAAGATATCAAATATTGCATACTTTTTTTAAGTTGATTGGAAAATTTATCGTGTAACACACATATATAAATGGCAAACTTTTTAATGAATATATGACCATGTTTTGTAATGGTCAATATTAAAATATTTCACTTTTTTTATTTTTTATTAGTCAACATATATAATTAAGTAATTATGTACTATTAAACATATTTAATTAATTTAGAAACGACCTCTTTATATAACACGTGAATCTATTTTAAAATATTTTACTAGGAACACGAGTATTAGATTTCCAAGCAACTTTTGCACATGGACCTAGAGCAACTATTTCAATGCATTTTGACCGGCAGATTAGGTAAAAGTCTAACATTGGACCCACACAATGTAACAAATCACATCCGTTGAACGGATGTGATTCAAGGCCACAAAATAAGTAGAATAGATTTCAATATGCTTCTAGCACCCAAGATTGTTATTCAACATTCATTCTCTATCAATTTTCACGTCCTTATTTCTCAAAATAATTGAAATGGTTTGCTTGCTTTTCTTTGGAAAATTTATGGGTCATGGCAAGCTTTAATGACCACGCGGGAGGACAAGATGTGTTGCATCTTTGAATCAAAGAGGTCCCCAGCAAACTTGATAAACTCACGGACCACAGGCAAGTATTTCATGAATATAACACATATAAGAATTGAATCTGGACCATCAAATCTTGTGGGATCCATTATCTTCAATGATTGATATTCATTCAATATATATACTATACTCATAATATTTTCTCGTGTGACGCAAAACACTATAAAAATGAAGTGTCCTTCATTTTACTGTACCTGGGCATGTGCACTTGGGTGGTGCCGAATATTGGAGGGAAGTGGAAGATGAAATCGTTGCTTGGAAGGAGAGACTGGAGAGGAATGCCCTGCTCAAGATTAAATCCGCCTTAAGCAACCTGAATGGGTTTTCTTCTATCGTGGTACGTCGATTAAAAAGATTTTTATTTAATACCAGCAAGTATTCATACATTTGCACAAGGTTAAGACTATATGTTCGGTATTATTCTAAATATTGATAGTCAATCGATTTTGCAGTCATTGATACTTCAAGTTAATTATAAGATTTATATTGGTATTGGCTCGACTAGTTTATCAAATCAATTGAAATTGCCCTTAAATTTCCTTCAATAATTCTAAACAAATACTCATTTGTTTCATATTTATTGACAAAACAATAACTGTACATAAAAATTAACATCAAGTTTTTATTTATTTATCTTATCTCTTTCTTTCTTTTTTTATGAAGCAATACGTGGAAACATATTTTTCAATAATTTTGCTGAAATCACTAGTAAAGTTTTGTTAATATGCAAATAGTCATTCTTTATCATTTCAGAAGATTCGCTTGATCATTTTCATCTTTCTCTTTTTGGAAAAGTTCTAAGTCAAGTCAATGGCGCTGATCACGCCCATGATTGTGTCGTGGAGTTGGACTAGCTGCGATAATCACTCGAAAGGGAAAGACTGCGACGGTCAGTACTGCAGCAGAATTCTCTACCTGACGCTTCGTGGCAAGCCCCTGGCCACCATGAGTTCATCCTCTTTACGACGACCCGAAGCTCCCTCACGACGTCGCCGTCGAGATCCTGAAGCAGTTGCCAGCGAGATCTCTCCTCCGATTCAGGTGCGTCTGCCGATCGTGGCATTCCACCATCGACGACCCTCGTTTCGTGGCCCTCCACCTGAGCCACTCCGCTCTCGATGCCTCCTATTGGTATTTCGTGTGCCTAAATTGTGGGGATGATCCTGTCCAGTACCAGTGCTCTCTATTTCCCAACGAGTCTCTCACCCTGCCGTCCCAGTCCCAAATCGAAATCCCCTTCGTCACTCCTCCTGAGAGTTACGGCATCGTTGGTCCGTGTAATGGTTTGATCTGCGTCACAGAAATCTCCAAAAATGGGTATGGTCAGACAATGTATTTGTGGAATTCATTCACCCGACGGTTCGAAGATCCGGCCCAGAGCATCAATTCTTTTCCACGGAGACTGCTCATATAGCTCTGGGGTTTGGCTTCCACGCGAGGTCTAATGACTATAAGATTGTGAGGATTCTTTATTTTTTAGATGATAATTATCGTCGATGCTCTAGGGGGACAGAGCCTCGAGCTGAGATTTATTCAGTCGGTATGGATTCCTGGAGAAGTTTGGCATGTGAGGTTCCTGCTGTCCACCACGACGACCCGGTGGTCTTCTTGAATGGGAATCTGCACTGGTTTGCTTTCAAGTTCGAGGAGGGTGAGTATGTATCAATAGTCTTGTTCGATGTTGTGGGTGAGGTGTTTGATGACATGGCTCTACCAGTAGAGATTTCTGACTTAGACGAAGTCGTAGTGTCTCTGGCAGTATTCAATGACTTGCTGGCTGCGTCCATTAGTTTCATGGACGCAGCTGTGGATTCTGAACTGCCTTCCATTTGTTCTGTTTGGGTCATGAAGGAGTATGGGCTGCCTCAGTCTTGGACTAAGCTGTATACTTTTTGAGGTTGATGGACCAGTCACAGGATTTGATGGCTTCACAAGGAATGGCGGGCTTCCGATGGAAATAGATGCTGGAGAACGAGTTTCTTGGAATCCCATCACAGGCCAATTCACAGGCCAATTCACAGATCTTCCGTTATCAACATCATGTGAATTGGTCACTGTCATAGAGAGCATTGTTTCACTTTAGATATGATTTAGTTGTTGCTACATTTACTGGTATGAAAGATTAATTTTACTTGCAGAAAAGTTCAAATTACATATGAATTGATAAGAAATGGTTTTATTCATATATGCTCCGGCTACTAAATGAGGAGCATAATTAGCGAGGTGGTGCCTATTTTCTTTTGCTGCTTCTTGCGAGCTCTAGAAAGCATTTTCATTTTCGCAATGAGTTTTTCTTTAGACTAGTGGAGTGTGTTCTTTGTATGAGTGAAAGTATGCAACTCAAAATTGTGCCTAAACAAATCGAGACAAAAATCAAAATCCTTTGTGCTCAATTGTATTGGACGTGTTTATTGTTCGGCTTGGACTACATTTAAACTCAAACCAGACATCTTAATTTAAGAAAAATAAAATAAAATCAATTCAACCACAAACTACTATCAATTTTTAGCCCCAATAAAAAACATGAGTTTCTTTTTCTTTTTCTTTTTTTTTTAGTTTGATTCATTAATATAACATTTGAACAATGGAATTATTTAAAAGAAAATGATAGCGTTTAACTTGGAAATGTCATGTTTCATCAAAAGGAACCTTGAAAAGTTCAAGGAAAAACTTCAAATATGGGCTCGAAATATCATCATTTTTTTGAATAAATACTTGAGGTAGACATTGTTTTAAATAAAGGACTGAAGTGCTCATATCATTTTCAAAGGAGGGTTTGAAGTGGTTATGGTCATTTCAAATAAAGGCCAAGCCTCACCGGTAGACAAAAAATTTCAACTGATCAGAGGTATTCTCGTCCAAATACAATTTAAATTAAATTATATTAGATTATAAATTAAAATATTTGAGAGAGAGAGAGAACATAGCTTGTGGCCATGCCCCATCGCTGGTGGGGTGCTAGCCGAGAGGGGGAGGGTTGTCGGTCGGTGATGGTCACCCGCCCTAACCTACTCTGGGCAAGGATTGCCAGTTGTCGCGTAGGCTTGGTGGCCCTCGCCCAATGTTCCCAGAGGTCGATGGCATTAGGCTAGGGCTGCCAAGCTTTCATGATGATTAGCAACCCTTACCCAAACTGGGTGAGGGTCCGAGCAAGGGTAGACAACCCTTCCCTAGATCTGGGAGAGGGATGCCTTTGGCAAGGCAAGGTCAGCTAGGGTCATTGGCCCTCCCTCAAGCACCACTGACCCTGTCAGCCTTCATCGTCATAGGTGGGAGGGAGTGCCTTCTCGCTTGTGTTTTCCTATTTGTTTTTAGAGATTTTAAAGAAAAAACATAAAAAGAAAGAAAAAAGAAAAAAATTAAAAAGATGAAATTGCCTTTCACATTTGGTGAATTCAAGCATTTCTTTGAATTGATATATGTACGTTAGGATCTTTTTTGCAATAAGGTCCACTTCCTACCCTTCTTTGAGAAGATAAGGGCATTTTGGGTCCTTATTTACAATAATATCCACTTTATGCCATTATTTAAGAAAATGAGGGCATTTCAGATCCTTATTTATAATTTTTACAAAATTCAATCGTGAAAATTACATGTGGTTTAATCGAAAATATCAATTCAAGTTTAAATGCAGTGACATTTAGTGAATAACTTTAGACGAAAAAACAAAAAAGATTACCAGGATAGAGGCTGTTGGGGGGCCTCATGGCCCTCATGGTTGAAGACCATGTTATCACCATGTGATCAATCGAAAATGTCCGGGTTGCTGTGTGGCCTTCAGGCTAGCCTCAAACGCCCATGAGACACAGATGGATAAATAGATTCGTTTTCTCTACAATTAGAACCTCTTAATTTTCTAATGATATTGAGATTTCTTTCCCTCTAAAGACTACTACATAAGAAGTAAAATGGGACTTCGAGTGTCGACAACCATGGACGGAGCTCTGGAGATATTGACGTCAATGGACACGTCGTTGTTTGGACTGCCATGAAGAGCCAAATGAGCATGAACAATGGCTCCGGCAGTGTAGATGGTGAGCTGTTCGTGTTGGTTTGGAGGAGGTGCCACCGAAAATGGAGGTCCAATGGATGGTGGCGGAGAGGCCGAGTGTGACGACCCAAACCCAGGACAGTATGGAGGGACGGATTAAGATCGCCTCGGCAATACACGGGCAAGACTAAGGGCATTTCTCTTGTCCCACATCGCTTAGGAGGGGAGTCCTGGGAGCCTTTATAAGGCTTGAGTCCCTCTTAACATGTATAATGCGTTTTAAAGCCGTGAGAAAGCCGTGAGGACTCAGTGTCCAAAGCAGACAATATCACACAGTGAGGCCCAGGTCGTTACAAATGGTATCAAAGCCGACTCCCGCAGCATGTGGGGCCATGAAGGCGGCTGTGCCTTAAAAGGGGGGAGAATGTGACGACCCCGGGTCTTTACAAATGATATCAAAGCCGACTCCCATAGCGTGTGGGGCCACAGCGAGGGCATTGTGCCTTAAAGTGGGGGAGAATGTGACGACCCAGACCCGGGGCAGTACGGACGGACGGGATTAAGATCGCCTCGGCAGTAAGCGGGCGAAACTAAGGGCATTTCTCTTGTCCCACATCGCTTAGGAGGGGAGTGCTAGGAGCCTTTATAAGGCTTGGATCCCTCTTAACCTGTGTAATGCGTTTTAAAGTCGTAAGCACTCAGTGTCCAAAGCAGGACTTTTAAAGTCGTAAGCACTCAGTGTCCAAAGCAGACAATATTACACAGTGAGGCCCCAGGACTTTTAAAGTCGTAAGCACTCAGTGTCCAAAGCAGACAATATTACACAGTGAGGCCCGGAGGAGAGTTACTTAGTGTTTAGGATTCCTTTTAATATATACATATATATTTGACCCAAATTGAACATTTCGGGTCGGGTCTCATTCCAATTCGAGTGAGAAGTAAAAAATAAAATTGAGCACTTTGATGATTCCGTTTAGTTTGCCTCATACACCCAAATTGACCGGAAACATCTTAAATATATATATATATATATATATTAATATATATATATCTTAAATGAGACCCGACCCGAAATGTTCAATTTGGGTCAAATAAAGTTTAGGTATGTTTTTACATTCCTACCGACAATGTCTCTAATCGTTTTTTTAGTCTTTCGATATGATTTTCACTATTTACTTATTGCTTCCTCTATGAAATTGCGTAAGTGGGAAAAAAATTCAAAATTTGAGAAATGATAAAAAAAAAAAAATCGTTTACATGTTAATTCATTTTCACTCATTGTGCAACATCATAAAGTAATAAGAAAACTAATAACTTTAATTAGATGAAGAAACAAAATCATAACTTTGAAATTCAAAACTTAAAGTTAACATTATTTTAATTTTTTTTCTACTATATAAATTTTTTTTCCAGAAAGCAACCAATAAGTGAACATTTTTCTTTTTTTAGTTACTAATTTTTTTTTTAAAGTTCAGAAAATTAATGAAAATTGAAGGAGCATTCTAAATTTCCTCATATAAGGTGAAGGAATGGGATTAGTTATTACATCATGAGGAACGATAAAGGAAATTTTATCAATGTTTGTTTCTTGATAGCAAGGAAGCACTTAAGTTCCTTCCTTAACCATTTTGTTCTTTTTCTTTGACCATTTGTAACTTTATTTTCAACACTTGGACCCCTGAAGTGCCAAAATTTGATAGAGAAGACATTTCAGTGCCAAAAGTTAGAAAAATAACATAAAAGTATCAAAATTGAAGCAAAACAGACTAGTTAAGTGTCAATAGTGAGAAAATCCAACTAAAATGCTGATGTAGTGATTTTCCAACAAAACAAGTACAAAATGATGTTATTTTGCATACTGACGTAGCTAAACAATTGTAAAAATGATTTCGTTTTGTTAACGTGACTAGATAATTAATATAAATATTAAATTTAATTTAAAACTATATTATTATTATTATTATTATTTTAAAAGATGAAGATGAAGATTGCAAGCAGTGAGGGCCCTCACCTTTTGCCTCCTCCTCCGCCTTGTCTTTAAATAAATATAAATATTTTAATTTAATTAATATTTATATTAAAATTCAACAAAAAAAAGAAGACAAAACGACATCGTTTTGGTTCTTCATTACTAACTTAGTTCTTTAGCATGTCACGTAGGTGAGTTATATTATTAAAAGATTGCCATGCATGATTTTGGGCTACATTTGTCGGACTTGGCACTCAAGTGTCAAATTCTTGAAAAATGTGATACTTACTCAAGTGTCAAATTCTTGGCACTAAATATGCAATTGGGTGTTTAAAATTAGATATATGAACATTTAAATTAGAGATGAGGCATAGGCTATGCACATGCATAAAGCAAAATTGTTACTGTTATGTACGATTAAGATATTTGTAATAATTAAAGGAAGTGGATGGATTCTTCTTCTTACTATTATGGTTTTCTAGTCAAGACCCCCCCTCCCCAAAAGTAGGGTTCAAATCACTACCTCCAAATCTCAAGAGAGATGTGTAACCAACTAGGCTAGTCCTATTTGACGGATAGAGCGAGTAGGTGAAGTTGTTTCACTTTTGATGCTTTTCTTAATGTTGGATTTAGATTTTGTTTAGATTAGAAAATATTACATGTGATGGTATATTAGAATTTAATGAGGTGGATACCAAATATGAAAGGGTCCATGAGAATGCTCTAACATGTACTTCATCCACGCTCTAGCATGGATGTGTCACGGGCCGATCGGTTGGGATCGTGACCGCGTGGCGACTCGGGCACTTTAGGATCGGGATGGATCGCCGAAGCACCTAAGCCAAGCTTTTGCACAGTCGAACGCTCACTCGCTCGCCTTACCCGGATCGTAGAGAGAGAAAGGATTTAGAGAGAAGAGCTCTGGAAAGAAGACTTGCTTTGTATTGCGGAAGTAGTGGATGATTACAAGTGAAGGGAGGACACCCCTTATATAGTTGAGGGCCTCGGAGTACAACCATTGATCTAGTATTCTATGGGCGGACGAGATCATACCGCCTCAACTACCGGCATAAGTGCCAACTACCGTTTACCAACATAAATAACGGAACGGACTCCCGTATTCTAGCCTAATGACATATTCGCCCGCTCTCGCAAATTGGTTAGAAGACTTGGTGGGAATCCGAGTGAGAGCAGGAGGTCCACGGGCGAGTTGGGGTCGACTTTGGGGAACCTCTTGGGTTGTCCATCTATCGGCCCGTGACATTCTCCCCCACTCAATCGAGGGACGTCCTCGTCGCTCTCAGCTTGACGGGCAGCTTTGCGGGCTTTAGCACGGGCTTTCTTCTTCTTGTTTTGCTTCGCTCGGATGCTCATGAACGAAGGACCACATCCTTCGATGATGAAGTCGGACGCACGAAGCTCGGTCTTCGGCTTGGACGGAGCAGGTGGCGCGCACTCAATTTCGGGGAAGAGTGCTTGGATGGGCATGGCGTTTGTTGGAGTAGGATTCAACTCAACCTTCGGCTTCACCTCGGACAGCTTGTTGATGCGCATGACGGCCTTCAAGCTCTTGTCGAGGCGTCGGATCGATGTGATGGTCTTGGTGTCGACCACCCCTTTGATCATGGGGATCATCGACAGGCATTTTTGGTCGAGGAGCATCAAACACTTGGTTCTCATGTCGATCATGGCTCCCACACTATGGAAAAACTACATTCCAAGGATGAGATCATAGTCGTCAAGAGGGATTACCTCGAACGCCATTCGGCCTTTCCATCCGCCAATCTTGATGTCCACATCGGGTGTTGATCCTATGCCATGGAAGTCGCCCGAATTGATCGGCTTGTACAACTTCTCAGATGGCTTCACGTGAAGTCCCAAGGTCTTCACAACCTCGGTCGACATGAACATGTTGGATGCGCCGGTGTTGACCAAAGCGTAAAGCGTTAGGCCGCCCACTTCGACCTCCACAAAGAACATGTCGGTGTTCGGAGTGATTCCTTCTCCTTTGGTCGGCGATCGGGTTTGGCCGGAGTTGATCATCTTCACAGCCCCGATATGGATCTGCCGTTTGTCTTCTTTGGGCGCCTTCTTCTCTTCCTCAATGGCAAGGAGGGCATTGATACGGCCCCTCTTCGGGCACTTTTGAGTCCAGTGCATGCCTTGGCAAATAAAGCAAGGAGAGGGCGGAGGTTGATCGAACTTACTCGCGTAGTTGAATGGTGGTCGACCTCTTTGGAAGGACGGGTTGGAAGACCCTTCTCCCCACGCCTTGGCTCGGCCGCCTTGATCGGGCGTGCCTCGGGGATTGTTTCTTCCTTCGTCGTTGGGTCGATCCGACCTCTAGTCTCTTGCTCGGTTGATCCTCGGCTCAACTCCGGTGATGTCTACGAGTGACTCGGCCATGCTCAGCACACGCGCAAGACTACTCACGTCCTGCCGCTTCAGCTCAAGTTGTGCCCATGGCTTGAGTCCATCCATGAACGCTTCGAAAGCCTCCTCTTCGCTCAGGTTGCGAATTTGGAGTTTGAGCTCCGTGAACTCCTTCACGTACTCTCGGATCGTGCCTCTTTACTCGAGGCGATGGAGCATGCTACGAGCTTCTTGTTGGGCAAACTCGGGGAAGAAGTAGTCACGGAATTCCCTCACAAAGTCGTCCCATGTGTTCATGGGATCAGTACCGCGTCTACTCTCGTCACACCTATTACGCCACCACAGCATCGCTGTATCAGACAGGAACATGGAAGCGGTTCGTACTTTGATCGACTCATCTTGTATGTTGACGGCGCCGAAGTATTGCTCCATGCTCCACACGAAGTTGTCCACTTCTTGGGCGGACCGGTTGCCTTTGAACTCCTTTGGCTTCGGGACCTCAATCTTGGTCACCGTTTGAGTAGGCGCCGCACCATTCGTGATGCTTGACTTGCATAGGGCGAGCTCGGTCTTGAGCTCTTGGATCTCTGCCTTCATGGCTTCAACCTCGTCCCTACACAGGCTTACCTCCTCGATTATTTGGACGCGCTCGTTCAAACCATCGATCGATGCTTCGAGAGCTTCGTCCTTGTCAAACAATGGAGCCGTGGCTTGGTTGATGCCGGTCGTGAAGTCTTCACGGATTGAGCCTTCAACCTCCATGATTCGGTCTCGCACGTCGTCAAGACCTTCCATGAGTTCGAATACGGCATTCCGGACCTTCCTGATCTTCTCATCGAACATGGCCACAGCATCCACCGAGTGATCTCTTTTCTTTGCTTTGCTGCATGTGTCTATGCCTGGTGCAGTCTCTCCAACTATAGCCGCATCATGGCTTGACATTCTTTCGAACAATTGGTGCTCTTCAATCTCTTGGAAACGGATCTCTCTTTGGCTCTGATACCACTTGTCACGGGCCGATCGGTTGGGATCGTGACCGCACGGCGACTCGGGCACTTTAGGATCGGGATGGATCGCCGAAGCACCTAAGCCAAGCCTTTGCACAGTCGAACGCTCACTCGCCCGCCTTACCCGAATCGTAGAGAGAGAAAGGATCTAGAGAGAAGAGCTCTAGAAAGAAGACTTGCTTTGTATTGCGGAAGTAGTGGATGATTACAAGTGAAGGGAGGACACCCCTTTTATAGTTGAGGGCCTCGAAGTACAACTATTGATCTAGTATTCTACGGGCGGACAAGATCGTACCGCCTCAACTACCGGCATAAGTGCCAACTACCGTCTACCAACATAAATAACGGAACAGACTCCCGTATTCTAGCCTAATGACATATTTGCCCGCTCTCGCAAATTGGTTAGAAGACTTGGTGGGAATCTGAGTGAGAGCAGGAGGTCCATGGGTGAGTTGGGGTCGACTTTGGAGAACCTCTTGGGTCGTCCATCTATCGGCCCGTGACAGATGCATCTTGTAGGTTTCCAATACAATGGAGAGATTTTTTCGCCTGCATATCTAAGAGCCGAATCATGACAATTGTCTTCTCTTTCATTACTCTCTTCTTATGCTGTAAACATTCGATTACCTTGGAAGCCTACTCTCTCTGCATCATGATTTCTCCTCTCAAAGTTCAATATGTGAAATACATGTTTGTCTCTGCAAAATTTGAAGCAACTAGTTGAGACTCCTCTAGGTCATCATAATTGATCTAGTTCCAACCATGGTATTTGTCACATATTGTTTAAGTCATGTGAGAAGAGAAATTGGAAATCATTGCTGAAGAAAAGTCGAACTTATTATTGGGGAAATTGAATCTTACAAACTAAGATAAACAGCTGAAGACTTACTCTCTAACTGTTCCTACAAGCATAAAAGCCTTGTAGGTGACAGTTTTGACCTTATTAGGTCCTCCCCAAGAACTCTCAAGCTCTTTAATCAATTCTTCAGGTAACAAATCCACCTCTTGTTCCTTGGCTGAGGCAAATGCTGATGACGATTTTAAAAATTTTGAGCACCCTTCGAATAGGAGCTCCTTTGGAATGTCGAGTTGCATTGGTTCTCCCTCGTGGCCTAAATCCACACTCTCAACAGGAAAGGGAAGATTTCTATACCCGTCAATTACGTACTTGACATTCCCATGCCAAAACTGTAGAGATTTTTCATGGTGGCGCTTAGATATGGTGTCGAATTTGGGACTAACAAACATGTTATTATAAGCCCAAACGGTTAGTATACCTCCAGGCTTATGTAGAAGGTGTTTCAATAGCTTGTAAAACTTTGGTACGTCAAACCAATGCACTGCGATGGCAACGGTGATAAGATCAACACGATTTTTCGCCTCCTAGCAAGGCCATCATGTCATCCTCTGACATGGATTGTGGAGTGTGCACATAGCGAACTCTAGGATGTGGCATAGCGAAACTTAGCCGAGCTTCGCTAACATCTATCGCTATCACTTGCTCATAATGCTCCACAACCTAGAAGAATCATGCCACTGATGTATCTGTTGGGATATAATACGCGGAAACGACATAATCTTGCAATTTACGTCAACCCGAAATCACAAAAGAAATAAACGAGAAAATCAAGGACACCAGAAATTTACGTGGTTCGGTCCGAGTATCGGTACCTACGTCCACGGGGAAAGCCAGCAGCAATAATCCACTAAAATCGGAGAATCAGAGTTTACAATCGCTCAATCATTCAAGTGTTTCCCGCACCTAGATTTAACCCCAAACCCTAAGTGTATAAATAACAACTCGCTTGAGTATAAACGCATGGCACAAATTACCGTGTGACGAAACTCTCTACGTACGGCTTCGCGAGGCTTCAAGATCTTGGGATCTTCTTCAAGCGGCGTGGACGTGTGCGGCTTCTCACGTACGTAGGGCTTCGGCGACAATATCACTTCGGCGGCTCTTTTGCGAAGAAGGAACGAAGACGCCTTTTATACGTATGCATGGGTGTGCGCCCCAAAAGTGGAAGCTTGACTTTTGGGCCCCACCTTCTCTTATGCGTGCAGAAGAATCACGTGCAGAAGAAGACCAAACATAAGGAATTCAGCAATGTAGGCCTGGGCCCACCTATTTCCTTCCACGTGCAGAGGGACTTCACGGCTTCATTCTTCTTCTTCAATTCGGATTCCACAAGTTTCCGCAAGAAGAGATTTTCCTTCAATTTATTTTATTTTATATTTCCTCTTTTCCAGCGAAAACTCGAGTCATAATTTAACAATTCTCCACCTTGGCTCGATGTTTGAAGCCAAGTTATAGTACTCATTATCCATGCTGCTCTCCCAACGCCCCGATGGGCACTCACTCTCCATAGACGCCAATAGAGCTCAAGCAGAGCTTGAGCTTCGTCACAGGAATAGACTTAGTCATCATGTCTGCCGGGTTATCTGCTGTAGCAATCTTTTTAACAATAACAATACTCTTAGCTAAGACATCTCGGATGAAGTGGTACTGACGTTGATATACTTCATTCGCTCGTGATAAACTGGATTATACGCCAAATATATCGCACATTGGTTATCACAGTGTATATCTACACTTTTCTGTTCTAACCCAAAGTTCGAGAGCAAACTTTGTAACCATATCGCCTCCTTCGCTACAAAAGTTAGTGCCATGTACTCTGCCTCAGTCGAAGATAAGGCAATGTGATCCTGTAAGGATGCTTTCCAACTAATTGCACCACCCGCTAGCGTAAACACGTACCCTGCTAAAGATCTGCAATCATCCAAGTCACCGGCGTGATCCGAATCCACATAACCAGTGGTCTCACTGCCATTGCTGTCCCTTCGGTATACTACACCCACGTCTGTTGTCCCCTTCAAATATCTGAGGATCCACTTCACAGCTTCCCAATGAGCTTTACTAGGACGCTTCATGTAGCGACTAACCACGCTCACAGCTTGTGAAATATCAGGCCTAGTGCACACCATAGCATACATAATACTACCCACGGCACTAGAATAAGGAACACGAGACATATGCTCATCCTCCTCTTCAGTCTGCAGTGATAATTTATTTGAAAGTTTAAAGTGCTTTAGGTGTACTTACAGATTTCGCCGACTGCATGTTAAAACGTACCACAATCTTCTCAATGTATTTCTTTTGAGACAGACGTAAAACTCTTGCAGTCCTGTCACGCAAAATCTCCATACCCAAAATTTTCTTTGCTGCACCTAAATCTTTCATCTCAAATTCAGCATTCAACTGCCTCTTCAGCACATCAATATCAGACATATCCTTAGCTGCTATCAGCATATCATCAACATATAAAAGCAGATAAATCAAAGAACCATTCTCCAATCTCCTAAAGTAAACGCAGTTGTCCATCTGACTTTTTGAATAGTCTTGACTAGCCATGAAAGTATCAAAACGTTTATACCACTGTCTAGGAGATTATTTCAGCCCATACAAAGATTTCTTTAACAAGCAAACATGATCTTCCTTACCCGAAATAGCAAATCCCTCTGGTTGCCTCATGTAAATCTGCTCCTCCAACTCACCGTGAAGAAATGCAGTTTTCACATCTAGCCGCTCTAACTCGAGATCATGCGAAGCAACTAAGGCAAGTAAAACACGAATAGAAGTATGTCTTACCATAGGAGAGAACACCTCATTGTAGTCAATGCCCTCACGCTGTGTATACCCTTTCGCCACAAGTCTCGCCTTATACCTCGCTGCCTCGACACCGAGAATGCCCTCTTTCCGTTTCAAAACCCATTTACTTCCAACAATCTTTTGGCTCTTGGGTACTTTGACCAGCTCCCATGTCTGATTTCAATGGAGTGATTCCATCTCTTCACTCATAGCCCCTAGCCACTGCGATGACTCCAAACTAGCCATCGCCTCAGGGTAAGACGAAGGCTCATCTGTCTCCACCTCATCACCTACAGTCAATGCATAAGCAATATCTGTATAACCATAACGTACCGGTGGTTTAATTTGCATTCTCTCTCTATCTCGCGGCTATAGTCTCGCTGCGGGCTTTGCTGGTTGTTCACTATTACCGACTTCGGAATTGCGGCTTCATCTGCAGCCTCAACCTCTCGTTACCTTCGAGGTCTCCGGAGTCTCCACCGAGGCTCCACCTCACTTATGACACCATGATCTGTCTTCTCTGCTGGTTGTGTCTCGAACTCCTCTCGTTGAAGCATTGCGCTCGTCGAAGATCACATCTCTGCTGATTAGAAAACCGGGTGATCTGGGATCGGTGCACTATAGCCGGTAGCCTTTCACCCCTTGTGCATAACCCAGAAATATGCACTTCTTCGCCCTCGGCTCAAGCTTACCATCACTCGCATGAGCATACGCAGGACATCCGAATATATGTAATCCAGAATAATCAACAGGTTTCCCCGACCATACTTCCTCAGGAGTCTTCCACTCGATAGTAGACGATGGAGATCGATTTACCAGGTAACATGACATGTTCACTGCTTCAGCCCAAAATTCCTTGCCAAGTCCTGCATGCAAAAGCATACATCAAGCTCGCTCAAGCAAGATTCTGTTCTTCTGTTCTGCCACGCCATTCTGCTGTGGTGTCCCAGGTACTGTGCGGTGTCTTACAATACCTTCTTTCTCGCAGAACTCGGTAAAATCTTTACCACAGAACTCAATGCCATTATCGGTTCTCAGGCACTTGATTTGCTTATTAGACTGCTTCTCAATCAATGCCTTAAATTTCTTGAACCAATCAAACACTTCAAATTTGTGCTTTAGAAGTATACCCATACCTTCCTCGAATAATCGCGATAAAAGATATATCGGGCACCTTCTTTTGAAGGAACCAAAGACGGGCCCCAAACGTCTGAATGAATATATTCAACTAGTCGTTTGGTCGAATGAATAGCTGTTATAAACTTAACTCGGTGCTGCTTCCCATAGATGCAGTGCTCGTATAAGTCTAGCTTTCCTATTTTCTGACCACTCAACAACCCATTTTCACTCAGCATCGTCATACATGCCTCACTCATATGCCCCAAAAGCATATGCCATAATTGAGTCAAGTTAGAGTCTGACTCACCTGATGAAACTGCAGCGGTTCCAGTCACGGTCTCTCCCAGTAGATGATAGAGAGTATTCACTTTCTTCCCTTTCATCACTGTCATAGAACCTCGAGAGATCTTCAGTACTCCACCTTCAGTGGTGTACCTACACCCGATGTCATCGAGTGTCCCCAGAGAAATAAGGTTCTTCTTGAGCTCCGGTATATGCCTCACATCTATCAATGTGCGAAGCACCCCATCGTGCATCCGGATCCGGATTGTCCCTATCCCCACAAATTTCTGCTGCACGCATTATTCCCCAAAAGAACCCTACCACCATCTGCAGCTTGGCAAGTAGTAAATCAGTTCTTATGAGGCGTCATGTGATAAGAACGCCCCTAATCCAGCACCCATCCGTCTCCTGACGAAGTAGTAGTCACACATAAAACAGCTTCCACATCCCTATTGCTCCCCTCAGCAACGTTTGCCACACTATTTGTAGCATTTTGCTTATCAACCTTATTTATTCGCTTTGGACAATCTCTCCTGATATGCCCCTCCTCATGACACTCAAAGCACTTCACTTGTCCCTTGGACTTTCTATTGCGTGATTTCGATATGCTTTTACCTCTGCTGCTACTAGGCTCTCGATGTTGTTCTCTACCCCGAATCGTCAGTGCTTACGCTGCTCCTTTCGCCAGACCGTCATCTCGCAACTTTCTCTACCACTCCTTAGAGAATAAGGCGGACTTTACCTCCTTTGAGGTAATTGTAGTACGCTCCTGCAACAGCGAATCAGTAAAGTGCTCCCATGACTCTGGTAAAGAGGCTAACAACATCATGCCATGTTCTTCATCATCAAGTATCTTACCGACGTTCTTCAGATCCAACATGAGTTTATTAAATTCATCTAGGTGGGCTCTTCAGCATATACAAGCGATTGTTCAAACCTTTCTTCACATAGAGTGCTTGAAGTTTTGCCCATAATGCTGCGGCATCCTTCTCCTCAATAACCTCTAGTAAGACCTCATCCGACAAATTTAATAGGATTATGCTCTTTGCTTTTTGCATAAGCTCTACCCTCTCTGAAGCTTTCATTATAATCGGCAACTCATCTTCACCATCCAATGCCTTGGCCAAACCTTGTGTTGTCAATAAAGCCCGCATCTTAATGCTCCATAACACAAAGTTGTTTCTCCCATCAAACTTCTCAATCTCAGATTTCCTCTCAGACATAATTGTAATAACAGAATTTCCAGATAATAATCAAACAAGCAAAAGCCCCAAATCACAATCAAGAAATCCAACCCCACGCTCTGATACCAATTGTTGGGATATAATACGCGGAAACGACAGGATCTTGCAATTTACGTCAACGCGAAATCACAAGAGAAATAAACGAGAAAATCAAGGACACCATAAATTTACGTGGTTCGGTCCGAGTATCGGTACCTATGTTCACGGGAAGAGCGAACAGCAAATAATCCACTAAAATCGGAGAATCAGAGTTTACAATCGCTCAATCATTCAAGTGTTTCCCGCACCTAGATTTAACCCCAAACCCTAAGTGTATAAATAACAACTCGCTTGGGTATAAACTCATGGCACAAATTACCGTGCGACCAAACTCTCTACGTACGGCTTTGCGAGGCTTCAAGATCTTGGGATCTTCTTCAAGCGGCGTGGACGTGCGCGGCTTCTCACTTACGTAGGGCTTCGGTGGCAATATCACTTCGGCGGCTCTTTTGCGAAGAAGGAACGAAGACGCCTTTTATACGTATGCGTGGGTGTGCGCCCTAAAAGTCAAAGCTTGACTTTTGGGCCCCACCTTCTCTTATGCGTGCCAGAAGGAACCACGTGCAGAAGAAGACCAAACATAAGGAATTCAGCAATGTAGGCCTGGGCCCACCTATTTCCTTCCACGTGCAGAGGGACTTCACGGCTTCATTCTTCTTCTTCAGTTTGGATTCCGCAAGTTTCTGCAAGAAGAAATTTTCCTTCAATTTATTTTATTTTATATTTCCTCTTTTTCAACGAAAACTCGAGTCATAATTTAACAGTATCTGTGGTCAACCAAGCGGGAAACATTTCAACTAATGACCTAAGGATTCTATTTCACCATTGCAATTCTTGTTCAAAAATTGCACCCCGTGAGAGGGGGGAGAGGGTAGGCTAACGCCAATAGCAGCTGGACCATTGCCGGTGCCGACATCCCAAGCTAGAGAATGATGAGATGTGCAAGCAGTGAACATGGAGTACCACTCACTTGGATAAGCTAGCCTGGCTTTAGGTAGGTCTCTGCCTGCTTGTCAACCCACCATGTCTATATAACTTATGATATTCTTGTCACACTACTTCTAAGGGTCTTTAGTGTTGTTGTTATGTAAAAGACAGTGAGTCATCTGTGCTTTCTCAAGCTAATAGAAGAATCCATAGTTGACTTTGCATTTCTTGTTTTCTTGATAAAATCTGATAAGTTCATTGCAATGAGTGATTCAATGTCAATTTGCGTAAGCAATGGCACAACTCATTACTTTGAGCATTGAAGTTGAACTTGATTAAGAAAAGTCTTGTCACTCCATGCAGAATTGAACTCAGCTTTCTTGTCAAACTAGTAGATTTTCTTGCCATGCACTAATACCAGTATATCTGCAAGAGTTAAATCTATAGCAACTCTGTTAATTTGTGAAATAAATTCATAGGGATGGAGTGGAGGAATACAATAAGAGAGTGTAACTTACTCAAAATTTCTGTGTCATATTAAACTAGGTTTATATTTTAGCAAAAGATGATGAAATTCTCTCTCATTTGGAGTGCTTTGTCCGGTCTCATTTTAGGACTAGGTGGGCCAAATCCTAGTTTCATAAGCTAGCACTGCTAATCCGATTCTAAATTTGAAGGTGGGACCGACCCACCTTAAATCCGATCATCTCTAATCGAGGATATATACAATTGTGAACATATATGAGTGAGATAAGGAGAATGGCTAGTGTCTCCAAGACGTTAATATCTAGGTGTGGCGACCGCAGTAGGCCATGGACACGAGGATAGAGGTTGTGGGGGCGGTCTTGGGAGGAGGTGTTAAATTTATGTCTCGAGTTTAAATTGAATGGGGAAATTCGCTCGACTCGTGAAGGAGTTGAAGTAAAAGAAAAAAGAAGGCTACAAAGGAAGAAGCGTGGGACGTTGCTTCGTAGAACCAAAAAGGAAAGGTGGGGCCCAAGGTCAAATTTTTGACCTTGGACACACCCACGTGTAAAACAGTTTTTCTTTTGCAGGTCTTCTTTAGTCCAGTGAGAAGTCGCCGAGTTCCATGCACGTGAAGTGGGCCGAATTTCTTTTATTCACGGTGGGGCCCAAAGTTTGGGGCACACATATAAAAGGAAAATAAAACCCTGCTTAGAGACGGACGTTCGATCAAAGAAGCCGCCGAAGGAGCTGCGAAAGAAACCTTACGTACGTGAGAAGCCGCACGTCCACTTCGCTTGAAGAAGATCCCAAGATCTTGAAGCCTTGCGAAGCCGTACATAGAGAGTTTCGTCGCACGGTAATTTGTGCCGTGAGTTTATACCCAATCAGAGTTGTTATTTATACACTTTGAGTTTGGGGTTAAATCTAGGTGCGGGAAACACTTGAGCGATTGAGCGATTGTAAACTCTAATTCTCCGATTTTAGTGGATTATTTCTTCTTGGCTTTTCCCGACGTAGGTATCCGATACTCTTTCGGACCGAATCACGTAAATTTCTGGTGTCCTTGATTTTCTCATTTATTTCTCTTGAGATTTCACGTTGACGTAATTTGTAAGATCCTGTCGTTTCCGCGTATTATATCCCAACAAGAGGAGATGGCCAAGCTAGATTCTCTATGGATGGCCGACGAAGAGGCGACGAGAGGAGGAAAATAAAGAAAAATCATATTTTTATATTTTATCTTTTCGTTGACCAAACTAAAAAGTTATTTTATTTCTTCAAGTTAACGTCCATATGTCAAACTCTAATTGAATATCAGGAAACAAGCCCACGTTATGTCATCACGCGGAGCGAATGCCTTTCCAGCTTCGACTTCGGGTTCAACATATTTCCACATCGGGTTCGCTCTTCTTCTCAACCCCTGCCCGACCACCCTAAGTTCCTCTAGCTCCGACGAAGACCCCACCCTGAAGCTCCCTCACGACGCCATTGTCGATATCCTGTGGTTGCCAGTGAGATCTCTCCTCCAATTCCGGTGCGTTTGCCAGTCATGGCACTCCACCATCAACGACCCTCGTTTCCTAGCCCTCAACCACTATGCTCTGGATGCCTCCAATTGGTATCTCGCGTCTCTAGAACTATCCGTTCCTCTCCGGAAGATGTGCTCTCTATTTTTCAATGAGTCTATTACTCTGCCTCCCAAGTCGCAATTCGATATTCCGCCTGTTGGATGTATGCCCTAAAGCTACTATGTAATAGTTACATATTAGGAATTTCAGTTGTACTTTCATTATTATTATTATTTAATTAATGACAATGATGTATTCATTCATTTGTCCAATTATTTTATATTTATGAATGATTCCATAAGATCAATTGCAACTAGACTTATTCTTGAGACATCAAGAATATATGTGACAGGTTCGTAGTTATACTGAATCTTTAAATCGTTCCCGGTCGGTGGATTATTAAGTGGATATTAATAATCCTGTTAAGACCGGTGTGTTCATAACTTCACCATTAAGTATTGGATACTTAAGGGAATGACGAGTCATAAGTTATTGGGTATTGTGATGCCTAAGTTAAGAATACAAGTGTTTGTATTAGACAAGTTCACTGAAGGTGACGCATATGGAACAATTAGCGACATGGAAGCTTTTATCATAGTCAATATCTAATTGTTCATGCTTTGGTCTTGTGTAAATAATCCTTAAACCTGAGGCACAGTGTTAACTTGTGTGTCGAACAACTATGGTTCACAGGTGCACATAATGTCAGGTCGTTGATCTATCTTTATACTTGATGGTCGTAGTTTGTTCATATACGAAGTTGCACGCGTGCGCAATATGAAATCTGTCTCTTTGTTAAATGCAATGTATAATAATGATATCATATGCGATCTAATTATGACACTGCATTGAAATCCTCAGCCGGGTTTTAACTGAGAATAAATTGTTTATGTCTCAAATAAAATGTATGTCAATTAGATTTGTGCAGATGATCGAATTAATGACTTGACAAATATTTCATGGTCTTTGTTTGATCGGGACATAGTAAGACAGAGGCATCGAATTACACTATAGCCAAAGCTAACAGGTTCATTATGTTCTTAAAATATTGACACTATTTGGTTAGTCATGACATATTGCTATATGTCAATCATGATTTGTAGGACCTAAAAGATTAATCGAGACAACTAATTCTTTTGAGAGTACTAATGTGTTAGTATAAATCTTACTACCAGCTTAGTGATGAACCTAGGGATGTCATACACCATAAACAATTAGAATAACGTGGAACAAGAGAGAAATATTGTTGCAAAAGTATTTGTAGTAAACTGCAATCGAATTGAGTCGATTTGAAATTAAATTAAATGAGATTTAATTTAATTTTCATTAAAGTCACAAGTCTACTTGCATATAATGCACATGCATGCCCAAAGTGGATACATGTTAATGTACCCCAAATGTACATATAAAGATTATGTCCTTTTTATTTTTATTTTTTAAAGGATTGATTAATTATTTATTTATTCATTTAATTAATTAATTAATCAATTTTTTTAATTGGGAAGCTTCATACATGAACGGTCAACCGTTCAAGCATGAAGCATTATGCACGAAGCATCGTGCATGAATGGTTATGCACGATCATGCTGTTAACATGAATTGTCAATTAGGGCCTCAATAGGAGAGTTTTTTTATTTAAGGTCTTTATATATACATATGTATCTTTTGATTTGTAGGAGATCTCCTGATTTGTAGTGATTTATAGGAGATCTCTAGATTTGTAGGAGATTCTAGGATGGTTACGTCGGTGTATATATGCGTGGTTATATTCTTGTAAAAAATATGGAACACAGAAAGAAAAAAATTATTTTACTGTTCAACATGGTATCAGAGAAAATGATCTAGGGACTCTGTGTTCTGATCACGATCCGAATTCCTTGTTGTGGCGTAGTCACGTGGTGGTTTCGTGCAGATTGCCACACTGACTGCACCCTTTATCGGGATTCATGGCGGATGACAAGCCACCCATCGAGATAGTTCCTCCGGCTCCAGTGGAAGGCATTGTAGTCTCGCATCAGGCTCTGGGAGGTACTTCCACTACTGATGCACTCCTTGAATCCTTGACGTCCAAGTTGACACAAATCTTGTCTCACCATCAAGCCTCACCTTCTCATGCTGAAAACTCCGCCCAACCAATTGCAGTCAAGTTGGATGGCCGTAATTATGGCCTTTGGTCCCAAGTTGTCGAGATGTATATCTCAGGGAAAGACAAATTGGGATATATCAATGGGGATTTTCCACACCCACTTCCGACCGACCCTAATTTTCGGAAGTGGAAGACTGATGACAGTACAGTTAAAGGATGGCTCATCAATTCCATGGACCCGACGTTGATTGGGAATTTTATCCATTTCCCGATAGCAAAGGCGGTATGGGATTCGGTGGCTACTACGTTCTTTGATGCAACCGATGTCTCCCAAGTGTATGATCTAAAGCGACGTTTGTCTCGAATGAAGCAAGCATGCGGCCCGATTGAAAAGTATTATAATGATCTTTAGGGTTTATGGCGGGAGGTTGATTTTCGACGGCCTAATCCCATGACTTGTCCTCGTGATATCGAGCGCTACAATGCTCTTGTGCAAGAAGACCGTGTATATCTTTTCCTTGACGGGCTCGATGACCGCCTTGATAAAGTCAAGGCTAATGTTCTACAGATGCATCCCCTCCCGATGGTGGAGCAAGCGTACGCTAGGGTGAGGCGAGAGGATGTACGCCAAGCTGTTATGTTATCTTCAATTGAACCATCTAGCACCGCGGCAGCCCTAGTGTCGCATGGTGGAAATGTTATCTCACACTTTCTCAAGGCCAACAATGAGTCCAAAGCTCTCCAGATGGTCCCTCCTAATACCACGTCTGGTGGAGGGAGGACTAACAAAGGTTTGAAGGCTAAACCACAACATCCAGGAGGTTGTACTCATTGTGGTAATACTAAACATACAAAAGATACATGTTTTAAATTGCACAGTTATCCGGATTGGTGGAAGGAGTTGCAGGACAAGAAAAAGACAAAAAGTTCTATAGGACGAGGGTAGGCATCATTGGCTATCGGGACCTCACCCCTTTCCTTGGTACCGCAGGTAGATGCTACCAATACTTCTAATGCGGCTCCTAAAGGTAACATTGGGTGTGCACTTGTTAGTAATTCTCAGTGTGGCGGGGAGGGGTGGATTGTTGATTCCGAGGCAACGGATCACATGACACCCAATCGTAATGATATTATATGCTACACCACTCCGAGGAGACAGAGTATATATAATGCGAATGGCACTAGTTATCCTATCACTGGGGCTGGCAATGTTGATCTTACACCTTCTTTATCATTGTCTCACACTTTATTAGTGCCCTCTCTGTCTAACTGGTTACTCTCTGTTGGCCAACTCATTGGTGCTTTGAAGTGTTGTGTTCTTATGTATCCATCTTTTTGTTTATTTCAGGATATCTTCACGAAGGAGATTATTGGTCGTGGTACTAAAAGGGGGGGGGTGTACTATGTTGATGACTTTCAAGCAGGCCGAGCACATCATACAAGTAGTGGGTCTACTAATAAAGAGAAAGCGATTTGGTTATGGCATCGTCGCTTAGGACATCCGTCTTTTGGGTATTTAAAACATTTATTTCCAAACTTGTTTCCTAATTTGTCAGATATTGAATTCCAATGTGAGACATGTATTTTGGCAAAAAGTCATCGTGCCTCTTTTCCTTTGAGTTTTAATAAAAGCATCAGGCCATTTTCTTTGGTTCATTAGGACGTGTGGGGCGCTTCACCGCTTACTACTCTATTTAGGATTCGTTGGTTTGTAACATTTGTGGATGATTGTACCAGGATGTCTTGGGTTTATTTAATGAAGCATAAAGATGAAGTGGCAACAATATTCCGTAGGTTTCATCGGATGATTGCAACACAGTTTGGGACTCAAATTCAAGTCCTTCGTAGCGACAATGGTGGGGAATATATTAATCAGTATCTTGCAGTTTACTTTCAGGATCACGGGCTTATACATGAAACGTCTTGCACTAGGACACCCCAACAGAATGGTATCACTAAAAGGAAGAACCGCCATATCCTCGAGATGGCACGGGCACTTCTCATAGGTGGTCAGGTTCCATCTCTTTTTTGGGATGCCGCCGTGGTTACAACGGTACATTTGATGAATAGAATGCCATCTCGTGTGTTGAATTTTCAGACCCCACTTCAAGCACTTGCATCCTATGTTCCTCTTCCTTCCATCATGACACTACCTCCCAAAGTGTTTGGGTGTGTGGCATACGTCCATCTCCACAAGAACCAACGGACAAAACTCGATCCGTGTGCGGTGAAGTGTGTTTTCTTTGGTTATGGCACTCATCTGAAAGGATACCGTTGTTACAATCCGGCTACCAAGAAAACCCACATCACAATGGATGTCACATTCGTTGAGTCCGAATTATTTTTTCCCACACCCAATTGTACCTTTCAGGGGAAGAATTCTAGTGAAAGGACAAATTGGTGGGAATGTGGTGTGATGGCAGGGGTTGCGGCTGATTTTGCTTTAAAAAAGAATGACCCCGCAATGCCAACACCTGGTGACATAAGGACTGGTAACACACAAGCCAAGGTGCAAGTTGACAAGCAGGTTCACATGTTGGCCAACAATGGTGTGGTCACGGATCATGGTGGGATAATGGAAAATAAGCAGCAGTACACTAAGGAATCTGATCATCAGGTTGATTTGGTGCAAGACACACACAAACAATCTCAAGAACAGCTCCCTCCACTTCAAAATACCCCATTTTTAGTACCTGACAATTCTCCTGAGGATACTCCTGAGGCAAGTTCTTCTACCACACAGAATTTGTCTGTTGATACTGATGTAGCTGTTTGTTATAAATTGCCTGATAGACATAATCGTGGCAAGGCTCCTAATAGGTACTCTCCAGATGTGGAAGAACAAAGGTCAAAGTATCCGATTACTAATTATGTTTCGACAAAGAAGTTGTCGAGACCTTTAAAGGCATTTGTCTCGAATGTCTCTACAAGTAGAGTTCCTAGTGGAGTACAAGAGGCATTGAGGGATCCCAAGTGGGTTCAAGCAATGCAAGAAGAGATGGAGGCTTTACAGAAAAATAAGACTTGGAGACTTGTCAAGTTACCGAAGGGAAAGAAGGCAGTAGGATGTAAATGGGTCTTCACCATCAAATATAAAGCATATGGTTTTGTTGAGAGGTACAAGGCATGTCTGGTAGCAAAGGAATATACCCACCTATGGCGTGGACTACCAAGAAACATTCTCTCCAGTTGCAAAACTAAACTCTGTGCGGGTATTGTTATCACTTGCAGCAAATTTGGACTGGCCCTTACATCAATTTGATGTAAAGAATGCGTTCTTACATGGAGATTTGGAAGAAGAGATCTACATGGAAATCCCACCAAGATATGCGTGTGCTGATAAATCGGAAGTGGTATGTAAACTTGAGCGATCGCTGTACGGATTAAAGCAATTACCATGGGCTTGGTTTGGTCGCTTTAGCTCTGCATTGAAAATGTATGGGTACACTCAAAGTAATTTAGACCATACGTTGTTCCTGAAACGGCAGTATAACAAAGTGACAGCATTGATTATATACGTAGATGACATGATCATCACAAGGGATGACCTTGAGGAGATCACAGAACTTCAAAGGAAACTGGCAAATGAGTTCGAGATGAAGAACTTGGGGGGCCTAAAATATTTTTTTGGGTATTGAAGTGGCTAGATCAAAGGAGGGTATATTCTTGTCTCAACGAAAGTATGTATTGGACTCATTGGTTGAGGTGGGGATGTTGGATTGCAAACCTGCTGATACCCCTATAGTACAGAATCATAAACTTGGAGTTTTCCCTAATCAGGTATCGACCAATAAGGACCAATATCAAAGGTTGGTAGAGAGATTAATTTATCTATCGCACACTTGGCCTGACATTGCATATGATGTAGGAGTTGTAAGTCAATTTATACACGCTCCTAGTGAAGATCATATGAATGCGGTAGTTTGAATTTTACGCTACTTGAAGTCGGCACCAGGAAAAGGACTTTTCTTTGCGAAGAATAATCACCATGAGGTGGAAGGATTTACGGATGCTGATTAGGCTCGCAATACCTCGGATAGGAAATCGACGTTAGGCTACTTCACATTTGTGGGAGGAAACTTGGTTACATGGAGGAGCAAGAAACAAAAGGTAGTAGCTTTGTCAAGTGCTGAAGCTGAGTTTCAGGGGATGGCTAAAGGACTATTTGAGCTTTTGTGGCTAAAGAAGTTGTTGACAGAACTTGGTTTTCCACCTAAGTTAGGAATGCAATTGTTTTGTGATAATAAGGCCGCGATTCAAATTTCCCACAACCCAGTTCAACATGACCGCACTAAACATGTTGAAGTTTATAGGCATTTTATCAAGCAAAATCTGGATGATAAGGTGGTGAGTTTTTCATTTATCAAATCTGAAGACCAATTGGCAGATATACTTACAAAGGCTGTATCGAGTTAAGCTTTCCACAGCTCACTTGTCAAGCTGGGTATCAAAGATATTTTCTCACCAGCTTGAGGGGGAGTGTTAACATGAGCTGTCAATTAAGGCCTCAATAGGAGATTTTTTCTATTTAAGGTCTTTATATATACATATGTATCTTATGATTTGTAGGAGATTTCCTGATTTGTAGTGATTTATAGGAGATCTCCAGATTTGTAGGAGATTCTAGGATGGTTAGGTCGGTGTATATATGCATGGTTATATTCTTGCAAAAAATATGGAACACAGAAAGAAAAAAATTGTTTTACTGTTCAACACGTGCTTCGACAGATGGGGATTAGCAACGGTTGCTGATCCCGTGAAAAACCGTCCAAGAAATGCCGCAAATAAAGGGGTTGAAAAAAAGAGAGAGAAGCGGCGATTGTTTTAGTTTTTAAGTGAAAAGCCTTGTGTGTGTTCGGGTGTGTGTTCTTGTGTTGTCTTCGAGACGCAAGAAAGAAGAGTGTTCTCTCGTTCGAGTCGTGACAATAATACATCAAGGATACGGCGAATTGTCTCCACGAGATTGCTAGCACGATCATAGTGGTAATTATCCGAAAGTTCTCTCTTTCGTTCGACGTCCATTGTTGGTGTGTCTGAACTAGAGGTTTGACGTTTGTGGGGCTCAAACTATAGAACATCTGAACCAATTCATTTAAAACGCGCTTTGAGAGGTAATTCATTTAACTCCTTTTTTATACTCAATTTTTTTTATTAAAACGCACGAATAACGCCTTCGGAAAATCATGTATAAAATATATTATCTTTATTTCTGCTACGTTATTTTTGTTAATTTTATCTATACATGATTCATGAAACCCCAACACCGCTCGCTACTCCTTCCAACTCTTGCGCCCTTGTTCGTTCATGTAATGGCTTGATCTGCTTCAAAGAAGGTCCCAGATATTTCGATTGCTGGTTGATGTATTTGTGGAATTTATTCACCAAAAAGCACAAGGCGGTTCCACCATTCAGTGAGGAGAGGAAATCTCTTGTACCATGTCGATTCCTCATATAGCTGTAGGGTTTCGCTTCAACACTAGGTCTAATGACTATAAGATTGTGAGGATTTATCCAAGTTGGAGAAAGCCTCAAGTTGAGATTTATTCCCTTACTACAGATTGCTGGAAAAGTTTGGAGTGTGAGGTTCCTAATTTAAGTGACTCCAAACTCGTGGCCTTTTTGAATGGGAATCTGCATTGGTTTGCTTCCAAGTTCGGTTATTAGTGGTATGAAAGAAACCAACAGAGAGTCTCCTTCGATGTTGCAGGTGAGGTGTTTGATAAAACGACTATTCTGGAAGAGATTTCTCATCTTGACTATCTCGGTTTAGTGTCTTTGGCTGTATTGAATGACTTGTTGGCTGTGCTTATTAATTGTTGTGTGGGGGCACCTGCGCATCCTGGATTGCCTTTCGTTTGTTCTGTTTGGGTTATGAGAGACTACGCAATGCGTGAGTCTTGGACCAAGCTGTATAGGGGACTGGTAATAGGATTTGATGGCTTCATGTGGAATGGTGAGCTTCTGCTGGAAACGAAGTGGTGGAGTAAGAGTTTCTTGGAATCTGATCAGTAGACAACTCGCAAATCTTCTTATATGGATACTAGGGGTGAGCGGTTCCAGGTTCCTTACAGGTTCCACTTAGAATTTGGAACCTACTCTCGGGTACAGGTTTCTCAATTTTTGGAACCTAAAACCTATTAGGATTTGGAACTTGGAACGTACCCTATCACAAGTTTCAGGGTCGGTTCCAAGTTTTAACGGTTTTTTTTTTTTTTTTTTTTTTTTGTATTTAGTTAAACAAAATGAAAATGAACATAACAATACCGAACAAGTTTGTCATTCACTAAACATAATACAAAATGAACAAATTTATCAACGGAGGAAACAAATTTGGTTGTTTGGCAAGGAATTCAACTAGATAAAAGAGAGGAAATGGAACACAAGTTTGCATTGAAATGGATGTTGCAAGTACCAAAAGCGAAAAGCCAGGTGTGTCTGGGAGGGAAAAAAATTCTTGGCTTCAAAACTTTGAACACAAGTTATAGCTTAAGCCTATATATCACAGCCACCAAAAACACCTCGACCAATAGTAACCTGTATGTACTACTCCCTTTGTTGCCAACTCTAGCGTCATAAGGCATGTAGTTCTAAAGCAAGATAAAAATCACCTCTTGCAATGGGAGAGAGAATCAACAGTGGGATAGGTAAGTTACTGATTTGTCTCGAAGACGATCTGCGACAAGTTTTATAGCATCAGCTGGAACGGAGTTTGGAGAATTGGATGCCACATCACAAATAACAGTGACAACTTGCTCTCGCACGTTCTCATCATAGTCCAGCAGTCAGTTGCAGAAGGCATCTAACAATCAAATTAAAACATGTCAACAAATTTTAAACACGGATTGTCGTAAAAAATTTCACCAGTCACCCCTTACCAATTATTTGAGAAGATTCAACTCTAGAAGGATTTGACAGCAGGAAGTTCTTGACATGTTTAAGGGCAGATATTCTTACTTCAACCGCTCTATTAGTCAGCCTCTTCAAGAACTCTAAAAAGACTAGCCGAAAAGGCTCAGAGATAGCATGGCCTATAATGGAAAATAAGTCTCCAACTAGTTTCACAGCTTGTAAACGAACTTCTAGCTGATCCGTCTGCATATAAGAACGTTACAAACTGAGAAATGGTCCCTCAATTTCCCATAAGGTTAAACCTCCTGAGTCCACAATGTGATACATTGTATCACTCTCAAATGAAAATCATGCAAATAACGCTACTCTACTGATAGTTCTTTTCTTAAGCCGTTGAACATAGAGAGTGTGCAGGCAACGGATCCAAAAATTAATCCAAAAACATAGTAAAAAGTGACTACTTGAGCAGGCATCAAAGACAACAAAACGCTTCAATGAATCAATTCGTGTACATAGGTTTCTGGCCAAAAAATCAGTATGTAAAGACACAAACAAGAAGTAATAAGTCATGCATTACCAATAGCTCTCCATTTAGATATGGGATGACTTCTGACAATATCTGAGAGCACATTGATATACATCACATGTAACCTTGTGGTAGTCGATTTGATTATTCAAAGCTTGCTATCTCCAGACATAAATGAAACAAGAAGTTGCTTTATACCCGGTTCAAGTTTTGCTTCGCAGCTCTCTATAACATTCATCGCAAGCTTTCTAGCCGCTCCAGAGAAATCTTGACAATGAAATTGCAAGAAAATCAATTCTTCTCAAGATAGAATGCTACGAAGATGACATGCAACAAGATACTAAACAACAAGATCATCAGCTGCACGTACTCACATTTTTATTTTGACCTAACACAGACAGTAAAATCAGTCCAAGATCCTCGGGAATATCCTCGAGAATCAACTCTACCGTCCAAGCAATTACGAAATGAAAATCACCTCTTGCGACGAACTTTAGAGAATCAAAAGAGAATGACGCCATAGAGCGAAGGGAGACTTTTGAACGGCAAATTGGCAAAGCAACAGCAACAGCGAAGAAGGACTTTCAAACGGAGCAGCAGCGGCATCGGCGTCGACATCATGGGTGGTGATGGCAGCGTCGAGGGCGGCAAGCAATGCCGGGTCGTCATCGAGGGCATTGCAGCGTCGCTGAGAGGAGATAGAAGGGAAAGTATTGGGATGGGGAGAGAGAAGAAACAGATTGATATTAGGGATTTCATGTTAGAGAACCCGGTTCTGGTTCCAGTTCCCATTCCCATTCCTATAGGAACCGGGAACCTCTCCATATAACCGTGAACTGAACTGAACCCACCAGTTCGGTTCTTCGGTTCCCAGTTCTACATGGGAACCATGCTTGCCCCTAATGGACACCATACAATTTGGTCATCATCGTAGAGAGCCTCATTTCACTTTAGATATGACTCGATTGGTGCTACATTATCAGTATGAAAGATTGATTCTGCTTGTAGAAAAATTGAAAGTTACATCTAAATTAAGAAGAAATGGTTCTTATATGCTTTGGCCACAAAATGATGAGTAGAGGAAGTGAGGTGGTGCCCTTTACTTTTGGTACTTCTTGCGAGCGTATTTTCATTTTCACTTTATTTTTTCTTTTAGACAGGCGAAAGTATGCAACATAAGACTGCATCTACAACTTCAGCATTGCCGATGAGATGTTAAGAAAAACAGATGAAGTTTTTCGGGTGCTATGCATTATCTGTTAGAATCCATAAGCATTTTTCAGCTTTTATAAGACCAAACTATTCACAGTTTGAATCGCGCAACTCATTCTATGGGCATTGCAAATGGTGGAACTCTAGATTACTATTGTTTTGTTTCCTATCTCGAGACTTTTTGGTAGCGCTAGCAATGCATACATAATAAGCTCCTTTATGGATTTATGCAGAGAGCTGCATTAATGCATTAAGGAAACAATGGGAAGTATACTCTTATCGCACACCCCTTTTCCCAAATGATTTATGGGTTGGAAATCTCATTCCGTCTCATGAGACACTGATGATTTGGTACATGAACAATTAATTCAACCATCTAAGAATGTGATCTACAGATGAGATAGTCTTACTGCTTCTTCCTTGGAATGACATCTGGGAAAGTGATTTTAATTGCAGTTCTCTAAAGTCTGGTGCAAGTTGCTTGAGCTCTGCTTCATTAACAGGAATTCTGGTGATTGGAAATCTGACTTCACCTAGCTCTTGCAAAAATGGGAATGGCATAAAATAGCAGAAAGTAATGTTGAAGTTTCTTCAGAATACTAGCATATAGTTTATCTAGAAGGCAAGAAATAATGTGCTTCATTGCAAGCTGCCGCTTCTTCGGAGGATGATCTTTGATTGATCAATATTTTAGTGAGACATCCGTGACATCCCAGATTTTCAACTATGTTTTCCACTGAATAAATCAGGCATTTCATTGACGCGCATACAGGGTTGTTCTCAAAACTGATCACTCTCGAGATAACTAGGCTATATGAGGAAACCAATAAGGATTTTAAGGCAAATAGACTTGAGAATTCGACTAAGAATCGGCTTCTCGACCGTGTCTATCTTAGAGGCCATTGCGGCACAGTATAAAATTGATTAGAGATCAAAGATAGGTTAGTTCGATTGAGATGTGTGGCTAATCGTGTGTGACACCACTAAATTAAAAAATTATCGTCGACCGGCACTAGACTGATTTTCTTATTATTTTGATACCTTGTGTCCATATTTGAATTCTCGATATTTTCACGACAACCAAGAGTTGCCAATGAGTCGAGTGGGTTCATAGTGGCTCGAAGAAAATTGATCATGGGTCATTTGCACTAAAATTTTCTGAAAGTTACCCGATAGTCTAGGTCACGCTAAAAATGCGTCGAATGGAAATTAACCGTGAATACGAGTCCGATTTCAAAAATGGAAAGTTCTATGGTGTCATGATCAATTCTAGGAACGTCGACTTAGTCTCAAAAGGTTTTTTTTTTCAAAGATTCCGAGATTTTTACGGAAAATCATTAGGACGTTGTGGAAAATTAGCAAAGATTCAAATGGGCTAAATCGATGGAAATTGGGACTTCTAAACCGACCCTATGAGTGTTAGGGATTTATAGAAAATTGTTCGGGATTTTTCTTCATCGAGATTGGATCTCAATTTGGGAATTCGTCGAAGAAATTGGAAGCTCAAAATGTGAAATTCGGAACTAAGGGAGGACAGCACTATTTTGGACCTTAAATTGGTTTAATGGTGGAATTTATGTTTGAAAATGATGGGGGAGACATAGAGGATGAGATTGAGGCTCGTGGGACCAAAGCATTGAATGATTTGGCTAAGGTTGTTGAATTTTTGTCACCCCCCTCCCCCTTCCCCCTTATCCATTGGCTTCAATTTTGATTTCATTTTCCTCTTCCTTCGATAAGCCAACCCACGCCTACTCCTCCTCTATTTCATTTCCATTAAAGCTTCATGTGGACGTTCGCTGCTCCCTCCTCTCCACCAAACTCCATCGTGCGCCCCTGCAGTTCACCGAAGACTCCACGTCTTCTTTCCTTCATTTACTCTTCGACCGAAGCCATCACTTGCAGCTCCACCGAAGCTACCATGTTGTGTCTTCAAATTTACTAGGTCAATTCCACTACAAGCAAAACCCAAGTGTTGACCACAAGCCAGCAAAATCTTCAGCTGTGACATCCTAATTTTCAGACTCTAATTTCAATTGGTTAAATTGGGCATTTCATCGACGCGACTATAGTATTTTTCTCTAAGTTGGCCACTCACGAGATAACTAGACTAGCCGGGTAGGCTATTAAGGACTTTAAGACAGATAGACTGAGAATTGGACCATGAATCGACTTATCGACCGTGCTCATCTTTAAAGATCATTACGGCACAGTTAAAAATCGAATTAAGATCAGACATAGGTCGGTTCGACTGAGATGAATGACCGATCGTGGGTGACTCTACTAAATTGGAAAATTCTCATCGACCGACACTAACTTGATCTTACTATCATTTTGGTACCCTGTGTCTGTATTTAAATCCTAGAGATTTTCACGAAAATCGAGAATCGCCAATGTATCGAGTGAGTTCGTCATGGCTCGAAGAAAATCGACTACAGGTCATTTGTCCTAAAATGTTCTGAAAACTATCTAGTAACTTAGGTCAAACTAAAAACGCACCAAGTGAAATTAACCGTGAATTCGAGTCCGATTTCGGAAATTGAAAGTTCTGTGGTGTCACGATCTATTTTAGGAACGTCGACTCAGTCTCAGAATATTTTTCGGAGATTCCGGGATTTTTACGGAAAATCAATTCAAACGTCGCAGAAAAATGATGGAAATTCGTACGGGCTGAATTTAATAGAGTTTTGACTTTCAAGCCAAGCTATTGAATGTTAGGAACTTATAGAACGTCTTGTGGGACTTTTCTTTGGCAAATTTGGACATCGATTTGGAGAATTGAAGGAAGAAATTAAAGCCAAAATTTAGTAAGTTCGGATCTAGGCTTAGGGCTGGAATTTTGGTATCAATTTGAAGTATTTGAAGTATTAAAATGCTGAGGAAAGTATTAGGAGACCGAGTATAAAATTTCTGACATTTTCCCCTTTTTCCAAGCCTTCCCGTGCACGCCTCTGCTGGTCCTTATCTTCGTCGAACAAGTCTCGCTTCAAGAAAAGGTTTCAGCCGTTCTGCTCTTGCGTGGCTTTCATTTCTCTTCGTTCGGAACAGCAGCTCCACCGAACAGCCGCATGAAGCCAGCGAAACCCTGCGTCGAAGCAGTCCACGATCTCTCCTTCAATTGCCAGCGTCCACCGAGCTTCCATCTTCAACGCCCGAAGTCCTCCTCTGAAGCCAGCTCCTTCGGTCAACAGCATCATCCACCGAAACATTTCGTTGACCCCGTTCATCCACGCATCCACCGAAGCCTCAAGTTGCTGCGTGTCCAATCGTTGACTCCTCCTGTCGAAGCCGCATCATCCCACGAAGCAGCGTGTCTCCATCTCCACGTCCGAAGCCAGCTGCTGCTAGCGAAGTCCCGAATCCTGCAGCAATTCGGCCCACAGTCTGGCCCATCATCAGCAGCTCGCCAACGGAGCCAACCTCACCAGTAGCTGCTCGGGATTTGTCCATCCGAGTCAACGAAACCAGCCGGCGCCTCCATTTTTCTTGTCGAAGCAGCCCAACCCAGCGAAGCTCGCATCTTGAAGCCTGCGATAAGACAGGCCCGGTTGAGTTGTGTTTCGGCCCAACTTCTCCAAACAAGACCAGCAGCTCCTTTGGGCTTTCTTGTTCAGCCCACAAACATTGGACTCCAGCCCAGCAAGTTGTTATTTGCTCAGTTCAGCCCATCTTGAAGCCCAATTCAGTTTAGTTTCAAGTCCAGCATCATTTGTATTTCACTGAGGCCGAGCAAGTTTAGCCCATCTTGGGCCCATGAAGCAAGTCGGCCCAAGTTTGGCCGCCGTCACAGTTTTCGATCTTCGCTTTGCCAAGTGAGTTTTGCTCACTAATGCATTCTTAGTTTGCTAATTATACTTAAAGGTTAATTAGATTTAATTAAGTGCAATTAGGTGGTTAGATTAGTTTAGAACAATTAAATTAACGACTTAATGATGCATGTTATGTGGTTAGACTTAGTCATTAGCAAGTAGAGAGCTTCTAATATTTATTAAATGCATCTCAGGGTTTTCTCGACCCGTTTTGGGTTTCAATTAGGCATCATGAGTCTAAATTGGATTTTTAATATTTATTTATTTATTTATTTATTTCCCGGAAATTCAACTGGGATGGCCAGTGACCGAGATTTTATGCTGATGATCGTGATGCAGTCCGTTTATTTAATTGAGCTTTATATTGTCCTAAATTAAAATTCTTGTATTTATTTATTTGATTTTCGAAATTAATTATTTAATTATTTATTTTCCGAAAATTCAATCGGGATGGCCGATGACTAAAATTCTGTGCTGATTGTCATGGTGCAGTCCGTTTATTTATTTGAGCTGCACTTTTGTGCTTAATTGAATTGATTGTGCAATTTGAGGAATTGTTCCTTAATTGATTGAAATTGAGTGGAATTGAATGATTGATCGGTAGATGGCCGAGTTTGGTTATTTAACCTTTATAATGCTTTGATAAGTTGTAAAGCGGAAAGAATCGTAAGAGTGAACTGAGAATTCTATTGACCGAGACCAATCAGGTACGAAGTATAGACAAGCGTGTTTCAGCGATGAAAAATATTACTATGCGAAAACGGCGCCTTAAAGAACGCACGTAGACTATCTATGACTTGTGGCGAGCGTGGTTCGGTGATGAGGAATATCACTATGCGAAAACGGCACCTTAAAGAAGCACGTAGACGATCTGTGATCTATGACGGGTGTGGTTCGGTGATGAGGAATATCACTGTACGAAAACGGTGCCTTAAAGAACGCACGTAAACCGTCTATTACTTATGTCACCTTGGCAAAAACAACGCCCGAGAGTATTAATGGAACTCTGTGACTAAGTTTACTATTGGAGGTTATATAGGATGGAGTGAATGACCTAGAAATGGTCCGATTGACATGTATTCGATTAGGTCGATTAACCTTTACTTTGATTTGATGTTGTAAATTGGTTTGAATAATATAAATGACCATGAGTTGTCTTGTTGGCGTATAATCGACTAGGTCAATTTAATTGATGCTTCGATTAGTGATGTGATTGCTTGGATGCCTATTTGATCTGTGCTAATATGCAGGTGGAATCTGAGATCAAGGTAAGTTCTCTAACTCATGTTGTGCATAGGCAGCCCTAAAGTGTATTAGTTTACTAATCGGGTCTTAGAAGGTAGAACTTGCTGAGACGTGGTCTCAATGGTTATTGAATAACCATTTCATGACCCTGATGAGGAGCCTAAGGAGGAGAAATTTGAAGAGAACCCAAATATGGAACCAGATGAGGAGGAAGATTTTGGAGAAGAAGATGACCATGAGGAGGATCCTGAGTACGACCCGGATGAGGACTGAGATCCCATCTTGTTTGGTCAACCTTAATTATATGTGGATAAGTGTTAGATCAGAACTTTATGAATAGTATTGCATTATATACTATGAGGTGCTTGTATAAAAGAGTGGTTGTGAATTTTAGTATGAAAATTATGACCCTACTTTTCTATCCCATTGTTTTATTGTCTGGGGATTTATAACTGCTTCCGCATGTGCTATTGAAAATGGAAGAGTCGGCGATACATAGTCCTGGGATATCGCATTTTAAAATCGACCAAAGGTAAGGGATGTGTATGTGCTTGAGGATCGGGGCGTGACATCAGCCGTGTGTCTTTGGCTCAGCTTGCTGCCACTGGTTCAACCGAGGAAGCTTGCGTCTTCGTCCGTGAGAGATTCCACTGAGTTTTGTCGGCTCAGCCAGCCTTCCATCCACGCAACGCCTCCACCAAACAGCTGCACGAAACCAGCAAACCCATCTTGCTGACCGAAGCTCTCTCTCTCTCTCTCTGCAAGCCCTCAATCCACGCGTCTTCATCTTCAACTGCATGAGGCCATCGACCGGAGTAGCTTCTGCTTTGCTGTTTCCTTCTTCACATCTCTCGAAGCCAGCGAATTCAGCGCCCATCTCCAAGTTCGGTCAATGTCCAACGAAGAAGACCACCGAACATCTTCACGATCCCATCTCCAAGCGTGGTCTTCTCCACGCACGAGCGACACCAGCAGCTTCTGCATGCCTTCTTGTTCAGCCCATTCCACCAAAGCAACCCAACTCCCATTCCATCTCAGCCCATGAAATGCAGCCCACGAATTCGCACAAAACCCTACAGAAGTTTGGCCCAACCTGCAGCGGGCCAAATTGAAGCCCACGAGAATTTCCAGCAGCCCAAAAGTCCAACAATTTAGCCACTTTAAGCCCGACCCAGTTCAGTTTTGTGTCAAGCCCATCTTCAGCCCAACGAAAATTTAAAGTGCAGCAACCCATCTTCACATATAAGGCCTAAATTTGAAGCCCAAGCCCAATTGAATTCAGCGAAATTTTGAGGCCCAATCCAGCAAATTCTTGAAGCCCAGATCAAGCTCAACCCAAGAATTTCAGTAGGCCCAAGCCCAGAATTTCTGCGGGCTTGCAAAGTTTCTTGGCCCGGCTTGAGGGTGCATCGATGCCGCCGAAATTTTGGGATTCGGCCGCCGTCGCGTCGCCATCGCGGTGTTCCAGTCTTCGCTTTGCCAAATGAGTTTTACTCACTAATGGTTTCTTAGTTTGCTAATAATGCCTAAGAGTTTATTAGATTTAATTAAGTGTAATTATGTTGTTAGATTAGTTTAGAACAATTAAATTAGCGACTTAATGATGCATGTTAGGTGGTTAGACTTAGTCATTAGCAAGTAGAGGGCTTCTAATATTTATTAAATGTATCTCGAGGTTTTCCCAACCCGTTTCAGGTTCTAATTAGGAGTTACGGGTCTAAATTAGATTTTAAGGATTTTTTTTATTATTTTTCGAAATTTTTATTTAATTATCTATTTTTTCGAAAATTCAACCGGGATGGCCGGTGACTGGAATTTCATGCTGATTGTCGTGATGCAGTCTGTTTATTTAATTGAGCTTTATTTTGTGCTAAATTGATTTATGAGTGATTTTAGGATTTATTCCTAAATTGAATAATCTTTTGTTATTAATTGAAAAATAACCAGGCATCAGTTGACAATGCCAAAAATGTTTTGATAGACCACAGAAAATGGTGGAATTTATAGAAAGGAAACTATTCTATTTTAGCTAAGGCCGATCGTGTACCCATACACGATATTTATCAAGTATCTTTAATACCAGCAAATTAGGCCAAGATATTATGAAATTGAGGAATTTAATTACGAGGTGCAAGATCATTGGCCACAATTGAAAGGGTCGGGTGGGACCGTAAAACCATTAGTTCTTGAAAGGGTCGGGTGGGACTGTAAAGCCATCGGATCTTGAAAAGGGTCGGATGGGACCGTAAAGCCACTAAATCTGAAAAAGTTGCTTGGTGGGGCTGTGATTCCCACCTATAATTAAGTTGTGTCCTAAAAACCGTGATTCATAATTGGGAATTGAGTTGGAATAGTTGAAATGACCGGAAATGGTCTTTGCTTTGCCAAGTGAGTTTTACTCACTAATGCTTTCTTAGTTTGCTAATGATGCCAAAGAGTTTATTAGATTTAATTAAGTGCAATTAGGTGGTTAGATTAGTTTAGAACAATTAAATTAGCGACTTAATGATGCATGTTAGGTGGTTAGACTTAGTCATTAGCAAGTAGAGGGCTTCTAATATTAATTGAATGCATCTCGGGATTTTCCTGACCCATTTCGGGTTCTAATTAGGAATTATGGGCCTAAATTAGATTTTTAGTATTTATTTATTAATTTTCGAAATTATTTATTTAATTATTTATTTTCCCGAAAATTCAACCGGATGGCCGGTGACCGAAATTTCATGCTGATTTTCATGGTGTAGTTCGTTTATTTAATTAAGCTTTAGTTTGTGCTAAATTGATTTATGAGTGATTTTAAGATTTATTCCTAAATTGAATAATCTTTAGTTATTAATTGAAAAATAACCAGGCATCGGTTGACAATGCCAAAAATGTTTTGGTAGATTACAGAAAATGGTGGGATTTATAGAAATAAAACTATTCTATTGTAACTAAGGCCGATCACGTACCCACACATGATATTTATTGAGTATCTTTAATACCAGCAAATTAGGCCAAGATATTATGAAATTGAGGAATTTAATTACGAGGTGCAATATCTTTGGCCGCAGTTGAAAGGATCGGGTGAGACCGTAAAGCCATCAGATCTTGAAAGGGTCAGGTAGGACCGTAAAGCCATCAAATCTTGAAAGGGGTTGGATGGGACCGTAAAGCCATTAAATATAATAAAGTTGCTTGGTGGGGCTGTGATTCCCACCTATAATTAAATTGTGCCCTAAGGACCGTGATTTATAATTGGAAATTGAGTTGAAATAGTTGAAATGACCGGAAATGGTCTTGATGACATGTAATCGACTAGGTCGATTGATCATTGCTTTGATGTGATGTTGTGAATTGATTGATTGAATGAAAATGACTGGTGAATGGTTTGATTGAGACGTAATCGACTAAGTCGATTTGATCAATGCTTCAATCGGTGATATGATTGCTTGGGTACTTATTTGATCTGTGCTAATATGCAGGTGGAATATGAGGTCAAGGTAATTCCTCTAACTTATATTGTGCATAGGCAACCCTAATATGTATTAGTTTACTAATCGAGTCTTAGGAGATAGAATTTGTTGAGACGTTGTCTCATTGGTTATTGAATAACCATTTCAAGTCCCTAGATGCAGTAGACTTGGATTTTGAAGATCTCAAAAGTCTGGTGCAGTCTGCTGAAGGCTCCAGTTGGAGTGTGGAGAATGATGAAGAGGGGGACGGGGACTCGTAGCTTGTAGAACCCCACTTCTGCTTGTAGACCTTGTTTTTAAACTGGCTTAATGTGAATTAAACTTAATAGTTCACCTTGTATATAAGAGTGAAGGTTTTTAAGAGTTTGAAATTTAGTCCTACTATTCTATCCCAATGTTTTGTTGTCTGGGGATTTTTAATTGCTTCCGCATGTGCATATGAAAATGAAAGGGTCAGCGATATGTCCTGGGATATCGCAAATTTTAAATCGACCGAGGTGAGGGATGGGCGCGTGCCCTAGAATCGGGGCGTGACAACATCTGTTTGAAGGCTATCTAGTTTCAAGAGGACATCCTTAGATGTATCAAACTTGAAATATGTCCAATTTAACATCTATTTGATGTAACGCCTCAGATTTGTGAAGTTCATGCTTGTTTGAGTGTAACTAGCTTGTGATTGTTGTCTCTATGCTGTTGGGCTGCTTGTGGGAATATTCCACCCAATGATCCTCTTGTTCCATCAACTTGATGATGCAATGTATAAACTTACTCATCTGAAAATAGATTTGCAATTCTCCTCTGCCTAATGAATTAGATATGTGGGTCTCAAAGTATATATAGAGCAAATTAAAACGTTAATTTTACATATTTTAAGAATTTAGATATATTGTTGTGACATTGTCAATGACGGATTGAAAGGGACCAATATCGTTTATTACGCCCTTGGCTAGCTTGTGCTTAGTGTATTTTCTATGAGTAATATGTAAACAAATCGACCTAATTGATGGACAGAGGGCAATGAGAGCTTATCGGAGGAAATAACGATATGCTTGATGTGTGTTTTACTATGTTATGAAATTTCATTAAAATTCTTATATCTTCCCTTTTAGGTTAGGTATTGCGGAAATTTTTATCTCGCCTCATGAATTAGATTTCTTGTACATCAAGGCACATTGTTATCTGCGTGCTCATGTGTTTGATTGTTTGATGATTTGGAGATTGTAAATTTAGGTTATAGTTTTATTGCTGTAAGAATGTATTAATTGAAATAACAATATTTGTACTAATAGTTTTAAAAATAATAAAGTAATTGCTAAATTCCAACTAAAGTATACATTGATGCTCGTGCGGCTGAGTGTGAATACTGTAATAAACCTTAAAAAAATGCCTACGTACTTACCAAAAAAAAAAAAAAAAAAAAAAAAACCAAATGCATACATAAAAAAAAAAAATGATCCACTAAAAATGAGAAATTCGGACTTAACTTTATGGTGTGCTTATATTTATGCAAATGATTCGATGATACGGATATCAAAAACAAATCAAGACAAAAATCAAAACCCCTATTTTATAATCACTATTCTTCCTTCATCTCGATTATTTTGACTGTCGTCCCATTTAAAAGGGTTGCCCTTGTGCTCTATTATGTTAGGCATGCTTGTGGTTTGGCATGAACTACGATTCAACTCGAACTGGACATCTTAATTTTGTTTCAACTTTATTTAACTAACATAATGCCCAAACAGTAGAATCATAAAAGAAATGATAAAGCTTAACTCGCCAATATCACCCTTTCATTAAAAGGAACCTTTAGAAATTCATAGGAAGAAATTACAAGTGATTTGATCCAAAGCATTGATTCTACTTCATATGCAAATGACTTTTACCAAATAACTTACATAGATAAAAATATAAATAAATTAGATAATCGTAGTTCCTTAAAATGAGTCATACGACTTTTAAATCATAATTTTCTTCACCAGATCAATCTCGAGTTTTGTGATTGAAAAGCTTCACTCTTGCCGCTGCTCTACTATCTCTCCCCTTCCTCCACGATATCAAGGACTATTTGGAGTAGATTTTGTCTTTGGAATAGAATGTATTTATTAAAATTAAATATGTTTGATATATTATCCTGAATCAGAATAAAAAAACTATAATTTCAGATTTCACACAACATAGATTTTTTATATAATATAATGAAATAGGTAATAATTTTTTTTTTAAAGCCTCGTCTAGTTCCTAGGTTGACCCCGAAGGTCAACGAGGAATCGTGATATATCACGCGGTTGTTTTGTGACGAATAGAGAGAGGTACAAAGCGGCATTGGCAGCGGACTTTTCCCGCCTTCTCACTTTTCATAGCAACCGGTGGCATCTCTGCTCCGATGCAGGTTCCTTTGCCGGTGGCGCTCCACCATCGATGACCTGCGTTTCGTGGCCCTCCACCTGAACCACTCCGTTCCCGATACCTCCAATTGGCATCTCGTGTGTCTAGACTAGGACGATCCTGTCAGAGCCAGTGCTCTCTGTTTTCCGGTGAGTCTCTTGCTTGGGCTTCCACGTCACAAATCGAATTCCCATCTGCTGCTCCTCCCGACCGTTACTTCTTTGTTGGTTTGTGTCATGGTTTGATCTGCATCATAGAAATTTGCGGTGACTGCTCGATGTATCTGTGGAATTTATTCACCAGAAAGCACAACGCGAGGTTCCATGATCCAGTTTTGGGAGTAAATTTCTTTCTATAACAACTCGGGCCTACTGTGTGATATTGTCCGCTTTGGACACTGAGTGCTCACGGCTTTAAAACGCGTCACACAAGTTAAGGGGCCCAAGCCATTATAAACTGGCCCTAAACTCCCCCTAAGCGATGTGGGACAAGAGGGAGAGGACCCCTTCCTTGCACACGTCTGGGGACCGAGGCGTGGACACACCGCCATCCCTCCTCCCCGCGCACCGCCGCTCGGGCCATCACACTCTCTCCCTTAGCAGAAGAGCGTCCTCGTTGTGGCCCCACACACTGTCGGGAGTCGGCTCTGATACTATTTGTAACGACCCGAGCCCACTGTGTGATATTATCCGCTTTAGCCACTAAATCCTCACGGCTTTAAAACGCGTCACACAAGTTAAGGGGCTCAAGCCATTATAAACTGGCCCTGGACTCCCCCCCTAAGCGATGTGGGAAGAGAGGGAGAGGACCCCTTCCTTGCGCACGTCCGGGGACCGAGGCGCAGACGCACCGCCATCCCTCCTCCCTGCGCACCGCCGCTCAGGCCATCACACCCCGCGCCTCGATCCCCGGACTTGCGCAAGGAAGGGGTCCTCTCCCTCTTGTCCCACATCGCTTAGGGGGAGTCCAGGGCCAGTTTATAATGGATTGGGCCCCTTAACTTGTGTGACGCGTTTTAAAGCCGTGAGAACTCAGTGTCCAAAACGGATAATATCACACAGTGGGCCCGGGTCGTTACACTTTCCATGTATACCCCTCTAGCTATAGGGTTTGGCTTCGATGCTACATCTAATGATCACAAGACCCTGACCATTCTGCATTCATTCGATGATAATCGTCAATACTTAGAGACTCGAGTTCAGATTTATTCACTCAGTACAGATTTCTGGAGAAGTTTGGAGTGTGAGGTTCCTGAGCGACGCATCCTCAGTCTTCTTGAATGGGAATCTTACATTGGTTTCTTTCCAAGCGCAATGAGGGTTACGGATCTATAGTCTTGTTCGATGAGCCACGGGTGAGAACAAGGCCAGGAGAATCAGCGTGAGCGTGGCTACAATGACACAACCACAGAAGATGATTCGGGGGAACATGATGCAAGGAAAATGGTTCCTATTGAAGGTGATCGTTTTAAGTTTCAGGGGTAATGTGGATCGGTTTGTGTGCAGTTTTGTACACCTTCATCGAGAAGGTTGGGTCAACCTGCTCCTCTTTCTTTTGATTTGCACCTAACCCTCTTTAAGAATTCCGCCTCTTTTTCCAGGAGGGGATTGCGATGTGCGCCTCGGATTTCAACAACACAGCCCTCGTTTTCATTATTAAAACAAGCGGGGAATTGTACTCTTTTTAAATGGCCAAATAGGGATACAATTCGTGCTCTCACCTTTCTCCTTTTGCAATTTTATCCCGGTTTCTTTCCAAGCGCAATGAGGGTTACGGATCTATAGTTTTGTTCGATGTGGCCAGTGAGGTGTTTGATGAAAGGTTCCACAGGGAAGAGTTTTTGCATGGCGTTAGTGTCGGTTCACAAGCGGTTTTGTCTTTATTGAATGACTTTCTGGCTGTGTGCGCTATTCATGGGAGGCAGTTGGGCATCCTGAACCGCTTTCCATTTGTTCCATTTGGGTTATGAGGCAGCATGGCATGCCTGAGTCTTGGACCGAGCTGTATTCTTTTAAGTCTAGTGGACAAATCCTCAGAGTTGATGGCTTCATGAAGAATGGTGAGCTTCTGATGTTAACAGATGATAAAGAAAGCTTCCTAGAATCCAATCATGGGACAATTCGCAATTGTTTCCCTATCAAAGAATTGCAATTGGGTCAGGTTTACATACAACTACATTGATCTTAGTAAAAGGTGCTTTAGATGCACGTGGTTCAAAGTTAATGCCAGATAAAAAGGATTTCGGTTATAGTTTTCCTTGCGATGGTCCGGGACGAGGCGGTACTTGTGATATTTCCGCTTGGGACGCATTTTATTTGGCAGTTTTCTGGATGTTAAATACCATTGGGTGGGTTACTTTTTATTGGCATTGGAAACACATCACATTATGGCAGGGTAACGTTTCACAGTTTAATGAATCTTCCACTATTGTAGAGAACCTTGTTTCACTTTAGAGATGATTTAATTGTACAGACTGAACCTGTTTGCAGAAGAGTCAAAAGAGACATGGGAAGTGAGGTGGTGCCAATTTACTTATTGAAATTCTTACAAGCTTTAGAATGGATATGCATTTTCACTTTTGAGTTTTTCTTTAGAGTAAGCAATGCCTATTCTCCTTGCAATTTGTACCTGGAAAAACTTGCATTTTTGTCGCCTATATCAAAACCGATCAAAAATCAGAAACAAAACATAATCTGATTTCACCGAGTCCCCAAATGGCATATGCATGTGCATAGTCATGAGCTCTCCCTTTCCTAAAAAGTGAAGGGGAGCGAAGAGATTGAGATGGCCAGAGCTAGTTATCAACAACCATCAGAAATCAACAGGTTTTTGGTTCTTATGCTTCTTTTCTGTAAAAGGTAAGGGTGTTTATGAGCAGAAAGTGATGGTGGTTTAACAGGGAGAATGAGAATAGGAGGAGATGGACAAACACAGCATGCATAAGTATAGAGAGAGGACTTTGCACAGTCTAGAGAGAGGTTTATTTGGTGCTTGACCTTGCTCTGTATTTTAGAGAGTGAGGAAAAAATAAAACACGAAACCAAGGCACTCGATTCTCTTTATTTTTGGACACACAGTGGAATAAATAGATACAGGTGAGTGGGGAGAGATGTTTTGTTGGTGAAAGGAGTTCTGTGATGTAATCGAATTCAAATCGCATTCGCTTTTCCAATATTAGGCAAAGCATGCAACTCAACACTGCATCTACGGCTACAACTACAGCCTAGCCACTACTCGTAGATTTTAGATGATGCTGAAAAAGAATGACGAGGCTATTTTGAATGCTGTGCATACATGTGCTTGATTTGATGCCAGCATTGGCATTTGTCAGCTTCTATAATACCACACGAGTCACATTTGAATTAGGTTATTTTTACATATTTTGAGAATTTATAAATGCTGCAAAGACGTACATTACCAAAGAGACTGGCTGGAGGCATGTTAACGGTTCGGGTCAGGTCAATTTAGGTTTTGTGTTATCTTCTTTTTTGTTTTGAATTTTCGTTGAAGTTGAAGTAAGCACCCTCTTAAAATCACTTAGACGTATACATACGTTAGTGCTTCCCTTTTCAGTGTGGAAAGAAAAGAAGCGTTTTCCTGATTCCGATAATTAGTAACTTCACTACACTGGAGAGCTATAGTCACCTTCTTTTGTCATTCTTGAGCATCTTCGTCGTCTTCTTCTGCTTCTTCAACATTGGAACACTTGATGGGTCTCCTCAAAATTCACATCCATGAAGATGTCATGAAGGTATTATTTTGGCCATCTGAGACATCAAAAGCAGCGTACCTTAATGTCAAACTCGGCAAACGGTTCTCATTTTTACTTCCCGGATGTAAACGAAAGATTACCTCTTCAACAGAGATGGGGATCTCGTCGGCCTTCCCCTCTGCCTCCTACTGATGAATTTGACCATCTGCTGAATCTGTTTCGTCAAATCGGCGTCTTTCATCTTCGGAGGCAGCGGTGATTAGTAACCAGCCAGGATGAAGATCTAAGTGAGATCTGAGAAAGACCGTGCGAGAAGAGGAGAAACTTCCTTTGACGGTGAGGTTGATAAAGGGTAAAGAAAAATCCAAAAGCTTTTTTTGACCCAAATTGAACTGAAATAATGCCCAATTTTTTAAGTTATTACTCAAATGGGCAAAGGACGCGGCCTAACAAGATCTGAAATATTTGGTTCGAGTCACGCCGGTTGGTATATTGTTGACACCCCTAGCTGCTGGGCGTCATCATGCCGTTGCTACTTTGCATGGTGTGTCTTTTTATAACTAATATGTAAAACGGTCAACTTAATCAACGAACGTAGGGTAATGAAAGCTTGTTGGAGGAAATACAATATGCTTGTTTTATTTTTTTATTATATGTGTACTCAATAAAAAAGCATGAGTTTCTTTTCATCTTGTCTCTACTTTAACTCGTTAGCATAATGTCTAAACAATGGAATTATAAACAAATGACAAAGGTTGACTTGTGAATGTCATGTTTTCATCAAAAGGAGCCTTTAAAAATTCGCGTGTTATATGTGGTTTAATTCAGAACATCGATTCTAGATTAAATGGTAATGACCTTTAGTGAATAACTTATATAAGCAATATTATAAACAAATTATATAAGCACTAGTTTGCATATTAGCATCACCTGAGCATCTTTACATGATTTAGGATCATACTCCTGCTCCTTCTCTCTGTTCATATTGTTCTAGGATCAAAGGTTGTGGATCCAGCATTCCTTGCACGCATTAGGGATCACGAGCCTATTCCTTGAGTGTCATGTGAAAATGTATACCACTCTGTTCTTGCTCATGTTAACTCATCATTTCAGTCCAAGATCAGCATCTCTTGTGCTTTTCCCTCCCTCATGTTTTGATTTTTCCCGGCGGAGGGTGCAAAACAATCTCCGCAGAAAAACATCATTTTTGACTGATAAAAATGGAAAACACGTTCAATGGATTGTAAGGACTTGGAGGTGTGGTCTAGGCTATTCCCTTTTGCTTGTAATGCTTGTTATATTCTTTTGAAGTAAATACAACTAGGAATGACAGTCTTGGACTATGCTGTGTGCCACTGAGGTTTTATGGTGCCACGAGGAATGACGAGCTTTCTGCTAAGAACGTTCGATCTTGACCTATTTCAGTGGAATCCAAGCATGTAATTATGCTTTAATCACATATTGGTTCGTTGAATTGTAACATTAGGGGTATGTCCTATGATTTTAGTAGACATGTTAAGAATGGTGTTTCCACGAGTTAGGCCAACCTAATGCTTCTTGTTTCTCGGATTTTCCTTTGCTTGGGGTCAACTCCTTACTAAATAGAGAAAAATAAAGTTCCAAAGAAAATAACACTTTTTCCCGATGAGAAGAGACAACTTAGAACAATCGTTTACTTGGAAATAGACCAACCCAACATGCCAACAGCATCAAACCAGATACAACTGGGAGCCTTACGTCGAGTTTGGCTCTTTTGCTCACAAAAGGGAACATCACTTTTGAAAAAAAAAAGGTAATTAGGAAAATGTTATTCGTGCTTCGGAAATATGAACATTCCTATTTGAGGCATGTAACTTTTCTGAAACCTGTTTTCACTTGTGACATCCTGAATTTTTCAATTCTACTTTCAATTAAATAAATCGGGCATTTTATCGACGCGCTTATAGGGCTATTCTTAGAATTGACCACTCTCAAGATAACTAGACTATCTGAGGAAGCCATTAAGGAAATTTAATGCAACAGACTTGAAATTCGACCAGGAATCGGCTACTCAACCGTGCTCATCTTTAGAGGTCATTACGACACAATTAAAAATCGATTAGAGATCATAAATATGTCGGTTTGACAGAGATGTGTGACTAAACGTGGGTGACTCCACTAAATTGGAAAATTCTAGTAGACCAACACTAGACTGATTTTTCTATTGTTTTGGTACCCTGTATCCGTATTTGAATTCTCGAGATTTTCACGACAATCAAGAGTCGCCAATGTGTCGAGTGGGTTCATTATGGCTCGAAGAAAATCGACCACGGGTCATTTGCACTAAAAATTTCTGAAAACTATCCAGTAGCCTAAGTCACACTAAAATTGCACTAGATTGAAATTAACTATGAAATTGAATCCAATTTCAGAAATTGAAATTTTTGTCATGTCACAAATCATTTTAGGAATGTCAACTCAGTCTCAGAAGATTTTTCTGTAAACCGAGACTTTTTGGGAAAAAGTCGTCGTATGGCCGTTTTTGTCCAGAAAATGTCGGGAATCGTTTTTTATCGCGAAATTGGGAAGCAAGATGGTTCAATTGGTGAGAAAAAATATCAATTTGATTATTGACTGGATAATGAAATTTATAGAGGCCAAATTGGGATGATTTAAGAAGGATTGAGTGTCTAATTGAAGAGAAACGAAGCCAAATTCGTGTGCCCCCACCACCGACGACATTTGGACCATATCGAGCTTCTAGAAGTGAGCCTTGGTGGCTGAATTTGGTCCATGGAACCCAGCTGGTGGAGAGGAATGGTCAAAGGGACCAATTTATAAGGTTGAAGGCTTGGTGGCCCCCCCTTTGTTCCCTCATCTCTTCTTTCTCTCCCTTAGCTAGTCGACCACCTCTCCTCCTTGCCATTTTTGCTTCATTCAACCAGCAGAAATTGCAGAGAAGCCAACCAAAGCCCCCGCACCGTCGCACGCCACCGCCCATCACCGTTCGCTGCCCCCGCCTCGTGAGCACCACTGCACCTCGCCTATATGACCCCAACGCCCCAGCCGCTTCCCTCTCAGCTGTTCATCATCCCCCATGGTTTTTGGATCGTCATCGCAAGTTACCAGCTACCGTGAGGCCCCGTTGTTGGCCATCAAACACCCTTGCTGCCTCCACCGCCCTTGCTCACCCCAACCAACCCCTGTTTCCCTCTCTTTCAACCCAAAACAGAAGCAAAAATAGTGGGTTTCTAGTAGCACCTTTGGCCCGTTTTGGAGGTGTTCTCGGCCCCGAAAGCCAAGCCTGCTTTGGAGTGGATTGTCCCTCGCTGCATTCCCGTTGTTTCGAACCGAGCGATTCGTTAAACAAGTGAGTTTAACACTAATCATCGCTTAGTAGATTAATGACACTTAAGGGTTGATTAGTTTAGGTTGAATGGTTTAGGTGGTTTGTTAGATTATATTAGTGAATTTAATTAATTATCGATGCATGTTAGGTGGATAGTTAGTGTAATTAGGGTTTGGATGAACTTTAGTATTTATCTAGAGTGATTCGAAAATTTTCTAGATTTATCTCGACTTCCAATTAGGCATTACGGGCCTAAGTTTGTATTTTTACTATTTATTGACATTATTTAATTAATTTCCGTATTTATATATTTTCCAAAAATTAGATCAGGATAGTCGGTGACCGGAATTTTATGCTGATGGTGATGGTGCGATCCGTTTATTTAATTGAGCCTGAATTTGTATTGATTTAGTGTGAATTGTGATTTTATGATTTTATTCCTAAATTAATTAATTTCACCGAGTGTCGGTCGACAACATCAAAAATATTTTGGTGGACTGTATAAAATGGTGGGACTTGTGAAAATGAAATTATTATATTTTGGTTAAAGCCAACCATGTACCCACACACGACTATTTTATCGAGTGTGATAAAAAGTGAGAAATCGTTGGATGATTAGAACGTTATACTATATCAACTCAATGACTCGATATGCCATCTTAAGAAGGAACGATATACTATATCAGCTCGATGACTCAATATGTCATCTTGAGAATGAACGGTATACTATATCAACTCGATGACTCGGTATGTCATCTTGAGAAGGAACATTATACTATATCAGCTCGATGACTCGGTATGTCATCTTGAGAAGGAACATTATACTATATTAGCTCGATGACTTAGTATGTCATTTTGAGAAGGAATGCTATACTATATCAGCTTGATAACTCGATATGTCATCTTAGAGAATAGACAGTATACTATTTATTAGCCTTGAGGCTAGCTACTATCTATTTTTCAGCTTAGAGTAAGCTGTCCGCAAGGTGGTTGGACTTTATGGATAGTATTGACTGAAATGACCGGGGAATGATTTGGTTGATATGGAATGGATTGAGTCGATTGATTGATGATTCGATCTGATTGGTTGAAGTGATTGATTAGTTATCTGAACTATATTGACTTGCAGGAAAGAAATCGAGGCTAAGGTAAGTCCTCTAACTCGTGATTGTGCTTAAGCAACCCTTATGGCGTATTTGCTTCCTAATCGAGTCTTAGAGAGTATAACTTGCTGAGACGTAGTCTCACCCCATTGTGGGACAATATTTCAGGTCCATAGATAGCAGCACCTCCTGCTCCTCCCGAGCATTTTGGAGAACCAAAGAAATTCACAGAGCAGAGTTATCACATTCCGATACATGGGCACACTGAAGGGTTGGAATATGTGCTGGTGAGATCCATAGTCTAGGTTGATGCAGGTTTGCCCAAAAAGATGTCCCATCGATATAGGTCATGGTATTGCCATTACAGTGATGGCCGAAGAGAGGGCCTTGTGCTGGAATTTGATATACCTCGATATATGATGGAGGAGGCTTTTGGTAAGGATACTACAAACCCTAAGGATAGATCGATGGTGGATGCGAAGGATCCCAAGCTGGATGATCTTGATTCTCCGATGTACTTAGCTGAGGACTCCAGCTGGAGCGTGGAAGAATGAGAGATTGAGGATGATGATGACCCAGAGTAGATTGGAAACCCTAACCCTGTCTGCAGACTTTGTTTTCTGAACTTGTTTGAGTAGAACCTAACTTGATAGTTCACATTATACATATACATATATGTATATGTATGCACTAGTTTGCAATGTATATAAGTATAGTTGTTTTTCAAGTTCAAGATTTATGGTCCTACTTTCCTATCCATTGTTTTATTGTCTAGGGATTATTTATATGCTTCGGCATGCGTATTAAAATGAAAAGGTCAACGATGCCTCCTAGGACATCGCTATTTAATTGACCAAGCTAGGATGGGCGCATGCCTAAGGATCGGAGCGTGACATCACCTATCAACAATATGTGTTTTTTTTTTGTAAAAGTGAGTAATATATTGGGGGAAAGACCAAGCTATACAAACGAATCGGCTTCAAAAACTTGCATTCAAGATGGATAGACCCATTATGAGTGAAAGGAAGCTGAGAGAAAAAGCCAAGCGGCCACAACTAGAAACAATAAAAAGAGAGCACCAAACGGCATGAACAACCGCCAGTCAAGAGCAACCAACCAAAAAGAGACCAGAGCAAGAGAGAGGAGCTAAACCCGCCTCCCAACCCAATCAAAATAAACCACAAACCGAGGTAGATGAACAGCAACTGGATGGCTTCCAGGGGTTAGATGGCTGGGTATGAATCACACGGAGTGAAGATAGTCAGATCAATGTCCTAGCTACATTGAAGTCTCCTATTCTTAATAGAGTCTTCCACAAACTTGAAGGAGAGAGCCTTGTCTTTGATGACTTTGAGAAGATGATTCTTCATGGCTGTAGAGGAGACCGGCTCCCCTCTGAAAAGAATATTGTTCATATTCTTCCAAATAATATGGCAAAGTGCACCAAAAGAAAACCGTGCCATGCTTTTAAAGAAGTCCTTGCCCGCAAGAGAGAAAGTGGCCCAGAGTAGATTCTCTGCCCAAGGCCGATTATGCCAAGGAAGATTGCACCCGATCGCCCAAAAGCAAGCAACACCAGCCGTAATACAACACTCAAAAATCAGATGATCTATAGAGTTGAGCACCTCATTGCAAAATGGGCACAAGGTAGTATCAATTCTACCATAAGAGAGCAAAAGAGCTTGGGTGGGGAGCCTTGGAGCCTTCACTTGGAGATGAGCCAAAGGTGAAATTGGTACCGAGGCGTGATGGTATTATTCCAAATGAACTGATGCCAAAAAACATAGGGCTTCTTCTACGTAAAGGCCTCCCAAGCCGTGGCAACCGTAAACCCCACTAAGTTATCCTTCCAACGAAAGCAATCTTGGTTAAGAGAAAGGGAGGGAAGGGGGGACTCCCATGACTTCAACACCAACCTTATAGCCTAGCCATCTTCCATAAATAAATAAATAAATAAAAAATAAAAAAGTCTGCTACTGTAGCCTCCCTGGAAAGTCCAAAGCTATAGATGAGCGAATCCGAGAAAAGCAAGTTCAGCAGCCCCTAGGATGCCAATTGTCAAACCAAAGTGACATAGATAGGCCATCCCCAATTCTCCAACAGAAGCTAAGATGGACTTCCGCTCTAAGTTGTAAGATCTTCTTCCAGGCCCAAGAGTAGTAAGTCGACTTCTTGACGACCCAGAAGTTCGTCCTTTTAAGAAAGGTGGAGTGAATCCACTTGCACCAAAGCGACTCATTGTCTAAAAACAAGGTCCAGATGTACTTCACCATAGCAACCTTGTTGCAATCATAAAGTCTCCAAATATCAAGACCTCCCTCATCTTTGGGAAGGCAAACATCGTCGTAGGCTACCTTGGCACCCCCTCTGCTCAACTCCAGACCTTTCCAAAGGAATTGTCTAAGAATGCATTCAATCTGGTCCAACACACCTGCAGAAATAATAAATACACTCGCCCAAAAGGCCTGGATAGCATGTAGCACTAACCTAATCAGCTAAAGCCAACCAACAAAAGATAAGAACCGGGGGGTCCAAGATTGAACCCTCATCGTAATGCGACCAGTGAAAGCAACACAATCCACCTTCCTCAGCCTTGACGCGATGATCAAAACCCCCAGGTAATGGATCAGAAGGACCCCTTCAGCGAAGCCTAGGTCAAGCAGGATTTGATTCTTTAAAGCCAGCGACCCCCCAAACAAGAACACCTCACTTTTCCTTGAATTCAAGTACAAACCTCTCCAACAAGGGAACGTGCAAAGGCCTTCTTTGAGGAGGGTTACAGAAGGCAAGTCAGCTTGACAAAATAGGAAAACATCATTCGCAAAGAACAAATGAGAGAGGTTGATGGCTCTACATCTCCAAAAGAACCTAAACTCCTAGTGCAAAGAGCACTTGGTGAGGATCCCTGAGAGCACCTCCATAACCAATGTAAATAAATAATGAGACATAAGTTCCCCTTGCCGAAGGCCCCTGCCACTCGGAAAGAAGCCGTGTAACTTCCCATTCAATGAAATGGAAAACCTCATTGTCCGTACGCAAGTCATAATGAGTTGCACCAGGCACACAGGAAAACGAAAGGCGAGGAGAACACTCTCAAGAAAGTGCCAATCAACCATATCATAAGCTTTCCTGAAGTCTACCTTGATCGCACATTTAGATAAATAAGGCTCTAAGTGGAAGCTAGAGAAGAGTTCCTAAGCTAGCAGGATGTTGTCTCTGATTCATCTTCCTTTAACAAATGTTGTTCAAGCAGGACTCACCAAGTCTTTAAGCACGACGACAACCCGATTTGCAAGGACCTTGGTTATAAGCTTGTAAATGGTATTGCAATAGGCTATAGGCCTGTAATCATCGATAGTAGTCACATTAGGAACCTTCGGCACCAACACTAAGATGGTGTTATTGATCTCCTTTAGGAGCCTCCCCAAGGTGAAGAAGTTCTTCACGGCTATCGTGACAAGCTGCCCCACCGTCTCCCAATTCTCTCTGAAGAATTCAACCATGAACTTGACCCGGGGCCTTGCCCCGGGCTAAAGAGAAGAGAGTATCCCGAATCCGTAGATCAGACACAGGTCGCTCAAGAGCAGTGATTTGTTCCTCAGTTAATGTAGAGCGGATGACCTCCCGGATCTCTCCAAGCGAAGGTGCTACCTGCACCACCCGAGGCGTGAGGAGGTCCTGGAAATACTCAACAAAGTGCTGCTAAACCAAATGTGAATCAGTGATCTAGTTACCTTGGCCATCCACAATAGAAAGGATTATGTTTCTCGACTGTCTCTTATTAACATAATGATGGAATAACGTAGTATTTATGTCCCCCTCTTTGAGCCATATGACTAGTATATTGTCTAAAAAATGATTCCTCTTTAGAATGAAGATCCAAGAAGGTGTGTTTCTAAATCTTCTCCAACTCAGCAAGATCATCTCAAGAAGGGTCCTGTTGGAGGCCAATATGAGTCATCTTCAAAGCCACCCTTGCTTCTAAAGCTCTAACTGAGATATTGGAAAATGAATCTCTATTCAGCTACTTGAGTCGAGATTTAAGAGCTTTAAGCTTGCAAATAAGCCTGTACATAGGCACACCTTCCTCCCGAACCTCCCAAATTTGCTTAACAATAGCATCAAAGTCCATATGTTTTATTCAAAAATCAAAAAACTTGAAAGGCTTACTACTAACCATCGGGTCGACCGCCTTAACCATCATAGGCAAGTGATCCGAAATCCCAAGAGCAAGGAAGGAAGCTTCCGTGTAAGAGAAGACTTGGGTCCAACAGGGGTTCAATAGAACCCTATATATTTTCCTTGCCTTATGAGAACAGCCCGAAGAGGTAGACCAACTATACCGAAAGCCTACATATCTAAGGTGCTCCAACTCAGCCTAATCTAGACACTGGCCAAACTCGTCAAAGCACGGAATCCAACTATCTGACCCAGCCAATCTGTCAGAAGAATCTTTAATAGCATTGAAATCGCCTATAACAAGCCAAGGCATATTATGTAGTGCAACACTCCTACGCAAAAGATCCTCCCAAAGAGGTCGCCGAGAAGTGAACATGTGCTCCGCATAAACAATAGAAACACAGTAGACAGCCCCAGAAACCAAACACTTGAGATTCCCATGAATCACTTGATCAATTATAGAAAAGGATTAAAAAGACACCTTGAAAGGATCCAAACCAACCTAAATCCTTCCCCGATGGAAATACTCAAAATTAGCCAACCAACTCCAGTTGCTCAACAAATTTCCAAAGATAGAAGCAAACAAATTCTGCGGGACCTTTGTCTCCACAATCCCAATAAGACCCAAATGGTTCAATAAAACCAAATTCCAAACCTCAGCTTGTTTAGCAGGGGCACCTAGGCCCCTAATGTTCCAACACTCTATGTACAAAAATACAAAAGAGAGATAAGGAAGAGGGGGTTACCTCCTTTTGGAGGAGTTGCGTCGGGTAGGTGGTGGAGCAGCACGAGCCAATGGCAAAGGTGGATCAAGGGCCAGCGTGAGGAGCTTGTCCTGCATAGTCTCGAACTTCTTGCTAGGTGTCGGAGCCTTCGACGACGAAGACAGGGAGAGAAGGTCATCGTCGGAGCTGGAGATGGCGATATTCGAGCCCCCAACCTCCTCACGAGGGGAAGGCGACTGAGAGGCAAGAGCCTCCAAAGGGCTAGGAGCTTCCTCTATAAAGGGGGGAACAACCTCATCCTACCTCGGAAGGACTCTTAGGCCCCTAAGAGTCCTACGAAATGAAATGAGGGGTAGATCCTTGTCCACAGCAACAGTCTTTAATTTCAGAGACCAGCTTTCATCACTCGAGCTAACCTAGATGGAGGGGCTTGCTTCCACCGGGGGAGGGGCCTTCTTTTTCTTGCCCTTCACCTGCTTCCATACATGGCCCGGATCTGCAAGAACAGCCGAATGAGAAGCAGGGAGCTAAATAGGGACCAAAGGAGTAGGGGAGGTCGAGGACTGTACCATCGTCATCTCCAGGTTGGAGGGGGCTCGGGGGGCCTGACATTTGTGGCTAAAGACGCCACATTTGGAGCTCCATTCAAACTTAATGACTATCGACCGCGACACTCCATCAACAACCACTTCCACCGACAAGTAGGGGTGTGCATGGTCCGCGCGGGCGGTTCCCGACCTAGAACCGGGAACCGCCCGCTAAGGATCGGTTCACAAAAATTTGAACCAAGATCCACCCATTTGTTGCATGGATCCACCCGGGAATCAGACCGAACCAATGGTCCGATTTTCGGGTGGATCCATGGAACCGGTCTCACAATAATCGGACGGACGGACGGACAGCTGTTGTCAAGGGCTCTAATGTAGCTTTTAGTCTTGATACGGAGGAATCAAGGTCTAGAGCAAGACCAAGGCCTAATAAGGGGTCTATTTGGTTCAAAATTCGCGATCTTGAGAAAGCAACCAGCAACTTCTCGCATAAGAATTTCATCGGATGGGGGTGTTTTGGATTGGTTTTCAAGGGCATTCTATCTAATGGGACGGAGGTTGCCGTTAAGAGAATTATGGACGTTTCCATTTGCTAGGCATTTTGTCAAGGGATTCGTGCTTGCCTTTTGATACTGGGTTTGTCAATTAGTAATTTTAATTTTTTTTTAATATTAAAAATTAATCGGTCTAGTCTTTTTAGCCTAATCCACACTGACACGGTCGAATGCTTGACCTTTTTCAGCTCCATAAGAGGTTTCCATTGCTGTAAAATAAGATGAACCCTTGCAACCGTAAGGGGGCCCTCTTCCAAGATCTTCCTTCGAACACAAGATCCGGGACATGAAAAAAGAAAAGGCCTTGGTCATCGGCAAGAACATCCACGAGCTTAGGGCCCAAGTATTCTTTAAGGCTTGCTCGGTAAACTGAAATGGAAGCCTCTTTCCTACAAAATACCCAACCAAGTACTCATGCCACTTAGGGTCAGTAGCCTGGAGAACCTCTCTAGATAAGCTAACCACCGGTCTATTGTCCACAAAGGAATGAGGAACGTAGGTCAGCTCATATCCTTTAGCAGCAAGGTGTGCCACATTGGCCCAAAACCAAGCAGGGGGGCCTCGAGTTACTAGGAGGTTGGGCCGAGCCTTAGAAACGCTTAGCGGGAGCACAAGTCTTACTACAGCCACGGGATTGCCCTTTGCGAATAGGCCTAAAGTGCACCCTTTGCTTAGTTCCATCACCAACAGAGGCCGGATCAGAGGCTTGACCCGAAGTCGCAGGAGGTCGGGCAAAAGCATTCCGAGAAGAGGGGGCGAGACCCTTATCCCTACCAACACCAATTTGAGCCTCCTTCAGGAGGCCACCCACCATGGACGAAGTAGACGCCATAACAGAGTCCCTCTACTAGCTCATAAACCCTTTTATAGTACAAAATCAGCAAGGATTGAAGCCATACCAGAGAAAAGGTTAACAAGAGGTGCTGAGGGGTGCTGAGGAGGCCAACCAACCACCGCTAAGCACAAGAGCAGCTCCGGCACCCAACACACGCAGATACCAGAGGCGACAGCAGTAGCAAATTAGGAAGAAAGTAGGGCATCTTCGATCTCCACAACGCGGGCGAATTGGAGGAAAACGGTCAGTGAGATTCAGGAGAGAGGTCAGTAGAATAACCCCTCCAAAAATCGTGACGAACCAACAGCTGCAACTCCTGGGACGAGCAAGAAACAAGACCGATTGAACAGTATAGTATAGAAATCGGATCCTAGAGAGGAGAAGATGAACAGTATACCGAGAATGCACAAATGCCCCCCTATCAACAATATTGTGTTGATGTGTTAACTAGCCGATATGACACTTGCTTAGCCCTTTCATGTTGTTTCTCATGAGGAACAATTAGTCTTGAGTAGTTGGTGAAGCTTCAGCCTTCAATATTGGGCACTATATTAGGTGTTGCTCCGAGCTAGAACAACTCTAGTTTGATCGTGGAAAATGAAACTTAGAAATTCCATAACTACATTAGCAAATACACTTTAGTTTCGTAACTTTAAAAACGATCGTTTATATTTCAAATTTGCAGTTGGACCATGCATTTTATTGAGACTTTTCTAAGTCAACACAATTTGTGCTATGTTTAACAGCTATGCAAATAACTAGATGATCCGGTTCCAACATTGATATTTTTCATGTACTAGTGGATCTAGTTATGTGAGGAGAAACTGGGAAATGTCAATGGAGAAAGGTCAAATTGATTGTGGAGGAAATTGAAACAAGCAATCCGAATATCCGATGGAGTACTCACTCCGTGACTGTTCTGGCAAGCATGAAAGCCTTATGAGTGATAGTTCTGACCAGATTAGGCCCTCCCTAAGAACTCTCAAGCTCTTTAATCATTTCTTCAAACAACCCCTTGTTCCTTGGCTAAATTAATTGGTGATGATGATTTTGAAAACTTCAAGTACCCTTCGAATAGAAGTTCCTTTGGAATTTCGAGTTGCAATGATTTTCACTCGTGGCCTAAGCCCACACTCTCAAAAGGAAAGGGAAGATTTCTATATCCATCAATTATGTATTTAGCATCCAAGTGCCAAAACTGCGTAGAAGCTTCCCAAGGATGCTTACTTACAGTGTTGAATTCAGGATTGACGACCATGTCGTTATAAGCTCAAACAGCTATACCTCTTGGCTTACACAAAAGGGGTTTGGCCAGCTTGTAATACTTTGGATGTTTAAACCAGTGCACTGCAATAACAACAGTGATCCAATCGACACGATTTTCACCCCCATCAAGTCCATTTCATCCTCTAACATGAATTGTGGAGTGTGCACATAGCAAACTCGAGGATGTGGCATTATGAAACTTAGTTGAGCTTCGATAACACCAATCACTATCACTCTCTCATAATTATGCCCTACTACTTGGTAGAATTATGCCAGCAACTTATTTGTGGTTAGTCAAGTTGGAAAGATTTTAATTGATGAGCAAAGGATCGCATTTCCTCTTTAAAGAATTACATTGCCGTTATAATTTGATCCAACATATTCTTGTTAAAAAAAAATTGCGTGGGGAGAGAGAGACTAACGCCAAGAGTAACTTGATCGTTGTCGATGCCAACATCCCAAGCAAGAGAGTGATCAGAGGTGCAAATGGCGAGCATCAAGTACTAACAAAAAGAGAGATGGAAATTGGAAAAATGTTTTCTTGTATTATATTTTGTATACAAGTACACTAGTCAATTTATAGTGTAAGGAATGAAAGAATAAATAGAAAATATTTTACATGAATCACTATTTTCCTATTTACAAAACTAATCAATTATTGACTTTATCATTCAAATCACTAGAGGTGAGCATCAGTCCAAGGTCAACCCTGGACCAACCCTAGACCGACTCAACCCTGTCGATCCTGGTCCAATTCTCAGGAAGATTGGGTTGATCCTTGGTCCTAGAATTTTTAGATCAGCACTGTGCGGGTTGGTCCTCGGTTCTAAGAGTTTTAAGTCGGTCCAACCTGGACCAACCCTGACTATATATCTAATTATTATTTATAATTTTTTTATATAAAAAAACCTTAAAATAAACGGTGTCAACAATATTAAACAGCTTTTTAGTGATGAGTTCTAGTAATTTTACATTATTCTTTAATAACTTAGATTTTTAATGTCTTTTACAGCGTTAATAGTCATAATTTACAAATGAGGAAAATGTTTTTGTGAGGAATCATCATAGCGTCCAAAAATGCATAAACAACTCCTTATGGCATCCTCCTATAGTATTCGTTCTATTTTTATTTTTTTTTTGGTAACCCAAGGAACCCTATAAGCTGACGGTCGGTGAGCAAACCCTAGGGAAGAGACTGTAGGACCCTCCACCACAGTACTCCAGGTAAGAATCCCTAATGACTCCTCTGAGATTCGAACTTCTCCCCTTCGTGAGGGGGAGAGAGCCCAAGCCAGTTGCGTTGCTTAGGGCGGGGTGGTTCTAGTATTTGTTCTCTTCTATCTTATTTATCCTCTTAGTCTTCAATTTGCCAAAATTAAAAGAAACAACTTCTCTGCTCGCCACTTGACACTCACCTCGCTTGCTTTGAGTCACTTATGCATCGTGCCGCTCGCCGCTCAATGCTCGCTTGGCTTGTTGCTCCCCACTCAACATTTGATGTTCATTCTATTCGATGCGCACCCCACTTGACCCTCATCGCTTGCCTTTCTTAACTAATCTTGCTCATTATTGAACCCATTGGGTCGATACGGTCCTCGGTTGGCCTTTTAAAAAGTACGAAAAATGAAATATAAAATTATTGGTTAGTCCTAGGTTGACCTTGAAATCGGACCGAACACATTAGGTCAGTCCGGTCCTCAATCGTTTTTTTAAGGAGTACAAAAAATGAAATAAAAAATTATCGGTTGATTACGGATTAACCCTGGAACCGGACCAAACTCATCCGGTCCTCGGTCTCAAAAATTGAGAACCAGCACTGTGCGAGTTGGTCCTAGAGTTAGGGGGTAGACCGACCCAACCCGAACCATGCTCACACCCTACAAATCACAATCAAAATTGTTGTCAAGATCAAAATCTTTGAACATATCTCCAACGAGTACCACTCACTATTTTGAGTGTTGGAGTTGAACTTGACTAGGAAAAGTGTCATCATTGCCTGTGGAATTGAACTCTGCTTTCTTCTCACACTAGTACATTTTCTTGCCCTGCACAAATACTAGTGTGTTGTAAGAGTAAAATCCACGGCGGCCATGTTAATTTGTGAAATAGATTCATAGAGATGGAGTATAGTTACACTACATAGGAGAGTGTATGTTACTCAAATTTTCTATCATCTTAAACTAGGTTAATAATTTAGCAAAAGGTGATAAAATTCTCCCTTGTTAGGAGCGTCCGGTTGTTTTGCATATTTCTACTTAAGACATCAATGACGGTTGTTATAAAGTAAGAAAGAATTTGGGGAAGAGAGAATTAAGTAAGTTTTGTATATTTCTATAATGAAAAGTATACGAGATTTTTATAAGCTTTACAAGATTGATTATTTAAGATAGCAATTTATTACAATATTAATTATCATCAATTATAATCAATTGAGGATACGGGTGTGCATCGGTTTGGTCCAACTTGAAAATTGGACCGAGTCGAACCGAACTAGCCAATTTTACATGGTTCTTGATAAAATCAGTTTCGAAACAAGAAAAATTGGCTCAGTGTCGGTTCCACAAAAGGAATCGGACTAGATTGGATTACTTTGTTTTTTTATTTTTATTCTAAAACAAACCCTAAATTAGTTAATTAGGTTTCAATTTTCTGCCCACCTTTTTCATTCAATGGTGGCCTATTGAGGAAAGTATAAAAAAAGTCATACACTTATTGTATTAATACTAATTCAATCTTAAAATTTTCAATTAGACCAATTTAATCTCAAACATTTTTATATTGATATCAATTCACTTCATATGGCCAATTTAGGCCGAAAATTGGTGATATAGATGCTTGCGATGTCGGCAATCCTACAAGGCATCATTGAAGTTGACAAACATTTTAAAATAATTTTTTACTAATTTTTTTTAAATTTCCCCCTTTTTATTATTTCCTTTCTTTCGACTATGGTTGATACTAGCCATGGTCGGCGACGGCCACGTGACGAGGGCCGGGGAGGGCGTCGTGGCGCTCGCTAGACTCGTTGGGGGGGGGGGTGACGAGGGTCGAGCCCTTGCAAGAGGCCATAAGTGCGGGGGTATGGTATGACGAGGTGGCTTTTCTCTGGCGGTGATGATGTTTACTAGATTTCTATCAAGAATAAAAGGACCTCCTAACGTTTGGTTTTGCATGCTCTCGTTTCCTTTTAATGTCGGAAAATTTCCACTTGTAATTAATAAAAGAAATTTAAAAAAAAAGGAAATCATCGATTTTAACCAACCTTCCCCCTCCCTCCAACACGCTAATTCCTTTCTTTTATTCCTTTAGTTGGGCATCGCATTCCGTTTGTTCCATTTGGGTTATGAGGGAGTATGGCGTGCCGAGTCTTGGACTGAGTTGTATTCTTTTGAGTATAGTGGACAAGTATCCAAAGTTGATGGCTTCACGAGGAATGGCGAGCTTCTGAGCTTAACAGCTGATAAAGGACAAGTTTCCTGGAATCCAATCACAGGACAATTCACAATTCTTTCCCTACCAAAGCGTTGCGATTGGGTCACTGTTGTAGAGAGCCTTGTTTCACTTTAGAGATTTCACTTTAGAGATAAGTCAGTTGCTGTTACATTTACTCGTATGATGGATTGATTCTGCTTGTAGAAGAAGAGTTGATAGGGACATGTGAAGTGAGCTGCTGCCCCTTTACTTTTTGTGCTTGCTTTAGAATGCATATACAATTTCATTTTGGTTTTTCTAAAGCCGTTCTCCTTGCAATTTGCACTCAGAAAAATTTGCATTTTTGTTGCCAACATCAAAACCAGAAACGAAGTATAATCTGATTTACCGAGAACCCCCCAAAATGGCATATGCATATGCATAATCATGAGCTCTCCGTTTCCTAAGAAGTGATGGGGAGAGATCAGATTGAGATGGCCAGAGCTAGTTATCATTGGCCATCAGAAATCAACAGGGTATTGGCTTATGCTTCTTATCTGTGAAAGGTAAGTGTGTTTATGAGCAGAGAGTGATGGTGGTTTAACAGGGAGGATAAGACGGAGGAGATGGATAAACACGGAAAAACCTTGTGTGTGATACTTGAAGCTCGCATTTGCTTTGATTCACTTCTATTAATGCAAGCATCATGATTCATGCTTTCTTCAGGAGCTATCTAGACAATTGGATGCCGATTTCCAACCATAGCAATTGTCATGTACTAGTTAGGCTTATATGTAGAAAGATAGAAAGATAGCAATTGTCATGCTTTCTTCAGGAGCTATCTAGACAATTGGATGCCCATTTCCAACCATAGTAATTGTCATGTACTAGTTAGGCTTATATGTAGAAAGATAGAAATCGAGTTCTTATTGCTGAAGAAACTGATTCTTGCAAACTAAATATTCAAGTGAAGATTTACTCTGATTATCCAAGCATGAAAGCCTGGTGTGCGATAAGTTCAAACCATATTAGGCCGTCATCAACAACTCTTCTTGAGTTTTCTGATGACATCATCAGACGACAAATCCACCCCTTACTCTTTGGCTGATGCAAATGCTGATGACAGCATGTTTCAAACCAGAGCTCCTCTTGTATCCATTGATTATGTACTAGGTGCTTGCGTGCCAAAATTGCAATGATGCTTTGGTGAAGCACTTATTTAAAATGTCAAATGCATATTGCACTTCCATTTACATCCCTCAGATAACTAGTATTCCTGCTGGCAGACGTGAAAGGTTTTTAACAAGCATGTAAAACATTGGAAGATCGAAGCCAATGCACTGTAGCAAAAGATGTGATCAGATCGACACAATTTCGGCTTTCTCCCACTAGGCCCACCACTTCATTCTTTGACATGGATTCTGGAGATATGGCAAAGGGCGGGCATGAGAAACTTTCTTGAGCGTCACTAGAACAAGTTGTGATTAGGTGCCCAATCCTAAACACTCTAAGATCCTTTTTCAGACCTGTTCCCATTTTGAGTCGAGATGGATAGACCTGGTGAGAATTATGTCAGTTTCTCAACATGGAGGATGTTCATATGGTCCTAGGGTATTGGGTTCACTGAGAGGCATAATGGCTATGAGGTTGTTATGATAATATACTTTGGTGATATTTATGAAAAGATCCTTGGGTGTGTTGGAGCTACAGGTTTGAACCAAAGTCGATGCTGATGTAGCTAGTATGAGTACCTAGAGGGGGGTGAATAGGTATACAAAGATTTTTCTTGATAATTTCTGTATACTTGCGCAATACTTAGACAGTTCAAGGATTAGCGAAAGATAACAATCAATGTAAGACTGAGTAAGGAAAGAGAGAATTAAACACGCGGTTTATAGTGGTTCGGCTTGATCCAAGCCTACGTCCACTCTTCTGCATTGACAGCCAATTTGGCTGGATTCCACTATGAACAAAGAGATGTTACAGTGTTGTTCTTCCTTGATATCTCGATGTAGATGATCTACTACACTCGCTCAAGGTGTCACCAAGTATAAACACTCTCTGTGTATACAATTTTGCTCGAACTGTATCGACTAACAATCAAGTTTCTTCAGACTCTGGAATTTTTCTATCTATCCCTTCTTAAAACAACTAGAACGTCTTCCTTTTATACTCCTTTATACCATCATAGCCGTTGGCACTTACCAAAGGAATTCCTCCAATCTACCCATTGGACGGAATCAATCAAGAAGATCATCCGAGCTATTTAAGGAATCTGATGATAGCCCATCAATCCTGTTCGCCCATACAATCAGGATCTTGGTTTCCAAGAATATTTCGTCGACCATCGGATCTTCAATCGATCTTAGATAAGAATCAAAGAATCCGAAATGATTATCCAACCAAAGAATCTTTTCCAGAGGATAGGATCGAATCCTCAACCATATACTTCGGCTTTGGATTTCCTTCGTCACTAGATTAGAAAGACTGTCAGTGAGAATAGACTTAAATTCTTAAGTCTTGAGTCTTGAGTCATGAGTCTTGAGTCTCGAGTCTTGAGTCTTAAGTATACAAAGTCTTCAGACTTTAAATTGTCGGTCTCCGAACATCCAGACTTAGACTGATAGAAACGTTTTGTCAGCTTCAAAATATTCTCGGAAAGATTTCTCCAACAATCTCCCCCTTTTTGATGGTGACAAAACTTTCTTGTAGATTTGAACAACTTTGACGTGCAAAAACATTTCTCAAGCAATATGGCTAACTTATAAAGATTAATAAAACAACCGGACTCGCATCCACAGAAAATTGGTTAGTCTTTCATGAGTAACACCATATAACAACACTTGAAATAAATGCAACCGAGTCAAGCATCACAATCCACAAACAATTCAGTCAAATTCACACCCAAGTTCAAGTTCTCAAGTCATACTCAAAAATAAACATAACCACTAAAAAGTTTTAAAAGATATTGAAAAAGTTGTTGGTTCAAATTGGTTCTCCCCATTTTTGTCATCATTAAAAAGGGTGAGAAAGAAGTCATGTCTGCTTGGGAATGCGCACGATTTGGAAATCCCCAATGGACTGGATTACTCCTTCTAGCTTCTTCGATCTTCCCTCGGTTGAGCTACCTCTTCTCCCTTAGCATTGGCTTGAAGTTGCGAGCGAGGTCTTTGAATTTATCCTCCAGAGAGACCGAAGATGCTTGTCCAGCATTCTTCATGGCTTGGATTTCACAGTCCAGAGCATATATCTGGCCACGCATTTCCAGAAGAATATCCATGATACGACGAAAATCTATAGAATCTTCCGTCTGTGTACTGGCATTGGCTTTCTCTGAAGGTGTGTATGCAAACGATGGCGCTTTTGTTAAGTCTTGCAGATTTGGTTCTGACGTATCGTGACCTTCCTCAGGTAATTGAGAGACCTAAACTTCTTCTGGGTCTTCTAGAGATTGTCTTAGATCTTCACCGACGCGCATGAGGTGTAGACCTCTCTTGCTCGCCAACTCCCCTTGTCTCTAGGACATCGAAAGAGGAAGAGTGATGATCATGCTCTTGATTTTCCTTCTCTCCGCATTCATCGCAGACTTTTCTTTTTCTCCTTCTCCTTCTTCTTCAACTTCTTTCTCCTTCTCTCTCTCGTTCTTCTTCTTCTCTCGTGTTCTGCTCTTCTTCTTCTCTCGCTTCCGCTGAAGTTTTGTCGGTTGAGACACAGAACGTCTGGTTCTTGTCAGTGGTTGGATAGTGGGATCTTCATCATCTTCATCTTCATCTTCATCCTCCAGGATGAGAGTTCTTTTCTTCTTTTTCGATGGAGCACCAATGGCCTCCTTTCCTTTTCTCTTTGAGGTAGACTGAACTGGAGATTTCACTTTGAATTTTTCCATTGCCTTGGAGAGTTCTTGCAGACGCATCTTCATTAACATTTTCAACCCTACCATCATCTTATCACACGGTCGAACACAAAATGTATGTGGCGGTTCAATGTTCATGTGTTTGAAGATCTTGGTCACCCGGACCAGATAAGGCAATTGTCCTTTGTCTTTTGACATTGCTCGTACATATGGAAGAGAATAGTGTGCGGGAGAGAAAACTTCCGTCCCGAGTTGATCGCGTACATCAACTTTGCTTCGAAAGAGACACAGAAGTCTTTGACGTAGACTTCGGTCTGAGACAGTTGATCACAATCTTATGAAGCACGATGTTGATGGCCTTCATCCTCGAGTAGGTAATTTTCTTCTCTGTGTCCATATCTTTGACAAGATCCAGAGTAGTACGAGCAGATGAGACTTTGATTGGAATATAACGTCCTCGTTCAACTCCAACTATGTCCGCCAACATATTCACATCTACCACGTAGACTTTGTCTCGAACATCGAATGAAATTCTATTCGCATCCAAAAAGCTAAGATTTGAATAGAAATAAGCGGTCGTTGAGCATACCCGTTCGTAGAGTCGAGCAAAAAGTCTCAAGTTGAAGCAAATTCAACTTCTCTCTTAAGTTCATGTTGATGGTGTCCAGAAGTCAAAATCAACACTTCTAGGGTTTATCACCCCTCTTTTCAACAGCCTAAAATACACTTTTTCTTGATCCTTGGATTTAAACAAATCCATTCGATTTCCCTTCACCTTTGCTGCCACACCCATTCAAGGTTTAAATTCAATGAACATTTTGTCATCATCGTTCCCTTCAATCAGATTTTGTCCTGGCAAATGAGGGTCACTGGGAATGTTCGCAAGAGCCTCCTCGCCCTTCCTTTAGGAGCAACTCCCAATTCCTCCATTTTCCGCAGAAAAAGATACTCATTCCCATAATTTTTGTCCTTAAGGAAGTCATCTATATATTTTAATGGAGAACCGGAGCTTTTCAACGCACGATAAAGCTTATAGATAAAGGAGGGTCTTTGGACTCTTCTGGGTCGGCTTCCTCGATTATCTCTTCTTCCAAATGTTGACTTGCATCTTGTGGGGTAGGAGGTGTTGAATGACGTGGAGGAGAGCGAATCGGACTTTGTCGCCGACTTGATAAGTCTTCTTCCTCGCAAGATCGAAGTGAGTCGGTCCCTTCTCCATTCTTTGTGGTCCCCTGCTTGCTATTCTTGATGATTTCCTCGAAGACGACATCTTTCTTTGTCTATTGGAAGATTCCTTCACTTGCTTTTCCCAAGAAAAATGACCACTTTCTCGACGACGAACAAGAAGTAGAAACAGTATCGGGAGGAGAGTGTCTTTTAGGGTTTTGAAAATAGGGCGAAGAAAAAACTGTATATATATACCTCGGATTTGAAAAGAGAAGTTTAATCGGTACAAGGAAAGTGTACGAACACTTCTTTTCAATATCAATAACTGCCAAAATTAATTCTTTTTAAAAAGACAAGTTTTCGAATTTTCACACAGATTATTACCAAATAAAAGATCGTACATTTTCAAATTTAGATAAAATAACTAAACGAGAATTCGTACCTTTTCGAATAGCAACTTACAGTCTTTAGCCATGAATGTTTGAGTCTCATGATTTAAAGTCTAAGAGATCAGAGTCTCAGAGTTGGTGAGTCTCTGAGTTGGTTAGTCTCTAGACTTTAACTTCTTCAAGCTTCAAAATGTTGAGTCTTGCACGGATAAAGTCGAATTGATTTTTCTCCAAAGGCTTTGTGAATATATCCGCTAGTTGACTCTTTGAATCAACAAATTGAATCGAGATTTCTCCATTTTGAATATGATCTCTAATGAAGTGATGTCGAATCTCAATATGCTTTGCTCTTGAATGAAGGATTGGATTTTTGGTGAGATTGATCGCGCTGGTGTTGTCACATCTGATTTCTGTGCATGAGTCTTCAATGCCAAAGTCTTGTAGCTGTTGTTTTATCCATAGAATTTGCGAACAGCAGCTTCCAAGAGCTACATACTCTGCTTCTGTTGTTGAGAGAGCTAAGTGCTTTGCTTCCTTGAAAACCAAGACACCGTCCCGTTTCCAAGTAGTTGACAAGTTCCAGAAGTGCTCTTTCTATCGACTCTGCAACCGGCCAGATCTGCATCTGAGTATCCTAGAAGATTAAAGTCTCCCTTCTTTGGATACCAAAGACCGATGCTTGAAGATGAGGCAACATATTTGATAATACGTTTTACGGCAATGAGATGTGATTCTCTAGGATCTGATTGAAACCTAGCACGATGCAAACACTCAACAAAATATCGTGTCTAGAAGCGGAAGATAAAGAAGTGAACCGATCATGCTCCCGTACAGCTTTTGATATACTTTCTTCCCTTCTTCATCCTTGTCTATCTTCTCGAGAACATGACATTGGTATGTCGGTCTTTTTGCACTTTCCCAATCCAAACCTTTTGACAAGATCATTCGCATATTTTTCTTGATGAATGAAAGTTCCTTCCTTCATTTGTTTTACTTGGAGTCCAAGAAAGAATGTTAACTCTCCCATCATACTCATTTCAAACTCATCCTGCATAGACTTAGAAAATTTTTTGCATAGACTTTCATTAGGTGAACCAAAAATAATATCGTCCACATATATTTGAACAAGTAAAAAGCTTTTGTTTTCCCTTTTGATAAACAAAGTAGTATCTACTTTACCTTTGACAAAACCATTCTGTAATAAAAACTTACTTAGTCTGTCGTACCAAGCTCGAGGTGCTTGCTTTAAACCATATAGGGCATTTTTCAGTCTGAAGACTGAGTTTGGCTTCTTTGGGTCTTCAAACCCAGGTGGTTGTTCCACATAAACTTCCTCATGGATAAATCCATTTAGGAATGCACTTTTGACGTCCATTTGGAATAACCTGAAATTTTTATAACAAGCAAACGCAAGTAATAGACGAATAGCTTCTAACCTTGCTACCGGTGCGTAAGTCTCGTCATAGTCTATTCCTTCTTCTTGCGTGTATCCTTTGGCCACGAGTCTTGCCTTGTTTCGTACGACTTTTCCTTCTTCATTCATCTTATTCCCGAATACCCATTTTGCTCCAATGACAGCTTTACCTTTTGGTTTAGATGTCAATTCCCGACATCATTAATGTTGAACTGTCGAGTTCTTCTTGCATAGCTTCGATCCAACTTTCATCGATAAAGCTTCTTCTATGCTTTTTGGTTCAATTTCAGAAATGAGAGCCACAAAGACTAGATTCTTCATGCCTTTTTGATCTGGTGCGGATTCCTTCATTGATTTCGCCAATAATGAGATCTTTGGGATGACTGGATTTGTGTTTCTAGTTACTAGTTGATTTGCCTGGTTGATGATCTCTTTCTTTATTTGATTCTTCATGAGTATCTTGATGTTGGACTTCTAGTCTGAGATGCTTCTTGAGTTGAAGACATTGGAAGGTCTAGAGCGGGTTCGACTCTTCATACCGAGTCCGGTTGGATTCATCTTGCGTTGAGTCTTGGAATTTGACATTCATTGATTCCTCCACAGACGGCTTTTCTTGTTATAAACTCGTAGGCTTTGCTTGATGTAGAATATCCAAGGAAGATGCCTTCATCTGATCTTTCTTCAAACTTACCAACTCGATCATTTGCATTTTTCAAAATAAAGCATTTGCAACCAAACACATGAAAGTATGAAACAATAGGCTTTTTACCTTTGAACAATTCATAGGGGTTTTCTCTAGAATAGGTCTTAGGAAGACTCTATTTATGATATAGCATGCTTTGTTGAAACAGCTTCAGCCCAAAATCGTGAAGAGATTTTACTTTCAATTAAAAGTGATCTAGCCATTTCTTGAAGAGATCTATTCTTTCTTTCCACGACTCCATTTTGCTCGGAGTATACGGAGAGGAAAACATGTGATTAAAACCAGATTTATCACAAAATTTCGTAAAATCTTGATTTTCAAATTCACTTCCATGATCTGTTCTTATACTTGAAATAGCACATCCTTTTTCATTTTGAACCTTTTTAGCAAACTTCTCAAAGAACGAAAAGGTTTCGACTTACTTGCAAGAAAATATACCCAGTAAAGCGAGAGTAATCGTCTACAATTACTAGACAATACTTCTTACCTCCAATGCTTTGGGTTCTTGTTGGTCCGAAGAGATCCATATGAAGCAACCGTAGTACATGATTAGTAGAGACATGATTTATTGACTTAAATGAATTTCTTACCTCGCTTTCCCGAATGCATGGAGTACATAAATCGACTTTTGATATGGCACTTTAGGTAGTCCTCGAACAATCTTCTTTGATGAGATTTTGGCTAATTGCTTCATGTTGATATGGCCAAGCTTTCGTGCCATAAGACTGCTTCATCTTGAATTGAGATTAGGCATTGTGCTTCATTTGGTTTTACATCAAGGAGGTAGATGTTTCCATGCCTTCGACCCATGAAAGACTGAGTCGAATCTTTACTAATTCCAGAACACATGCCTTCTTGAAAAGAGATCTTGAAACCGGTATCACACAATTGGCTAATGCTGAGAAGATTGTAATTGAGTCCATCCACTAGAGAGACATTGCTTATTGTGAGATTTCCAATTTTCACAGCTTCCGAATCCCACAATGCTTCCTTTGCTATTTCCTCCAAATGAAACTTTTCCACCATTTACTTGAATAAGCTTTGTGAAACAATTTGAGTCTCCCGTCATGTGTCTTGAGCATCCACTTTGTCAAGATACCATTTTACCTTCTTTTTGACAAAGACCGCATTCAAAAGAGAGTCTCAAGCTTTCTTTGGTACCCAAATTTTCTTGGGTCCTTTGGTGTTAGTAGGATAAGCATTATTGGGCCATACTTTCTTAACAGGCTTCCAAACCATAGGACACTCTTTTTCAAAATGATCTTGACTGTTACACTTTGAACATCTTATAGCGTTTCGACCTACATACTTTACAAAGACTTTCTTGAAATGATTTTTGTAAGCCTCTTTTGACGGTATTTTCTTAATTCTTTCTTTTACTTTTGAAAATCAATCAAGGGGATTGTTTCGCTGTCATACCTAGACCGACTTATTAAAGTAAGGTCTTTGGACCGAAAGAACTTTTTCAAGTTTTTCCGACCCTATTGAAAATTTCTTTGAAATATTTGATAAATCAGTTTTTAAGAAAGCATTTTCTTTTGAAAGTTTATCTTCATTCTCTTTAAAAGTAGAAATATTCAAGTTTAAAATTTTCACTTTTTCTTCTAAAATGTTTTCCTTTTGTTTTAAAACTGAGTTTTCCTTTTTAAGTTCGGAAATCTTTTTGAGAGAAGTCTTAAGACCGCACGCTTCATCAATATATTTAGAGACTTTGACAAAGATTTTAAAATCACTTACCTCAAATTCACCGTCTCGAGTCGATCCAGACCGAGTCTCGAGTCCGAATGTGCCATTAGACACAAAGTTGGCATATTCCTCGTCACTTTCTTCACACTCGTATCGCTCCGTGTTTCGGCTTTGAGAGCTTTTCGAGACTTTTCAGCTTTTCCTCTCTTCTTCTTCAGGAGAGGACAATTGGGTCTTATGTGTCCCTTTTTCTTACATTCGAAGCAAACTACTTCTTTGCTTGGTTCCTCATTATCAACAAACTTGGTTTGTTGTTTCTGAAAACTTTGTTTCTTTGAGTTGAACCTTCTTCATTTTCTATTCAGCTTTCTGAACCTTCTTCATTTTCTACCCTTCTAATCATAAGAGCAAGCTCCTCATCGTCCGCATCTTCTTCGAATCTGTATCATCGAATCATCATTAGATCTTAATGCAATGGATTTCTTACCTCTTGGATCTTCGTCTTCATTAATTCGTTCCACTTCGTAAGATCGAAGAGTTCCAATCAGCTCGTCTACAGATAATGGCATAATTCTTTGCGTCTCTCTTATTGAAGTCTTTATATGATTCCAATCCTTGGAGAGTCCACGCAGTAGCTTGTTCACCTTCATAGGATCAGAAATTTTCTGTCCTTGATTCTCAAGACCATTGACAATATCTCGTAAATCGGCTAAACATGTCGCTTATAAATTCTCCCGATTTCATTTTGAAGGCTTCATATTGACCAAGGAGGATGTTAATTCTGGTCTCCTTCACTCGGTCTGTCCCTTCATAAGTGATATGTAATCAATCCCAGACTTCTTTTGTTGTAACACAAGAAGATATTCTGTTATATTCAGTTGGTGACAAAGCACAATATAAAGAATAAATTGCTTTAGCATCAAGTGCTTGTCTCTTGTTTATCTCTTCTTGAGACATTCCGCTTCAGCTTCAACAGCTTTCTTTCCCTCTTTCGAGATTGATGCAGCAAGAGGAGTGATTCCTCTTTCCACAACGTCCCATTCCGGAGGATCCTTGGATCGTAGGAAGGCTTTCATCTTGTTCTTCCAAATGTTGTAATCCTTCCCATCAAAGTAGGGTGGTCTTGTATTGCTTTGCCCTTCCATCAGCCCCGGTGCTAGCATACCAGCCATGGATCTTTTACTCGAAGTAAAACACTTCAAACAAAGTAAGAACACGGGCTCGATACCAATTGATGTAGCTAGTATGAGTACCTAGAGGGGGTGAATAGGTATACAAAGATTTTTCTTGATAATTTCTGTATACTTGCGCAATACTTAGACAGTTCAAGGATTAGCGAAAGATAACAATCAATGTAAGACTGAGTAAGGAAAGAGAGAATTAAACACGCGGTTTATAGTGGTTCGGCTTGATCCAAGCCTACGTCCACTCTTACGCGACAGCCAATTTGGCTGGATTCCACTATGAACAAAGAGATGTTACGGTGTTGTTCTTCCTTGATATCTCGATGTAGATGATCTACTACACTCGCTCAAGGTGTCACCAAGTATAAACACTCTCTCGTGTATACAATTTTGCTCGAACCGTATCGACTAACAATCAAGGTTCTTCGACTCGGAATTTTTCTATCTATCACTTCTTAAAACAACTAGAACGTCTTCCTTTTATACTCATTTATGCCATCATAGCCGTTGGCACTTACCAAAGGAATTCCTCCAATCTACCCGTTGGACGGAATCAATCAAGAAGATCATCCAAGCTATTTAAGGAATCTGATGATAGCCCATCAATCATGTTCACTCATACAATCAGGATCTTGGTTTCCAAGAATAGAACATTCCAAGAATATTTCGTCGACCATCGGATCTTCAATCGATCTTAGATAAGAATCAAAGAATCCGAAATGATTATCCAACCAAAGAATCTTTTCCAGAGGATAGGATCGAATCCTCAACCATATACTTCGACTTTGGATTTCCTTCGTCACGGATTAGAAAGACGTCGGTGAGAATAGACTTAAATTCTTAAGTCTTGAGTCTTGAGTCATGAGTCTTGAGTCTCGAGTCTTGAGTCTTGAGTATACAAAGTCTTCAGACTTTAAACTGTCGGTCTCCGAACATCCAGACTTAGACTGATAGAAACGTTTTGTCAGCTTCAAATATTCTGAAAAGATTTCTCCAACAGATGCTTATTTGCTTAATACAGATTCCATGACAATGTCGAGGAGTTGAAGAAGGCACTTTTCAAGCATTCCATGACAATGTTGAGACAAGTAATGTGCATGGTCAATACTCGACACATTTGATCAATGGCTCTAGAAGCATTTCAATCACTTTCAAGAAGCACGAGTTTGCACATTAGCATCCCAGCAAATCAAGAACCAGCTACTGTTTTTTTTTTTTTATTTCCCTTCTGGTTACAGGGAGTTAACTTGAGCGTCTTTACATGATTCAGTCAGTTAAAAGTAGATGCTTCTTCTCTCTGTTCATATTTTTCTAGGATCAAAGGTTTTGAATCCAGCATTCCTTGCATGCATTAGGGATAATGAGCTTCTTCCTTGAGTGTCATGTGAAAATGTATACCACTCTTTATTCTTGCTCGTGTTAACTCATCATTTCAGTCTTGTCCAAAAAAAAAAAAAAAAATCATCATTTCAGTCCAAGATCAGCATCTCTTGTGCTTTTCCCTCCCTCCTGCTTTGATTGCTTCCGATGGTTCCTCGAATTATGCAGAGGGTGCAAAACCATCTCTGCAGAAAAACGTCATTATTGACTGACAAAAATGGATAATATGTTGAATGGGTTGTAAGGACTTAGAGGTGTGGTGTAGGCTATTCCCTTTTGCTTGTACATGCTTGTTATATTCTTTTGAAGTAAATACAACTAGGAATGACGGAGTCTTGGACCATGCTGTATGCCACTGAGGTTTTATGACGAGCTTCTGCTGGGAACGTTCGATGTTGACCTATTTCAGTGGTATCCAAGCATGGAATTATGCTTTAATCACATATTGGTTCGTTGAATTGTAACACCAGGGGTATCTCCTTCGCTTTTAGTAGACAAATTAGGAATGGTAGCTTAACCATTGCTGGTGCCAACATCCCAAGCAAGAGAGTATGAAACGTGCACGTAGTGAGCATCGAGTACCACTCATTTGGTTAAGTTGGCCTAGCTCGTTGGTAGGTCTGTACTTCCTAGGTCTTTGTCTGCTTGTCAAATAGACCCACCATGTCTATACAACTTATGATATTCATGTCACACTACTTCTGAAGGATCTTTGGTGTTCGTGTTATATATAAGATAGAGGAGAAAATATTCCATAATATCAACGCACCACGTCATCCGCCGATGTGGTGCGCATGCGCTGCTCAGATATTGACACGTCTTATGAGTGGGACTTGCTGGAAAATAGAAAGGTTTTGTTTTTACTGGCTGGTTTGGCTTGGTGGTAGGAAGAAGGACAGGACAATAAATGCTAAACTCCTGCTTAAAAATTTGTCTCTCCTCACTCAATTTTCAGGGCCTTGTCTCTCTCTCCCTTAGAGAAGAATGACACCCAATCTAGACAATGCTTCCTCTGTTTTTCTCTGAGTGTCCCACCTTCCCGAAGCCCTGGTTGTTGGCATAGTTCTCCTTCTCCTTGATCGGGAGGTTGAAGAACACCTCCCCAGCCTTCTTGATGTGCTTGATCAGGTCGTCGCAGATCCCATGGTTGATGAGGTGCATGACACCCTAGTTGGTGTTGGCCTTCCTATGCTCCTCAATGCACCTCTCCCTCATTGTGGGTCTTCGGAATCTATGTCCTCGAGGTCAATGGTCAGGACTTGAGGACCCTCGTGCTTCTTCTCCTCCTCCACCTCTTCAAAAGCCTCATCGGTCATCGGAGCGTCCCCGAGAGCCTCGCTAATCGCAACTAGGTCTTAAGCCCTCTCTACCTTCACTTCCAATTTTTTTTAACGTAGAGATCAATTGTGTCCCTTCGACGAACTTGTCGTCACACCTCGCCTCATCTAATTGCGTCCTCCGACAAACTTGCTGTCATAGCTCACCTTGTACACAATTCTCTCGATTATCTCTCCCAAGAGTCCCGCCTCATGTTCTCGTCTTCTTACATTTGTCTGTCTCTCTCTTTGAAACCTCATCAAATTTGAGAGATAATTGCTCTATTTTACCGAATGATTATGTTTTGATGGATTGAAATGATAGTAGTATTGAATTTTCTTTTGCGTCATTTGGAGTGACTGCTCATGTGTTGTCTAGAGTGTTTTTTTGTTTTGTTCGGTAGTCGGTCAGAGCTTCCTGCTTCGTTTTTGTGCTTGCCTTGAGAGAGCGCTGGGATGGCATAAATGCCAGAAAACTAAAGCAGGGGAGAGGCAGCCGTGAGCTCAATGCCTTTACAAGGCCTTTGGAAATGCTAGCATTTGGGAAATGTATCTCCAAAATTAAATGCCAAACACACTTGCCTTTGCACTTGCCTTTGCCCAAGGGCTTTTAGAGGTTCAAAGGGCTTTGTAAAGCTGTTCCCAAACGCAGCGGGGTGGCTTTTATTTGGCGGTGATGATGTTTGCAAGATTTCCATCATGACGTTTGCTTTAGGAAACTCCCACTTATGACGAATAAAAAAAATAAAAAATAAAATGACGACCATCAATTTCAAGACCAACCCAAAAATCAAACCCAATCATCTCATCCGATTTTAGGATTAGATGAGTCAATTCCTGATTCCATAAATAGGCCTTATCAATTTGATTCAAGAGTTTAAGGTGCAAATTGACCCATTCTAAAATTGATTACCTCTATTAATTGAGAATATACATATTAATGAATATAGATATGTGGCCTTCATATATATAAAGAATCAATAAAAACATTTAATGGTTTGATGTCGTCAATTGAAGTGGCTTGTATTTTTTCATTACGAGAGAATTATAAATCCATCCATACACACACATATATATAGATGTATGTGGATGTGGAATAAAATTAAAAATTCAAAAATCTTCCCAAATCACTTTCCCTTCGATCTTTCTCCTCTTTCGTCTGCAAACACCTTTGAGCCCTACTTTCGCATCTCCTCCCACTCGCCACCGGCGAAGTCGGCAGCACCGCCGAATCGAGGCCAACATAGTCATTTCCACTTCGGGGCCGGTCTTTTTTCCCAACCCTGGCCACCATGAGTTCCTCCGCCTCCGACGACGACGACCACCTCCCGGAGCTCCCTGAGGTCGTCGTCGTCGACCAGATTCTGAAGCGATTGCCGGTGAGATCTCTCCTCCGATTCAGGTGCGTCTGCCGGTCATGGCGATCCACCATCGACGGCCCTCGTTTCGTGGACCTCCACCTGAGCCACTCCGCTCTCCACGCCTCCAGTCGGTATCTCGCGGGTCTAGGTTGGTGCGATCCTCTCCGGAGCCTGTGCTCTCTGTACTCCGGTGTGTCTCTTACTCCGCCTTCCAAGTCGCATATCGAAATTCCGTTTGCTGCTCCTCCCAACTGTTACGGCTTCGTTGGTTCTTGTAATGGTTTGATCTGCGTCACGGAAATTTCCAGAAATGGGTATCGCCGGTCGATGTATCTGTGGAATTTGTTCAGCAGAAAGCACAAGGCCGTTCCACGATCCAGTGTGGAGAAAAGATTTCTTATCTTGGAGATTCCTCGGATAGCTGTAGGGTTTGGCGTCGACGCGAAGGCTAATGACTATAAGATTGTGAGGATTTATCCACGTTATCGTCGTGGGACAAAGCCTCAAGTCGAAATTTATTCCCTTAGTACAAGTTCCTGGAGAAGTTTGGATTGTGAAGTTCCTACTCTAAGTGGATCTAGACCCGCGGTCTTCTTGAATGGGAATCTGCATTGGTTTGCTTCCAAGTCTTGTTATCAGTGGGATGTGGTTGGATACCAAGAGATAGTCTCCTTCGACCTCACAGGTGAGGTGTTTGATAAAATGGCTCTTCCGGAAGAGATTCCTCATGTTGACAGTGTTGATTTAGTGTCTCTGGCAGTATTGAATGACTTGCTGGCTGTGATCATTAGTGGTCGTGCCGAGCCAAGTGGGTGTCTTGAACAGCATTCCTTATGTTCTGTTTGGGTTATGAGAGACTACGGGATGCCTGAGTCTTGCCTGTATACTTTTAAGGCTAGTGGACTGGTAACAGGATTCGATGGTTTCACCTTGAATGGTGAGCTTCTGATGAAGATACATGGTGGAAAACGAGTTTGTCGGAATTTGATCATAGGTCACGAAGCAAATCTTCAATCATCGATGGCATGCGATTTGGTCACTGTCATAGAGAGTCTTGTTTCAGTTTAGATATGTCTCGGTTGCTGCTACATTATTGGTATGAAAGATTGATTGTACAAATTAAAAGTTACTTCTGAATAGAGAAGAAAAGGTTTTGTTTGTATATGCTTTATTTTTTCCTTTTAGACTGGTGAAAGTACGCATCTTATGACTACATCTACAACTTCAGCATTGCTGATGAGATGCTGATGAGATGATGCCGAAAAAAAGAAGGGATGAAGCTTTTGAATGCTATGCATCATGTTTTAGAATTGACACCACCATAAGCATTTTTCAGCTTTTATAAGACCAAACTTTCACAGTTTGAATCACACAACTCGTTCTATGGGCATTGCAAATAGTGGAAATCTAGACTACTATTGTTTTGTTTCCTATCTTGAGACTTTTTGGTCGCACTAGCAATGCATTCGTAAGAGGCTCCTTTATGGATTAATGCAGAGAGCTGCATTAATGCATTAAGGTAACATTGGGAAGTATACTCTCATGGTGCACTCCTTTTCCCAAATGATTCATGGGTTGGAAGTCTCATTTCATCTCATGATACACTGATGATTTGGCACATCAACAATTAGTTCAACTATCTAAGAATGTGATCTATAGATGAGATATTCTACTCCTTCCTTGGAATGACGTCTGGGAAAGTGATTTTAAATTGCAGTTCTCCTCTAAAGTCTGGGGCAAGTTGCTTGAGCTCTGCTTCATTAACAGGAATTCTGGTGATTGGCAATCTAACTTCACCTAGCTCTTGCCAGCAGAAAGTAATGTTGAAGTTTCTTCAGAATACCAGCATATAGTTTATCTGGAAGGCAAGAAATAATGTGCTTCATTGCAAGCTGTCGCTTTTGTGGAGGATGTTCTTTGATTGATCAATATTTTAGTGAGACATCTGTTTGAAGGCTTTCTAGTTTCAAGAGGACATCCTTAGATGTATCAAACTTGAAATCTGTCCAGTTTAGCATCTATTTGATGTAACGCCATGTATATACAACTCACTTGGATAAGCTAGCCTGGCTTGTAGGTGGGTCTCTACCTGCTTGTCAAATAGACCCGCCAGGTATATACAACTTCTTATATTCTAGTCACACTACTTCTAAGGGTCTATGGTGGTGTTGTTTTTATAAAAGCCAGAGTCGTCTGTGTTTTCTCAAGAACCCATAGATTTTTTTATGGGATATGTTCACTAGAAATTTTAAAACTTGTCACAAAAATATAATTAAGTCCTAAAACTTATAAAAAATACAATCAAATCATAAAACTTACAAAAAGTGCAATCGAGTTTTAAAACTTGTCAAATTGTCACCATTGAATATTTATATTAACTCCATCCATTTAGACTCACGCAAAATGTTGATTTGGCTTTTTAAAAAAAATTTCATTCTTATGTGGCGATGACATCACTAAAACATGGAACACTAGACTAAAATGACGTTGTTTTGGATTTAATTCTAATTTTTTTAACCATAAGCTTAATAAATAAAATTAAAAATTAAAAAAAAAATAGCACAAAAAATAGCAAAGGCAAGGGCGGAGGCCTTTGTCACTAACCACCCCATCACTAGAAAGAGCCAATAAGGGCTACTAGGGCCTTGGCTTGGGTCGATGACCATCGCTATCGTAAGTAGGGGCTCGGCGACCCTCCACCCAAATCTCAGCAATCGCCGGCCCTCGCCTAGCCCAACCCAAATTTGGCGAGGGTCGCTGGCCTTAGCCAAGGCTTTGACAACCTCTGTCAGCCCTCACCTAGCCCCACAACCCCACTGGCCCTTTCCGATGACGAGGTGGCTAGCGGCAAGGGCCTTCACCCTTGCCTATAGCTTAATTCTTTTTTCCATTTTTTGTGTTTTTTGATATACTTTTTTATTATATTTAATTAATATTTTAGTTAAATAAATTGGAATTTAAGCCATGTCATCGCCACATAAGATAGATAAAATATAAAAACAGTAATGTTAGCATTTTTTGTTAGTCTAAATGGACATAGTTAATAGAATGGCTCAATTATATCAATTTCTTAAGTTTTAGGAGTTTATTACACTTTTTATAAATTTTAGAACTCAATTACAATTTCGTAATAAGTTTTAAAATTTTCGATGCACATATCATCTTTTATTTTTCAAAAAACAACCCATAGTTGACTTTGCATTTTTGTTTTCCTGGTAAAATCTAACAGGTTCATTGGATTGAGTTATCCAATGCCAATATGTGTAAGAAATGACGCAACTCATTATTTTGAGTGTTGAAGTTGAACTTGATTAAGAAAAGTCTTGTCACTCAATGCGGAATTGAACTCTGCTTGCTTGTCAAACTAGCAGATTTTCTTGCCATTCACAAATACCAGTATGTCTGCAAGAATTAAATCCATAACAACCATGTTAATTTGTGAATTAAATTCATAGGGATGGAGTAGAGGAGTACAATAGGAGAGTATACGTTACTCAAAATTTCTCTGTCATATTAAAATAAATTTATACCTTACCAAATGATGATAAAATTCTCTCTTGTTCGGAGTACCTCATCCAATATGATTTTAGGATCGGGTGGGCTAGTTCCCAGTTCCATAAACTAGCTTTACTGATCCCATTCTAGGTTTGAATGTGGGAACCGACCCACCTTAGAACTGACCATCCCTAATCAAGGATATACACAATCACTGAATATATATAAATCAGATAGGGAGAATAGCTAATGCCTCCAAGTTGTTCGCAGACCTTAACGTCCACCTCGAGGACGAGCTCAACGGCTTCGCAGCTAGGCATGGCAACCACGACAGGCCAGGGGCATGAGGATAGAGGTTGCAGTGGCGGCCTTGGGAGGTGGAGACGGCCAAGCTAGATTCTCGATGGATGGCCGGCGAAGAGGCGATTGTGAATCAAGGAGGAAATAGAGAAAGATCATAGTTTTATATTTTATTTTTCGTCAACCAAAAAAAAAAAGTTATTTTATTTTTTCAAGTTAACGTCCATGTATCAAACTCTTATTGAATATCAGGAAACAAGCCCTCGTCACGCCATCACGCGGAGCGAATTCTTTCCGGCTTCGACTTCCATGGCAAATCGGTCCATTCATTTCCACTTGGGTTTCCCGCTTCATTCTCAATCCCTGCCTGACCATCATGAGTTCCTCCGACCACGACCACGACCACGACAACCCGAAGCTCCCTCACGACGCCGTCGTCGAGATCTTGAAGCGATTGCCGGCGGGATCTCTCCTCCGATTCAGGGGCGTCTGCCGGTCATGGCGTTCCACCATTGACGACCCTCGTTTTGTGGCCCTCCACCTGAACCACTCCGCTCTCGACGCCTCCAATCGATATCTCGTGTGTGTAGAACGGTGTGGTCCTCGCCAGAGCCTGTGCTCTCTGTTTTCCAATGAGTCTCTTACTCCGCCCCCCAAGTGGCAAATCGAATTTCCGTTCGCTACTCCTTCCAACTCTTACACCTTTGTTGGTTCATGTAATGGTTTGATCTGCTTCAAAGAAGATTCCATATATTGCGATCACTGGTCAATGTACTTGTGGAATTTATTCACCAGAAAGCACAAGGCGATTCCACCATCCGGTGAGGAGAGAAAATTTCTTACTTCTATCACGGATATTCCTCATATAGCTGTAGGGTTTGGCTTCGGCGCTAGGTCTAGTGACTATAAGATTGTGAGGATTTATCCACGTTGGAAAAACCCTCGAGTTGAGATTTATTCCCTCGGTACAAATTCCTGGAGAAGTTTAGAATGTGAGATTCCTCATATCAGAGGCTCCAGACTCGCGGTCTTTTTGAATGGGAATCTACATTGGTTTGTTTCGGAGTTCGGTTATCCGTTGTTTGAGGGATATAAACAGATAGTCTCCTTTGATGTTGCGGGTGAGGTGTTTGATAAAATGACTCTTCCAGAAGAGATTCGTCGTGTTTTCAGTGTTGGTTTAGTGTCTCTAGCAGTGTTGAATGACTTGCTGGCTGTGCTCATTAGTCGTCTGGGGGCAGGTGGGCATCATTCTGTTTGTTCCGTTTGGGTTATGAGAGACTACGGGATGCCGGAGTCTTGGACTAATCTGTATACTTTCAAGGTTAGTGGACATGTGATAAGATTTGAAGGCTTCACCTTGAATGGTGAGCTTTTGATGGAGATACATGCTGGAAAACAAGTTTCTTGGAATTTGATCACAGGACATGAAACGAATTTTCAATTATCGATCGGATGCGATTTGGTCACTGTTTCAGACAGCCTCGTTTTACTTTAGATATGGCTCGGTTGCTAATATATTACTGGTATGAAAGATTGATTGTACAAAGTGAAAGTTACCTCTAAATTGAGAAGAAATGGTTTTGTTCGCATATGCTTTGACCACAAAATACTGAGCAGAGGAAGTGAGGTGGTGCCCTTTTACTTTTGGTACTTCTTGTAAGCTTTAGAACGTATTTTCGTTTTCACTTCAAATTTTCTTTTAGACTGGTGAAAGTATGCATCTTAAGACTGCATCTTCAACTTCAGCATTGCTGATGAGATGATGCCAAAAAAAGAAGAAGAAAAAAAGACGAAGCTTTTGAATGCTGTGCATTTTGTGTTAGAATTGACACCACCATAAGTATTTTTCAGCTTTTATAAAACCAAACTATTCACAGTTTGAATCACACAACTCGTTCTACAGACATTGCAAATAGTGCCAACTCTAGACTACTATTGTTTTGTTTCCTATCTCGAGACATTTTGGTGGCACGAGCAATGCATACGTTATGGGCTTATTTATGGATGGATGCGTACAGCTGCAATAATGCATTAAGGAAACACGGGGAAGTATACACTCATGGCACACTCCTTTTCCCGAAGGATTCATGGGTTGGAAATCTCATTCCATCTCATGATGCACTGATGATTCAGCACGTCAACAATTAGTTCAACCATCTGAGAATGTGGTCTATAGATGAGATAATTTCTCTACTTCCTCCTTGAAACGACATTGCAAAGTGATTTTAAATTGCAGTTCTCCTCTAAAGTCTGGTGCAAGCTGCTAGAGCTCTGCTTCATCGACAGGAATTCTGGTGATTGGCCATCCGACTACTCCTAGCTCTTGCAAAAATGGGGAATGGCATATATCAGCAGAAAGCAATGTTGAAGTTTCTTTGGAATGCCGGTATATATTTAGCTGGAAAGCAAGAAATAATCTGCTTCGTTGCAAGCTGCTCCTTCTTTGGAGGATGTTCTTAGATTGATCAATTTTTTAGTTAGACATCTATCTGATGGCTGTCTAGTTTCGAGAGGATATTCTTAGATGTATCAAACTTAAAATCTGTCCAGTTTAGCATTTGTTTGACGTAACACCTTTGATTTGTGTGGTTCATGCTTGTTTTTTTTTTGTCGGTATGTTTGTTTGAGTGTAGCCAACTTGTAATTGTTGTCTCTATGCTGTGGGGCTGCTTGTGGGAATATTCCACCCAATGACCCTATTGTTTCATGAATTTTTTGATGCATTGTATAAACTTACTCATCTGAAAAAAGAATTGTGGTTCTTCTCTGCCCAATGAATTAGATATGTGGGTCTCAAAGTAGATATTGAATAAATTAAAAAGTTAATTTTACATATTTTAAGAATTTAGATATGTCGTCATGACATTGTCAACACCAAATTGAAAGGGACTAGCCGCGTTTATTGCGCCCTTGGTTGGCTCGTGCTTAGTGTAATTTCTATGATTAATTTGTAAGAAAATCAACGTAATTGATGGATAAAGGACAATGAGAGTTTATCAGAGAAGATAACGATATGCTTGATGCATTTTTTTACTAGAATTTGAGATTTCATATAAAATTCCTGTATATTCCCTTATGGTATTGCGGAAATTTCATTAGGAAAATGTTCAGAAATATGACCATTCCTATTTAGGGCATGTAGCTTCTCTGAAACCTGTTTTCACCCATCAACAATATGTGTTGATATGTGAGCTTGAGGACATAGATGTTCAACTCCACCAGTCGAATACCCGCGTAACATATGCCCAAGAAAATGTCACTATAGACTGTCGTGCTGCATTCACTATTCAATCGTCCGAATCGCCTCCGATAGGCAATCTTGACACTCCCCTGAGCTCAAACCCCCGATGCACTAGGCCGAACCCTGCACCTTGCTTTACAAAAGCTTCCGAAGATCGTAGCATTAGAAAACTCATGTGGGTTATGACAATAGTATGGCGTGCCCCAATCTTGGACTAAGTTGCATAACTTAGAACTTGATGGAGTGTTAAGATTTCCCGGCTTCACGAGGAGTGGCGAGCTTCTTATGCGAACATACCAACATGAGCTGATTTCTTGGGATCCAAGCGTGAGCCTTACCTGACTCCTTTGGAAATTGGGGAGATTTGATTTAGTGAATGTGTTGGAGAGTTTGTTTACCCAGGGAACAAAATTAGTTGTTGCTTTACTATTGTCGGCAAGAAGATGAGATGTCTCGGTCTGATTCATGCCAATTATCAAATAAGGATGAATCAAGGTATTCTCCAGGCTTTTATAGCTGAAGAAACTAATTCTTGTGAGCTAAATATCGATTGAAGGTTTCTCCATTGATCCCTCCAAGCATGAAAGCCTTGTGTGTCATAGCTCTGACCGTATTAATACATCATCAACAACTCTTTTTAAGTTCTCTAATAACTCCCTCAAGCCACAAATCCACCCCTTAATCTTTGGCTATTGCAAATGCTGATGATGACATGTTTCAAATCAGAGCTCTTCCTGTATCCATAGATTATGTACTCGGTGTTTGCTCGCCAAAATTGCAACGATGCTTCGATGTCAACTTTAGATTGCGCTTCTATCAAGCCGAATAACTAGCATTCCTCCTAGCTAACGTGAAAAGCTTTTAACAAGCTTGTAAAACATTGGTAGATCGAAGCCAAAGCACTGTAGCAGAAGCTGTGATCAGACCGACATGATTTCATCTTACCTCCATTAGGCCCAACATTTCATTGTCCGACATGGATTTTGGAGATATGCATTCAGCAAATGGCATGAGAAAATGAGAAAACTTAATGAGCTTCACTTATACAAGTTTTGAAGTCATGATTAGGTGCTTGAAATGCTCTACAACTAGGTGAAAATTCTGTCGGATTCTCAATATTCAGGATGTTCATATGGTCTTAGGGTATTGGGTTCAGTGAGAGGCGTAATGAGTGAGAGGTTGTTCGAATAATATACTTCGGTGATATTAATGGAAGATGCTTGGGTGAACCAGAAATCGAGGTTTATTTGCTGAATACAAATACGATGACGATGCGGAGGACTCAAAGCATTCCATCAGGCACTTTTCAAGTAATATGCATTTTTATTTTTATTTTTATTTTTTTGGAAACGAGTAATGTGCACAGTTGATGTTGGAGAAATCTTCTTGAAATGTTTTGAAGCTGACAAAACGTTTCCATCAGTCTAGTCTGAAAGTTTGCAGACTCTGCTGTTTAAAGTCTGAAGAACTCCGGACAGCCAGACTCAAGACTCAAAGTCTATCATCATTGACAGTTTCTAATCCATTGAAGAAAGGCTATCCATAACTAGATGTTTTATTAAGGATATGACATTATCGACTGGAGAAGATCTCTTGGCTGGATATGACGTAATGGAATCCTTTGAATGATCGAGATTGATTCGGAGATTAAGGATCCGATGATTGGCGAAATATTCATGGAAGGTTCTACTTATGGAAACCGAGATCCTGATTGTATGGGCGAACAGGATTGATGGGCTATCGACATGTTCCTTTAATAGCTCGAATGATCTTTCTAATTGATTCTGTCCAACGAGAATATTGGAAGAATTTCTTTAGTGAATGCCAACGGGTATGATGGCATAAAGGAGTATATAAGGAAGACGTTCTAGTTGTTCGAGGTGTGCACGATAAAAGAATTCCAAAGTCTGAAACTCCTTGTTTTTAGTCAATACATTTGAGCAAAAACTTGTACGCAAAAGAGTATTTATATTTATGAGAAACCTTGAGGAAGTGTGGTAGAATATCTACACTGTGGAATCAAGGAAAAACTGTGTTATAACATCTCTTTTGTTCATAGTGGAATCTAGCCGATAGGCTGTCAGTGCAGAAGAGTGGACGTAGGCTTGGGATAAACTGAACCACTATAAATCTTGTGTTTAATCTTCTCTTCTTTACTCTTTACTTTACTTTGATCGTAATTCATTTTGTTAATCAAAAGAGTACTGCATTTCTATCATCTACCTAGTATCGCTGTGGTATCTCGAGAAATTGTTTTTACACATATTCACCCCCCTCTAGGTGATTATACTAGATACATCAATTGGTATCAGAGCTTGTGTACTCACTTTATTTGAAGTGTTTTACTTTAGAGTGAAAGATCCATGGCTAGTATATTGGCTTCAGGGCTGGTAGAAGGGCAAAGCAATACCATACCACCTTACTTGGATGGAAAGGATTACAACATATGGAAAAACAAGATGAAGGCGTTCCTAAGATCAAAAGATCCTCTGGAATGAGACGTTGTAGAAAAAGGAATCATTCCTAAAGCTGCACCTATCTCAGAAAGAGGAAAAGATACTGTGGAGTCTAGTCAAATGACTCAGGAAGAGATAATCAAGAGACAAACTCTTGATGCAAAAGCAATTTATTCATTATATTGTGCTTTATCTCCTACTGAATATAACAGAATATCTTCTTGTGTTACAACTAAAGAAGTCTGGGATAGATTACATATTACCTATGAAGGAACCGATCGAATGAAAGAGACTAGAATCAACATTCTCCTTGGTCAATACGAAGCCTTCAGAATGAAATCGGGAGAATCTATAACTGACATGTTTAGTCGTTTTACAGAAATCGTGAATGGTCTTGAAAATCAAGATCAACCAATTTCTGATTCCATGAAGGTAAACAAGCTACTGCGTAGACTCTCTAAGGATTGGAATCACGACCTCAATTAGAGAGACCCAAAGAATTATGCCATTATCTGTTGATAATTTGGTTGGGACTCTTCAGTCTTATGAAGTGAAATGGATCAATGAAGACGAAGACCCTAAAGGTAAGAAATCCACTATATTAAAATCCAATGATGATTCTGACGTTACATATTCTAAAGACAATATGAATGATGAGGAGTTTGCTCTCATGATAAGAAGATTCAGAAAGCTGAACAGAAAAGGAAGAAGATTCAATCCAAAGAAACAAAGTTTTCAAAAGCGACAGACTAGGTCTGTTGAGGATGATGAATCAAACAAACATGTAGTCTGCTTTGAATGTAAGAAAAAAGGACACATCAGACCCAACTATCCTCTTCTGAGGAAGAAGAAAGGAAAAGCTGAAAAGTATCAAAAGCTCTTAAAGCATAAACCTAGAGTGATACAGAATGTGAAGAAAGTGATGATGATTATGCCAATATATGTCTAATGGCACAATCAGATTCAAAATCAAACTCCGAGACAGAATCAGATTCAGATAGTGAATTTGAGGTAAGTAACTTCAAAATCCCTATTAAAGTTTCTAAATACATTGATGAGTTGTGTTTTAGTCTTAAAACTTCTCTTAAAATGATTTCCGAACTCAAAAGAGAAAATTCTGCTCTAAAACAATAGGAAAATATTTTGAAAGAAAATGTGAAATGTTTAGATATGAATGTTTCTTCTCTTAGAAAAAGTGAAGATAATCTTTCGAAAGAAAATGTACTATTGAAAAATGATATCTCAAATATTTCTAAAAAATTTTCTATAGGATCTGAAAATCTAGAAAAAAATTCTTTTTGTTCAAAAACCTTATTTCAACAAATCTAGTTTGGGAATGACTGCTGAAACCATTTTTTTAATTGATTTTCCAAAGGTGAAAGAAAGAATTAAGCAAAGACCGATAAGAGATACTTACAAAAATCATTTTAAAAAGATCTTTGTAAAACCAGTAGGCCGCAATGCTCTCAAATGTTCAAAGTGCAATAGTGCAGATCATTTTGAAAAAGAATGTCCTATGGTTTGGAAACCTGTTAAGAAAGCATGGGCAAAAACCGCATTTCATACTAACTCAAATAGACCCAAGAAAATATTGGTACCAAAGAAAGTTTGAGTCTCTTTTTAAATACAGGTCACTATCAAGAAAAATGTAAAATGGTATCTGGATGGTGGATGCTCAAGACATATGACAGGAGGTTCAAAGTGCTTCATAAAACTCGTTCAAGTGAATGGCGGAAAAGTCTCATTTGGAGGAAATAGCAAAGGAAGAATAGTGGGATTTGGAACTGTAAAGATTGGGAACCTCACAATAAGCAATATTTCTTTAGTTGAATGACTCAACTACAATTTGCTCAGTGTCAGTCAGCTGTGCGATACCGGTTTCAAAATCTACTTTCAAGATGGAATATGTACAGGAACCAATAAAGACTCTACTCAGTCATTCATGGGTCGAATACATGGAAATATCTATCTCTTGGATGTGAAACCAGATGAATCGCAATGTCTAATCTCAATCCAAGACGAAGCAAACTTTTGGCACAGAAAGCTTGGGCATATTAATATGAAACAGATAGCCAAAATCTTAGCAAAGAAACTTGTTCGTGGTCTACCCAATTTATCATACCAAAAGGCTGATCTTTGTACACCGTGCATATTGGAAAAACAAGTAAGAAATTCCTTTAAACCAATAAATCAAGTTTCCACTAACCGTGTACTGCAGCTTCTGCATTTGGATATTTTTGGACCAACCAGAACACAGAACATTAGAGGTAAGAAATATTGCCTGGTAATTGTGGATGACTACTCACGATTTACTTTGGTATATTTCCTGGCAAGTAAGTCTGAAACCTTCTCTTATTTTGAAAAATTTGCTAAAAAGGTTCAAAATGAAATATGGTATGTTATTTCAAGTATAAGAACAGACCATTGAGGTGAATTTGAAAGTCAAGATTTTACAAACTTTTATGATAAATCTGGTTTTCAGCACGTATTCTCTTCTCCATATACTCTAGAGTAAAATGGAGTTGTGGAAAGAAAGAATAGATTGCTTCAAGAAATAGCTAGAACTCTTTTAATTGAAAGTAACATCTCTTCACGATTTTGGGCTGAAGCAGTTTCTACAATTTGTTATATTATCAATAGAGTTTTTCTAAGGCCTATTCTAGAAAAAAAAAAACCCTATGAATTATTTAAAGAAAAGAAGCCTATTGTTTCATATTTTCATGTGTTCGGATGCAAATGTTTTATATTGAAAAATGCAAATGATCAAATTGGCAAGTTTGAAGAAAAATCAGATGAATGAATCTTCCTTGGATATTCAACCTCAAGCAAAGCCTACAGAGTTTATAATAAGAAGAATCAATCTGTGGAGGAATCAATGAATGTCAAATTCCAAGATTCTATGCAAAATGAATCTATTCAGCCTCTTCTTGAAGAGCCTGAATCTGCTCCAAACTCTACAAAATTTAAATCCCAGGAAACAACTCAAACTTTGAAGGACCAGCAACAAGTGACTGTTGAATATTCAAGTGAAAGAAGTGACCATCAATCTGATAAATTAACCAACAACTGGAAACATAAGTCCAGTCATCCCAAAGATCTTATTATTGGCGATATCAATGAAAGAATTCGCACAAGATCCAAAAGGCGCGAAGAGTCTAGTGCTGTGGCTCTTATTTCTGAAATAGAACCCAAAAACATAGAAGAAGCTTTAACTAATGAAAGCTGGATTGAAGCTATGCAAAAAGAACTCAGGCAATTCAACATTAATGATGTTTTGGAGTTAACTCCTAAACCAAAAGGTAAATCTATTATTGGTGCAAAATAGGTTTTCAGGAACAAGATGGACGAGAACGAGAAAGTCATAAGAAACAAAGCAAGACTCGTGGCCAAAGGATATACGCAAGAAGAAGGGATAGACTATGACGAGACTTACGCACCAGTAACAAGGTTAGAAACAATTCGTTTATTACTTGCATTTGCTTGTCATAAAAATTTCAGGTTATTCCAAATTGACGTCAAAAGTGCTTTCCTAAATGGATTCATCCGTGAGGAAGTCTATGTGGAACAACCACCTGGGTTTGAAGACCCAAGGAAACCAGACTCAGCATTCATACTCAAAAAGGTCTTATATGGTTTAAAATAAGCACCGCGAGCTTGGTACGACAGGCTAAGTAAGTTTTTAATTCAAAACGGTTTTGTGAAAAGTAAAGTAGACACTACTCTGTTTATTAAAAGAGAAAGCAAAAGTTTTGTACTAGTTCAAATATATGTCGATGATATTATATTCGGATCTCCTAATGAAAGTCTGTGCAAGAAATTCTCTAAGACTATGCAGGATGAATTTGAAATGAGCATGATTGGTGAGTTAACCTTCTTTCTCGGGCTTCAAGTGAAACAACTGAAGGAATGAACTTTTATTTATCAAGAAAAATACACTAATGATCTCGTCAAAAAGTTTGGTCTGAACAATTGCAAAAAGGCTAAAATACCAATGTCAAGTTCCTTAAAGATAAACAAAGATGAAGGAGGAAAGAAAATCGACCAGGAGCTATACAAGAGTATCATTGGATCACTTCTTTATCTTACTGCTTCTAGACTTGACATTTTGTTTAGTGTTTGCATTTGTGCCAGATTTCAAGCAGATCCTAAAGAATCTCATTTAAGTGCTGCAAAGCATATTATTAAATACATTGCTTCAACTTCAAGCATTGGTCTTTGGTATCCTAAAAAGGGAGACCTTACTCTTCTTGGATACTCAGACGCAGATCTAGCTAGATGCAGAGTTGATAGAAAGAGCACATCGGGTCAACTACTTGGAGGCAAGACAGTATCTTGGTTTTCAAGGAAGCAAACTACAGTAACTCTTTCTACAGCAGAAGTAGAGTATGTAGCTCTCGGAAGTTGTTGTTCACAAATTATGTGGATAAAACAACAGCTAAGAGACTTTGGAATTAAAAATTCATGCACGGAAATTAACTGCGACAACACCAGTGCAATCAATCTTACTAAAAATCCAATTCTTCACTCAAGAGCAAAGTATATAGAGATTCGACATTACTTCATAAGAGATCATGTTCAAAATGGAGAAGTTTCGATTCAGTTTGTTGACTCAAAGAACCAACTAGCGAGTATATTCATAAAGCCTTTGGAGAAAAATCAATTTGAAATTATCCATTCCAGACTCAACATTTTGAGGTTTGAAGAAGTTAAAGTCTAGAGACTCTCAAACTCAGACAAACAAGACTTTGACTGTAAGTTGTTCTCTCTCTCGAATCTCATCTTGAAAAGGTACGATTATAAACCGTGTTTGATTATTGCTATCTTTAATTGACGTGATTATAGCAACGTTTCCTTTTCAAAAAAGAAGTTATTTTTTTAAATGACTATTTTCTCGAAAAAGGCAGTTATTTTTTAAAAGGCATCTTTTTATTTTCCTTTATGACGTTCCGTATACCTCTCTTTTTAACCGATTATGCACTGTTGATTCTTCTTCACTTTACTTTCCAAAAACCCTAAGAAAGTATCGATCTTCCATTCTTGTTTTCTTCCCTTCTTTAATCTTCAAAAAAGTTATCATCTTTCTTGAGAAAGTCAAGCAAGGAATCTTTCAAAAACTGATAAAGATGTCGTCTTCAAGAAAGTTTTCGATAATCGCAAGCAGGGTACCATGATGAATGAGTGAGGGACCTACGCACTTCGATCTCATCGAGGAAGAGGAGTCTCCTAATCAGCAACAGAGCCCACAACATTCTCAGCAGCGTCATTCTCTACCATATAGTCCACAGGATTCTAGTCATCAACAGGAGGAAGAAATCATTGAAGACGCAAATCCTATAAGAATTCAAAGGCCTTCTTTTATTTATAAGCTTTACCGTGCTTTAAAGAAGATTGGTACTCCATTGAGCTATGTCGATGAGTTTCTTAAGGACAAAGGATATGGGAATGAGTACATCTTTTTGTAGAAAATGGAAAGTTTGGGAATTGCTCCCAAAGGGATGGCAGAAAAAACCCTTGCAAATATTCCAAGTGATCCGCGTGTTGGAGGACTTAATCCGGTAGATGGAAATGATGATGACAAATTGTACAGCCAATTTCAACCAAGAATGGGTGTTGCAGCGAAAATTCGAGAAAAAATGAGAGAGTTGTTTAAATCAAAGGAACAGAATGAATTATACTCAAAATTGCTAAAGCATGGGGTGATAAACCCTAGGAGTGTGGATAATTTTCTGGATACTGTGAATGTGAACTTGAGGGAAAAGTTCAGTTATCTTCAACTTGAAAATTTATGCTCTGACACCACAGAGGCATATGCTCAATTAACTGCATATTTCTATTCAAATCTTAGTTTCTTGGATGCGAATAGAATATCCTTTAGTGTCCGAGATCAGGACTTTGTGGTTGATGTGGATATTTTGGCGGATGTGATTGGGGTTGAAAGAGGAAGATATCAACCGATCAATGTTTCTATTGCTCGTGCAACATTGGAGCTTGTTAAGGATAGAAGAACAGAGGAAAAGATTTCCTACTTAAGGATGAGTGCATTTAACATTCTGTTTCACAAGATTGTGATCAATTGCCTCAGACCGAAATCAACTTCCAAGACTGATGTTTCAAGTTCAAAGGCAAAGCTGATGTATGCCATCATTAATGGAAAAAAGTTTTCTCTATCTTACACTATTATGTTTCACATATATAAAGCAGTGGCGAGGCATAGAGGTCAACTTCCTTATCCAGGTCTTGTGACAAAATTATTCAGACATCTGAATATTCAGCCTCCACAAATTCTCTGTGTTAGATCGTGTGATCATATGGTGGTAGGACTGAAAATGGTGACTAAAATGCGTCTGAAGGAACTAAGCAAGGCGTTGGAGAAATTCAAGGAGAAGACTCCTGTTAAAACTCAACAAATCTCTTCTGCAGCAAAAAGAAAAGGGAAGGAGCCCATGGTTGCTCCATCCAAGAAAAGAAGAGCTCTTATTGTTGAAGATGAAGATGATGATGATGATGACATCACCATTTCTATTATAACATTAAAGAAGCTAAGTCGTCCTGTTCCAAAACCAATGGAACGACAGGAGAAAGAAGTAGAGGAGAGAAAAGGACAAGAGAAAGAAGAAGAAAAAGAAAAGCTGGAGAAAAAGAAGCAGATGAGGAAAGATTTGAAGAAGAAGAAAATCAAGAAAATCAAGAGGAAAGAGAGCATGAAAAACACTCTTCTCCACCTGAAGGCATTGAAATAGGGGGAGATAAGGAGAAAAGAGAAATGTCCTCTTATCCCACTCACAGTGAGGGAGCTAATCGCTCTCCAGCAGACCTAGAAGACATTCATGCCTCTCATTTTCCTAAAAAAGAACATGATACTTCATCGCCAAATCTGTGTGATTATGATATGCCATCGTCTGCATTTACTCAATCAAATTGTGCTGAAGCAAGTACGCAGACCGATAATTCAGCAGATTTTCGCAGAATTTTGGATATTCTCTTGGAGATGCGCGGTCAACTATATGCTCTGGGATGCGAAGTTCAGAACTTGCAGAATGCAGGTCAACCTTCTTCAGTTTCCTTAAATGATCAAATCCAAGCCCTTTCTGTTCAGATTCAGGCTAATGCTTAAGGTGAGGAAGTTGCACAACCGAAGGAAGACTTGAAAAGGCTAGAAGGGATCGTTCAATCCATAGGAGATTTCCAGCTTGTTCGCGTTCCCAAGCAATCTTGACTCTATTTCATTTTCATCTCAACCTTTTTAATGCTGACAAAAAGGGGGAGAGATGCAAGATTTGAAACAAACTTTGAATTTTTAAATCGTTTGGATTGGATTGTTTTGATGTTTGACTTTGTTTGACTTTATTTTTGTGTTTGGTTGAGAACTGAATTTGAATTTAGACTTGACTGCTATTGATATCTTATGGATGGCTTTATCATATACAAGACTAACCTATTTTCTGTAGTTGCAGATTCTAGTGTTATTTATTTAGTCATTTATCTTTATAAGATATGCATATGTGTTTGAGAAATGTTTTGCAGGTCAAAGTTATCCAAATCTGGAGGAAAGTTTTGTCACCATCAAAAAGGGGGAGATTATTGGAGAAATCTTCTTGAAATGTTTTGAAGTTGACAAAACGTTTCCATCAGTATAGTCTGAAGGTTTGTAGATTCTGTTGTTTAAAGTTTGAAGACCTCCGGATAGCTAGACTCAAGATTCAAAGTCTATCCTCATTGACAGTTTCTAATCCGTTGAAGAAAAGCTATCTAGAATTGGATATTTTATTAAAGATATGACCTTATCGACTGGAGAAGATCTCTTGGCTGGATATGACGTAATGGAATCCTTTGAATGGTTGAGATTGATTCGGAGATTAAGGATCCGATGATTGGCGAAATATTCGTGGAATGTTCTACTTATGGAAACCGAGATCCTGATTGTATGGGCGAACATGATTGATGGGCTATCGACATGTTCCTTTAATAGCTCAAATGATCTTTCTAATTGATTCTGTCTAACGGGAAGATTGGAAGAATTCCTTTAGTGAATGCCAACGGGTATGATGGCATAAAGGAGTATATAAGGAAGACGTTCTAGTTGTTCGAGGTGTGCACGATAGAAGAATTCCAAAGTCTGAAGCTCCTTATTTTTAGCCAATACATTTGAGCAAAAACGTGTACGCAAAAGAGTGTTTATATTCGTGAGAAACCTTGAAGAAGTGTGGTAGAATATCTACACTGTGGAATCAAGGAAGAACTGTGCTGTAACATCTCTTTTGTTTATAGTGGAATCCAGCCGATAGGCTGTCAGTGCGGAAGAGTGGACGTAGGCTTGGGATAAGCCGAACCACTATAAACATTGTGTTTAATCTTCTCTTCTTTACTCTTTACTTTACTTTGATCGTAATTCATTTTGTTAATCAAAAGAGTACTGCCTTTCTATCGTCTATCTAGTATCGCTATGGTATCTCGAGAAATTGTTTTTACACCTATTCACCCCCCTCTAGGTGATTATACTAGCTACATCAGTTGATACTCCACTTTTTTATCCACGGCTCTAGGAAGCATTTCATTGCTTTTGATAAGCACCGGTTTGCGCATGAGCGTCCCAGCAATGCAGGGACCATCTTATGTTTTTCTACTGTTGCTGCTCTCTGTTCATATTTTTCTAGGATCAATGGTTGTTGATTCAGCATTCCATGCATGCGTTAGAGATAATGAGCTTCTTCCTCAATCGTCGTGTGAATATGTATACTATTCTTTGTTCTTGCTCACGTAAACTCTTCATTTCAAGATCAGCATCTCTCGTGGCTTTTCCTCCCTTGAGTTTCGTTTGTTCCTATGAAGAAAAGTGTCCATTTTTACTGACAAAAAGGGATAATACATAAAATGGGTTGTGAGAGACGTGGTCTGAGTTATCCCCTTTTACTTATGCATGCTTGTTATATTCGTTTGAAATAAATGCAATGAGGAATGATGGAGTCTTGGACTATGCTGTATGCCACTGAGCATTCATGGCTCCGCAAGGAATGACAAGGTTCTGCTGGGAACATTCGATCTTGACTTAATTACGTGGAATCCAAGGATGGAGCTATGCTTTAATCAGGTATTGGATCGTTGAATCACAACACCAGGGTTATCTCCTTTTCTTTTGGGAGACATGTTAGGAACATTGTTTCCACGAGTTAGGCCAGCCTATTGCTTCTTGTTTGTCTGTTTTTCCTTTGCTTGTACTCGCTCCTTAAGATAAAAGAGAGTTCCAAACAAAATACCACTTTTTTCCCAATGAAAAGAGACAGCTTAGAACAAGCTTTTGCCAGGAAACAAACAAACCCAACATGACAACATCATCAAACCAGATACGTGACTGGGAGCCTCACATCGAGTTTGGCTCTTTTGCTTACAAAAGGGAACATCAGGTTGAAAAAAATGTCATCCGGAAAATGTTAATGAGTGCTTCTGAAGTGCTTGTTAAGGGATTGTGCTTTGGAAATATGAACATTCCTATTCGAGGCATGTAAACTTTTTGAAACGTGTTTTCTCTCATCAAAGATATGTGTCGATATGTTAACTAGCTCCTATCACACTCGCTTAGGCCTTTCGGATTGTTTCTCGAAAGGAACAATTAGTCTTGAGTAGTTTGGGAAGCTTTAGCCTTCAATATCGGTTTAGTTTATTTTTTGTTGCTCTAAGCTAAAACAACTTTACTTTGAATGTTGAAAGTGGAAATTAAGAAAATACACTTTATTTTCGCAAATTGTTGAATGATCATATAAATTTCAAATTGGAATCTTGACCATTCATTCGAAGCATTTGTTGAGACTTTTCTCGATTGTTATAATTCATGCTCTGTTCAACAGCTATGCAAAGTATTGGATGACCCAATTCCAACCCAGGTTTTTGTCATATACTATCGGTTCAAGTTATGTGAGAAGAGAAACGGGGAATCATTGGTGGAGAAAGGTCGAACTTTTTATTGAAGAAATTTAGTCTTGCAAACCAAATATACAACTGAGGACCGAGTTCCTACCAGCATGAAAGCCTTGTAGGCCACAATGCTGACCATAGTAGGCTCTCACCAAGAACTTTGAACATCTTTATTTATTTCTTCATAAAACAAATCCACCCCTTGTTCCTTCGGCTAAGGCAAATGCTAATGACGATTTTGTGTACTTTAAGTTACCTTCGAACAGGATCTTGTTTGGAATCTCGAGTTGCATTGGTTTTTCCCTCGTGGGCTAAGCCCACACTCTCAAAAGGAAAGGGGAGATTTTTGCACCCATCAATTTTGTACTTGGCATCCGAGTGCCTAAACTGCATAAAAGCTTTGCAGAGGAAGTTACTTCTAGTGTTGAATTCAGGATTAACAACCATGTCGTTATAAGGCCAAATAGCTAATATACCTCTTGGCTTACGCAGAAGGGGTTTGGTTAGCTTGTAAAACATTAGAAAGTCAAACCGGTGCATTATGATAGTAACGATGATCAAATTGACATGATTTTTGTCCCCCATCAAGGCCACCATTTCATCCTCTAACGTGGATCATAGAGGACGCACATAGTGAACTCGAGGATGTGGCATTGGGATACTTAGCTAAGCTTCGTTAACACTGATTGCTATCACTTGCTCGTAATGCTCTTCGACTTGGTAGAACTATGTTAGGGACACATCTGTGGTCAGTCAAGTAGGAAAGACTTTAATTGATTAGCAAAGGATTGTATTTTCTTATTGGAGAATCATGTCCCCGTTAGAATTCGATCCAGCATATTCTTGTTCAAAAATTGCGAAGGGAGAGAAAGAGACTAACTTCAAGAGCAGCTTGACCACTGTCAGTGCCGATATGCCAAGCCAATGAGTAGAGAGATGTGCAGGCGAGTACGGAGTACCTCACTAGAACATGCAGAAAAGAGAATTTTGTAATTTCTGCATATTTCAAATTCAAAAAAAAAAAAAAACTTTATAAGATTGACTATTAGTATTTAGATGTTGTACAATGGATATAGATATATGCACATCCTTATATTAACAAAAAAATCAACTTAGAATCTCTTTAAGTATATCTCTAACAGATCGTATGGTTGAATGTGAGTTATGCGATTATCTCTAAGCATATTACAAATATATATATATTGAAGATCTCTCCAAATGACGTACCTTCCCTTTTCATCTGCACCCACCTTTGATCTCACTTTGCCGCCTTCTCTGGTCGTCGCCATTGACGGAGTCACCGGCACCGCATGCAAGCTGACGCTGCTGTGCAGACAATGAGGGAATGGAAACTGCCGTGCGCCTGCGCAACAGCAGGATTCGGGCCGGCATCCAAGCGCCCGAGACTTTTGTCGCGTCCCGAGGGCCCGACCTCCGTATTTTAACAACGAACGACCTCTTCCCCATCCCACTCGTTCGGCTCCGACCTGCGCGTGCTACCTCTCGTTCTTCCATACTCCTAGGCGGGGATTCGGACAGGGTTTTCTTCCTCAACCTCTGGCCGCCATGAGTTCCTTTACCTCCGACGCCAACCACCACCTCCCAAAGCTCCCTGACGACGTCGTTCTCGAGCATATCCTGAAGCGATTGCCGGTGAAATCGCTCCTCCGATTCAAGTGCGTCTGCCAGTCATGGCGATCCACCATCGACAGCCCTCGTTTCGTGGCCCTCCACCTGAACCACTCCGCTCTCGATGCCTCCAATCGGCATCTCGCGTGTGTAGAATGGTGCGATCCTCCCCGGAGCCTGTGCTTTCTGTTCTCCGGTGAGTCTTTTTCCATATCAGAAATTGAGGTCCCGTTTGCTGCTCCTTATCGCTTCATTGGCTCGTGTAATGGTTTGATCTGCGTCGCTTCATTGGCTCGTGTAATGGTTTGATCTGCGTCGCGGAAGTTTCCAGAAGTGGCTATGGCAGGTCAATAAATTTGTGGAATTTATTCACCAGGAAGCACAAGGCGGTTCGACCACCCCGTCCGAGGGTTGACTTTATTTCCAAAAGAACTTGTCTAGGGTTTGGCTTCGACGCTAGATCGAATGACTATAAGATTGTCAGAATGGTCCCTCGTTTCTTTAATCAGTATCGGACTCTCCGTCATACTGGCCACCTACCGTTAGTCGCCGTTCGCCAACATCCGAACATCGGCCGCCGGATTCTGGACATTGGCCACTGGCCGGAGTCTGGATGTTGGCCGCCGAATTCAGGATGTCGGCCGCCAGACTCCGGAAGTCGTCGGCCTCCGGACTCCGGACGTCGGATGCCGCCGGACTCCGGACCGAATGCGTTTTCAACTCATTGACACGGTGCCTCAAGTAGAGATTTATTCATTTAATACAGATTCTGGAGAAGTTTGGAGTGTGAGGTTCCTGCTTTCAATGGCTTCGGACCTTCTGCGGTATTCTTGAATGGGAATTTGCACTGGTTTGTTTTCAAGTGTGGGTGTTCCATAAAATGGCTCTGTCGGAGGAGCTTTCGCACATGGTTAGTGTTAGCAAAGGAGTCGTCTGTATCGAATGACTTGCTGTGTGCACAGCAGTAGTTGGGCATCCTTCCGCTTGTTCCGTTTGGGTTATGAAGGAGTATGGCATGGCTGAGTCTTGGATTGAGCGGTATTCTTTTCACGTGAATGGACAAGTAAGAGGATTTGATGGTTTCACAATGAATGGTGAGCTTCTGATGGTAATAGATGATGAAGATGAACGAGTTTCTTGGAATCCACAAACTTGACAATTCGCAAATACTCCACTAGTGATGCAATCCAATTTGGTCACAGTGGAAGAGAGTCTTCTTTCACTTTAGAGAAAGATTTGATTTCCACTACATTTACTGTATTATAATTTGGTCCAACATATTCTTGTTCAAAAAGAGACTAACGTCAAGGCAGCTCTTGATATTGTCGCTGCTGACATCCCAAGCCAGAGAGCAATGAGAGATGCTGGCGAGCATGGAGTACCTCACTTGGATAAGCGGAAATGAGAATCGTAGAATTTCTATATATTTCAGATTACAAAATAAGATTGATTATTACCATACGGAAATGAGAATTATAGAATTTCTATATATTTTAGATTACAAAAATTTATAAGCTTTATAAGATTGATTATTACTATGTTGCTGCAAAGTTACATCTGAATTGAGAAATATGATTTTATTCATATACACTCTGGCCACAGAATGATGAGTAGAGGAAGTGAGGTGGTGTCATTTTACTTTTGGTACTTTAGAATGCATTTTCATTTTCACTTTAGTTTTTAGTTTTTAGGCTGATGAAAGTATGCTACTTAAGACCGCATCTATTACCCGTACCAGCAGATTTTAGACGATGGGGATGGAGAAACGAATGACGAAGCATTTTGAATGCTATGCATGTATGTGTTTGATTTGACACCACCATAAGTGTTCGTGGTTTTGAATTATGCATCTTGTTCTCTGGGCATTGCACATGATTCAAGTACAGGCTACTATGTTTTGTTTCCTATCTTGAGACTTTTTGGTAGCACTGGCAATGCATACCAAGTAAGCTTATTTGTTGATTCATGCAGATAACTGCATTAATGCATCAAGGAAAATTTGGAGAATATATTATCATGATATACTCTCTTTTTCCCTTAAATGAATTGTGGGTTGGAAGTCTCACTCCATCTCATGCTTCACTCAAGATTTTGCACGTCAAGCCGTTTGAGAATGTGGTCTGTAGATGAGATAATCTCTCTGCTTCCTTCTTGGAAATAAATCTGGGATAGTGATTATTATTGCAGTTCTTCTCTAAAGTCTGATGCAAGGTGCTAGAGCTCTTCTTTGTTAATAGGACTTCTGGTGTTTGGCAATCCAAGTTCACCTAGCTCTTGCAAAAAACGAGAATGGCATAGAACTACAGAATGCATTGTTCAAGTTTCTTCAGAATGCCAGCATATAGTTTATCTGGAAGGCAAGAAATAATCTGCTTCATTGCAAGCTGCTGCTTCTGTGGAGGGTGTTCTTAGATTGAATTAGATATGCGGGTCTCAAAGTATATACCGAAACGTGTTACATTAGGTCGAATTCATTGGAAAGCAATGAAGTAGTAGCTGCATTTGCCACAAATTTGTACGAAGCCTGAAAATGATTTCGACAATTAGTCTCCTCTGCCCAATGAATTAGATATGCAGGACTCTAAGTATATATTGAATAAATTAAAATGTTAATTTTACATACTTTAAGAATTTAGATATGTTGTTGGGACATTGCCAACGACGGATTGAAAGGGGCCGATGGTGTTTATCGTGCTGGTTAGCTTGTGCTTAGTGTATTTTCTATAAGTGTATATGTAAACAAACCAACCTAATTGATGAACAAAGGGTAGTGAGAGCTTACCGGAGGAAGGAAATAACGATATGCTTGATGAATGTTTTTTTATATTTTGAGATTTCATATAAATTTTATATATCTTCCTTTTTAGGTTAGATATTGCATAAATTTTTATCTTGCCTCATAAATTAGATTTTTGCATCCCCGACCGTATATGGTTGAGAAGCTACTCTTGCTGCCTCTCTCTCTCTTCATGATTTTAAGGGTTGTTTGGAGCAGGTTTTATTTTTGAAATTGAAAATATTTATTAACATTGAATAGGTTTGATATATTATCCTGAATCAAAAAAAAAAACTATAATTTCATATTTTATCCAATGTAAATTTTTCATATTATATAATAAAGTAGAAAATAAAATAAAATAAAATAAATAGCCTCGTGTAGTTCTTAATTTGACTTAGAAGGTCAACGGGGAATCCACCTTATAGGTCTGGAATCTACTCGCTTCACAAAAACATTCATAGAGCCTAACGTTTAGAAAAACTCCACGTGTGACAAAATCGTGATATGTCATGTGACAAAGAAATGGAAAGGGTACTGCACCGGTCTCTTTTCCCGCCTTCTAGCTTCCATGGCGAGTCGTTCTCAGTAACAGAAAGAATCTCTCCAAGATCAACCGTTTCATTTCCAGGTCGCTGCTCTTCTTCCTCAACTGCGGACCACCATGAGTTTCTCCGCCTCCAGCGACGGCCCGAATCTCCCTCAAGACGTGGTCGACGAGATCCTGAAGCGATTGCCGCTGGCATCTCTGCTCCGATTCAGGTGCGTCTGCTGGTGGTGGCGCTCCGCCATCAACGACCCTCGTTTCGTCACCCTCCACCTGAACTACTCCGCTCTCCATGCCTCTAATTGGCATGTCGCGTCTAGCTTTGCACGATCCTATCCAGAGGCTGTGCTCTCTGTTCTCCGGTGAGTCTCTTGCTCAGCCTTCCGTGTCGCGATTCGGAATCCCGTTTGCCACTCCTCCCGAATGTTATGGCTTCGTTGGTTCGTAAGTTTCCGGATATGGATATGGCGAGTGGACGTATGTGTGGAATTTATTCACCAGAAAGCATAAGGCGGTTCCTCACACGAGTTGATTTCGTTTCATGGAGGTTGTTCATGTAGCTCTAGGGTTTGGCTTCGACGTCAGGTCGAATAACTATAAGGAGTGGCGGTCGCGCAAGCAAGCGAAGTATAATAAGCCAAAACGATTATGCAACTAAGGAGTGAAGAAAAAGAAATGGATTTACCAGAGAAACAGATATTAGAGACAAACCCGTTGCGTAAAAACTCATCCAACAGAGCCATTTCATCAAACACCATCGAACAAGACTATCGATCCATATCCACCCTCTTGGAGAAGCACGATGATCTGCAGAAGGTTGGTGGATATGGATCAATAGTCTTGTTCGATGTCGCCAGTGAGGATTGATCCATATCCACCCTCTTGGAGAAGCACGATGATTTGCAGAAGGTTGGTGGATATGCATCAATAGTCTTGTTCGATGTCGCCAGTGAGGTGTTTGATGAAATGGCTCGGTCGGATGAGTTTTTGCGCAACGTGGATTTCAAGTTAGCACTGGTTTTGTCAGTATTGAATGGCTTGCTGGTTGTGTGTGCTATTCATGTGGAGGAAGTTTTGGATCCTGCATCTATTTGTTCTGTTTGGGCTATGACGGAGTACAATGTGTCCGAGTCTTGGACTAAGCTGTGGCAGTCCATACTAGTCAACTAGTAATAGGATTTGAAGCTTTCACGTGGAATGGTGAGCTTCTGATAGAAATAAATGGTGCAGAACGAGTTTCTTGGAATTTAGTCACACAACAACTCGCATACTATCGAATTTGGTCCCTGTGATAGAGAGCCTCGTTTCACTTTAGAGATAATTCGATTTCTACGGATTGATTCTGCTTATAGAAGAGTTGATAGAGACATAAAGTGAGGTGGTGATGCCCATTTGCTTTCCGTACTTCTTGCAAGCTTTAGAATGCATACACATTTTCACTTGAGTTTTTCTTTAGTCTAAGCAAAGCCTGTTCTCCTTGCAATTTGCAGAAACTAACACTTTTGTTGCCCACATCAAAACTGATCAAAACGAAATCTAATCTGATTTCACCTAAAACCCCACAAATGACTATGCATATTAATCAGATTAGTACACTTTGTGGGGTTCTAGGTGAAATCAGATTGATTTCACTTCTGGTTTTGATCAGTTTTGATGTGGGCAACAAAAGTGTTAAGTTTCTGCAAATTGCAAGGAGAACAGGCTTTGCTTAGTTTAAAGAAAAACTCAAGTGAAAATGTGTATGCATTCTAAAGCTCGCAAGAAGTACGGAAAGCTCATTTTTTAAGCTATTATCAAAGTTAGGCCAATTCGGGTATTTTTGACACTCCTAGCTGGTAGGGATCAACGTGCCCTTGGCTACATGGTGCTTGGTGTATTTTTTATAACTAATATTTAAAAAGTCAACTTTAATGGATGGAGCGTAATTAAAGTTTATAGGAGGAAATACCATTATACATGTTGTATTTTTTTTACTATATATGTACTAGCCATTGTATGAAATTGCATATAGACTTCCTATATCGTCCCCATTACTTAGGTATTGTAGTTTTTTTTATCTCATCTCATGAGTTATATATCTGTGTCCACCACTGCAAATGTTTACCTGTATGCGTACATGTTTGATTGTTTGATGATATGGAGACAGCAAATTTAGGCTATACCTTCTTGACTTTGAAAATTTATCAAATGAATTAACTATTTATTTGAATATTGCAAAAAATAATAATGTAACCGCTATATTTCTCCTAAAGTATACATCAGTACTCTCCTGACAAGTGCGTAAGCTGTAATAAAGCTTAATAAATGCCTACACTTACAACAAAAAATAATGCACACATAAATGCATACGTAGAACAAATAATATGTTGAAAATGAAATATATGGACTGTATGTATATCAAAATCACTATCTATTTACCACCGCCTGCGGTGGCCCAATTAAATAAATGCTCCCATAATCTTTTGCGAGAGGAGAGGAGTTTGAATCCCGCTGGCTGCATGGGATCTTAAGTGCGACGTCGGGGTGGTGGGTCATCCACTAACGTCGCCCCAGGGTTTACCCTCGTTACCCCAAGCTTGTTGAGCTGTCCGTGTTAGTACAGTATGTGGGTTCCCTTGGTCATCAAAAAAAAAAAAAAAAATTCACTATCTATTTAGGTTGACAATTTACTATCCAATTGACTATTATTCCTTAATCTAAGTTATCCCGACTTTTGTCCTGACAAAAAGGTTACCTCATATCTAGATTGTATCGAGCATGCTCAACAATATTGTTGGTTTACATTTCAAGTCAAACCAGACACTTTAATTTAGAAAAATTTCGATTCAACTGTAAACTACTAAAAGCAACTATCAACCTTAATAAAAGGACATTAGTTTTTTTTTCTTTTTGTTTCGACTTTAATTTGTTAACATAATGTCTAACAATGGAATTATAAACAAATGATGAAGTTAACTTGTAGATGTCATGTTATCATAAGGAACCTTTAAAACTTCACGGGTCCAAATCACATGTGGTTTAATTCAAAAGATCGATTCTAGCTTAAAATGCAAAAATTATAGAAAAATTAGTAGGAAAGTTGCTCTGGCCTTTGCGGTTGAAGACCATGCGAATCACTAATATGATCACTCAGAAATGACCTTCGGAAGTCGCTCTGTGGCCTTCGAGCCGGCCTTAGACAGCCATAAGACTCAGATGGATGAATAGATCCGCCTTCGCTATAATTCTAACATCACTAAATTTTTCATGACGCTTCTTTCCCTCTCTTAAGACATTGAGATTTCTTTCCTTCCGAAGGCCAATATATAAGAAGTATAGGGTTACAAAATTGCACTTGACAGACAACACATAGAATAAGACTTAGATTTTCTTAACTATGATGTTTAATCTTCTTCTCGAGATCAGGACATTTAAGTCTCACAAACTTACTATTTGCCTCAATTTCAGAGTATTTGAAGCACTCCGCTACGAGTGGCATGATTTGGTACGTTCTTCTCACATATGAGTACTTTTCTCGCAATCAAATGAGCTCTCTCTATCCATGAAAGTCTCTTACAACAATTTCTCAATCAGAAATCTAAGTTCCACTTATTAGCCAGATAGGCAATTATTGTATCGTAGGTTCACGCAACGAATTGATCTGTCTCACTTTGGCTAATACTGAAAATCATAGTTACACAATATTTTTGTGGAATTTTTTTCTCTAGAAAGCACAAAGTGGTTCTAAGTTCACTTTTGGATTATTTGTTTGTTGACACGTATGTTGCTCCTATAATTCTAGGATTTGGATGCAGCAACAACAGGATTAACGACTACAAGGTTGTTAGGATTTCTTATTCGTTTTACAAGCAACGAAACTCAAACCTTTGACAAGGATGTCATCTGGTACTCCTCACGTGACAAAACAGCGCTATGTCACGTGGTTATCACGTGACAAGCGGAAAGGTAAAGGTGGCACTGCGCGGCCGACTTCGCTCCTCTTCTCAACCCCTAAAACAATGAGTTCCTCCGACGACGAAGCGAAGCTCCCTCAGGACGTCGCCGTCGAGATCCTGAAGCGGTTGCCGGCGAGATCCCTCCTCCGATTCAGGTGCGTGTTCCGGTCATGGCGTTCAACCATCGACGACCCTCGTTTCGCGGCCCTCCACTTGAGCCACTCCGCTCTCCACGCCTCCAATTGGCATCTCCTGTGGCTGCACTGGGGCGGTCTCCGGAACCTGTGCTCTCTGTTTTCCAGCGAGTCTCTTGCCATGCCTTCTCAGTCGGAAATCGGAATGCCCTTCGCCAATCCTCGCAACATTCACGGTCCTGTTGGTTCGTGTAATGGCTTGATCTGCGTCAAAGAAATTTCCGCAAGGCGGTACGGCCAGACGATGTATTTGTGGAATCTATTCGCCAGAAAGCGCAAGGTGGTTCCTCGATCTGGTCTGGACAGTCGGTTCTTTCTCGTGGGGATTCCCTGTGGAGTTCTGGGGATTCCCCGTGAAGTTCTGGGCTTCGGATTTGACGCCAGGTCGAATGACTGTAAGATTGTTAAAATTCTCTATCTTTTAGATAATAATCATCGTTGCATTGGTGGGATGAAGCGTTGAGACTTATTCGCTCGGTACAGATTCTGGAGAAGACTGGAGTGATTCCTGGAGAAGACTGGAGTGTGAGGTCCCTGCTATCTGTGACGATGAACAGGCCGTTGGGAATATGCACTGGTCTGCTTTGGAGTTTGATGTTCCATGGACTGAGAGTAAATACGTATCGATAGTCTTGTTCGATGTGGCAGGCGAGGTGTTTGATGAAATGCCTAGGAGAGATTGTTCGCATGGACAATGGCAGGTTATCAGTGTACCTGGCAGTGTTGAATGACTTGCTGGCTGTGTTTGTCAATCTCATGAAGGCATTTGGGCATCCTGGGCCAGGTTCTGTTTGCTCTATTTGGGTTATGAGGGAGTACAGTGTCCACGAGTCTTGGACTAAGATGTATTCTTTCGAGTCTCGTGGGCTCGTGACAAATTTCAATGGTTTCACGAGAAATGGTGAGGTTCTGATGGAAATAGATGTTGAAGAACAAGTTTCTTGGAATCCAATCACAGGCCAATACACAAATCTTCCACTGCCGGCACAAAGCGATTTGGTCACTTCATAGAGAGCATTGTTTCGCCTTAAAGATGACTTGGTTGCAGCTGCATTTACCAGTACATGACAGATTGATTCTGCTTGCAAAAGAGTTGAAAGAGACATGTAAAATGTCCGCTCCAGCCACAAAATGACAGGCAAAAGAAGTGAAAGAGACATGTAAAATGTCCGCTCCAGCCACAAAATGACAGGCAAAAGAAGTGAGGTGGCGCCCATCTGCTTTTGGTGCTTCTTGCAAGCTTTAGAATGCATACATGCATCTTCGCATTTTGAGTTTGTCTTTAGACTAGGCAAAGTCTTCACATTTTGATTTAGTTCTTTAGATTAGGGAAAGTTTGTTTCTCTTTATGATTTGCACCCGGAAGAACTCTGCATTTTAGTAGCCCATATCAAAACTGCTCAAAAAACCCAAAAATGAAATCTAATCTGATATTTGCTGAGAACCCCCGAGTCACATATGCATATGCATAGTCACGAGGGGATCGAGATGGCCAGAGATCTAGCATCAACAGCCATCAGAAATCCACAAGGTTTGGCTTTTATTACCCTTTTTTTCTGTGAAATGTGAGCATGGTTATGAGCATAGTTGATGGTGGTTTTAGCGGGAAGGATGAGACACAGAGGAACTGGACAAACAAAGCATGCGACAGCACAGAGAGAGGCACTTGGCCGAGTCCAGAGAGAGGTTTAATGGAGGAAACACCAATATGTTGGGACAAAGATAAACAAATGCCTACATACTTATATAATAAAGACAGTGCATAGAAATTGCATAATATATAGCCCAAATAGTTTGTTTAAAATGATATATTTAGACTGTATATATGGTGTGCTTATAATTATCTGAATAATATATTAACCGGGATAATAAAAATCAAATCAAGACAAAATCAAAATTGCAAGGGACTATACTTCCTTCATCTCGGTTGTTTTGGCTGTTGTCCCATTGAAAAAGGGTCATCCTGGTGGTCAATTGCATTAGGCCTGCTTGTGGTTCATCCTGCACCATAGGTCAACTCAAACAAAACATTTTAATTTAGAGAAATTTTATCCAACTCCATACTACTAAAGAATCTCCAGTTGACCACAATTAATAAATAAATAAATAAAAAGACATGAATTTTTATGACATTTGACTAGTGAATACTATCTTTCCATCAAAAGGCAACTTCAAAAACTTATACGAAAAAATTACATATGGTTTGATATTCTAATTGAAATGTAAATGAAATTTAGTGAATAACTTAATGAAACGAAAATATATAAAATAAAAAAAAATTGCAGGATATACAACAGGTGCAATTTGGAAATTACATCATATTGAGACCTGAGAGTCTGAGACTAAACAAGATGAGTTCAATTTGTCGAGTCCTTGCTCTTTTTTCTCTCTTTTTTATCTTTAAACGCCTCTAATTTCAAAAGATGACCATTATAGCTTGTTTAAATTATGTTGGGTGATTCTAATTTCATAATGCAAGAACAGGTTGCAATCTTTTTAATTCCGAGTCAATAACTTCATGCAATTGTTCCTTTTATTATCAGCTCTTTAATATTTCACCATCATTAAGTTGTGTTTCTAGAGTTCGATTTAATAGGTTTATGCCACAATTCTAATTAACACTCACACCACATAAAACTCAAAGACTCCGTTTCTAAGCCAGAATAGGATAAAAGAGCTCAATTAAGGCATCTCGATATTGTCCTCTCATTTCCATAACAAATCTACAAATAAAACTTGAAACTTTTATAGTTCTTTGTTCGAGTAATTTCCAGTTGCCACCACAAGATAGACAGCAAGTGGTTGCTAAAGGCATTAATTCACTCTCTTCTTCTTCTTCATTGTTGTCACCATCCATTCTTCTGGCCTTGGTTTCAGACACTTCCTATTGCTTTGTAGCAAATGAAACTGCGACTGATTGTATTCTCTTTCCAGAGTGTCACGCCATGGTGGGTTTGTCTCTACATGGCCTCTCTCGAGCTCGTCTCACTTGCAAACTGTACTCTTTCTTCCTTCTCTCATCCCAAGACTCTCTTCTCCAATCGTCCTTTCTTTTCTTGTTCGAACACTACTCATGCCCCATTCCGTCACAAGCATGGTCAAAGCTTCACATTCTTCGACTCCCATTAGTTCTCTGTCTCCACCGCTTCCGGTTCTCCAAATACTAATACCATGTGTTTAACCATTGTTAGTTGGAAATTCTGTTGGGTTCGTGTGTGGCCAATTTCATGGCTGATGTTGATCTTTTTTCTTTTTTACCTGGTAATTTTGATGTTTTACTCTGCTTTGGTCCTGAGAAACTGGATAAATCATTATGTTTCCCAGGAACAAAATTTGTGTTGGCTGAATTGAGTATTTCTTTGTATTCAGGAATTCTTGGAGATTTGGACTAGAAGTGACTTGTAATTTGTAGCTTCTTTTTCTTCATCAGATTGCAGTAGTATCATTTTTTTCATGGTTCTTTCAATCCTCTATAGCAGCATTTTCATGTCCTTCCCCCAATTTTCACTCCACTCTCTACGCCTTGAATTGGCACACCATCTGTGCAGATTAGCCAATCCTCTCCAATGGGTGTCCTTTCTGTTTTCTGATGAGTCCCTCCCTCTGCCTGCCGAGCCACAGCTCCAGCTTCCCATTGTTACTCCTTCCAACTGCTATGGTTTTGTTAGCTTGTGTGATGGTTTGATCTGCATCATAGAAGTCTCCAGTAGAAGTCCAGGAAAGTGACTTTGAATTACAGTTTTCCTTTCGAAGTCTGCTGCAAGGTTCTGGAGCACTTCTTTATTGACAGGAATTCCAGTGATTGGCAATCTGAGTTCAACTGGCTCTTGCAAACGGGGAGTGGCTAGCATATAGTTTATTTGGAAGGCAAGCAATATTATGCTTCATGGTCAGGCAGCTACTTCTGTGAGGATGTACTTAGATTGATCGAAGTTTTAGTTAAACATCGATTTGAAGTCCGTCTAGTTTCAAGAGGACATTCTTAGATGAATCAAACTTGAAATCTGTCTAGTTTAGCATCTGCTTGATATAACGCATTAGATTTGCGTGTTTTGTGCTTGTTTGAGGAGTTGTCTCTATCCTAGTGGGCTGCTTGTGGGAATATTCCTCATAATGACCCCTTGTTTCAAGAAGTTGGTGATGCAATTTATAAACTTATTTGGAAAAAGAAGTGCAGTTCTCCTCTACTTAATGAATTAGATACGCGAGTCTCAAAGTACATATCGAATAAATTATCACGTTAATTTTACGTACTTTAATATTTCAGATATGTTGTTGTGACATTGCTAATGACGTACATGTAGGATCCGAAATTGTTATGTATGATTAAGATATTTGTAATTATTAAACAAAGTGAATGGAGTTTGATTTTGTTTTACTACTACTATTATTATGGTTTTCTAGTTGAGACCGCCCTTTATCCCAAAAGTTATGACGAAGTACGGCGTGGCCGAGTCTTGGATCCGATCACAGGCCAATACACGAATCTTCCACTATCAGCGCATTTCGATGTGGTGACCGTCATAGACAGCTTCTTTCACTTTAGAGAGACAACTTGGTCGCTGCTTCTGGTGCTGGTTATCCCGGTATGACATTGATCCTGGTTGCAAGAGAGTTGAAAGAGATGGTGGTGCACTATCTCCCATTGGTACTTCTTGCAAGCTTTTAGACTGCATATGTGCATTTTCACATTTTGAGTTTTTCTGTATAGACTAGGCAAAGTGCGTTCTTTTTTAAATTTCGCACTCGGAAGAACTCTACAATTTCAGTAGCCCTATCAAAACCGATCCAGGCCCTGAGAAACGAAATCTATAAAGAAGTGATGGAGAGCGGAGGGATCGAGATGGCCGGAGCTAGCATCGACAGCCATCAGAAATCGATGGGGTTTTGGCTCTCATTCTCCTTTTTTCTGTGAAATGCAAGCGTGGTTATGAGAAGTGACGGTGGTTTTTAACAGGAAGGATGAGACGAGGAGCAAATGGACAAACTGAGTGATGCAATAGCACAGAGAGCTAAAATAAACGCCTACATACTTGTAAATTAAGACGAGCATAGAAACGTGTACACAGCACGAAAAATCTGTTTAAAATGTAGGTATTCGGACTGTATACACGTTGTGCTTACAATTATCTAAATAAATTAATGATCAGGAATAGTAAAAATCAAATCGAAATCGCAATGGACTATTTTACCTTCGTCTCAGTTGTTTTGATTGTCGTCCCATTGAAAAGAATTGCCCTTGCAGTCAATTGTATTAGGTCTGCTTGTTGTTCGGCATGGATTATATTTCAACTCGGAATGGGCATTTTGATTTAGAGAAATTTCATCCAAACTATTAAAAGAATCACTTGTGAACCCCTATAAAAAGAGACGTACAATTTTCAAGATATTTAACTGGTGAATATTATCCTTCCATCAAAGGGCTCCTTGAAAAGTTAATGTGAAAAAGTTACATATTGTTCTATCTAAACCAGTAATTCTAATTGATGTGTAAGTGAAATCTGGTGAATAGTTTAATGCAGCGAAAATATAGGAAGAAAAATGAATATAGAACAGGTTCAATTCGGACAATACATCAAATTGGCACAAAAGACTAAACAAAATAAGTTCAATTTGCTTTACCAAAAAAAAATAAGTTCAATTTGTCAACTCCTTGATTTTTTTTTTCTCTTTTTCTTTTTTTACTTTAAACGCCCTTAATTTTAGAAAATGGCCCACTTAACTTGTTTAAATTATGTTGGCCGATTGATTAGATAGAATGAGATGTTTGACATGATGCTTTAGATTTGCATAGTTTGTGCTTGTTTGAGTGCAGCTTATAACTATTGCCTCTGTCCCGTTTGGCTGCTTGTGGGAATATTCCACCCAATGACCCTCTTGTTTCATGAAGTTGATGACGCAATGTATAAACTCATTAAAAAAAAGAATTGCAGTTTTCCTTTCTTTAATGAATTAGATATGTGGGCTTCAAAGTACATATCAAATACATTATCACGTTAATGTTATGTACTTTAAGAATTTAAATATGTTGTTACGATATTGACAATGACATTGTGCGTGTATCAATCAAAATCGTTATGTACGATTAAGATATTTGTAATTCTTAAAGGAAATGGATGGAGTCTAATTGTAAGTTATTATTATTATTATTATTATTATTATTATTATTATTATTATGATTTTCTAGCCTCTTGATTTCCAAAAGTTGGGTCTAAACCCCTACATCCACATCACAAAAGAGATATGTAACCAACTAGGCCCCTCCCATCCTGAGGATGGTGTGTGTAGTTACTAAAGAAAGTGGCGAAATTCTTTCACTTCTTATGTTTTCCTCAATATTTTTCATCACAATTCTCAATTTTTTTTTTTTAACTTTTTACTCAAACTAGAATGAAACCCAACTAAAAAAGACTTGAAATGTTATAACCCCTACCAGTAATGTCTCTTATTAACTTTTTAAGAGCTTTTTGATATGATTTTTTCTCTTTACTTATTGCTTCTTCTATGACATTGTATAAGCGGGAAAAAAAGAATTTTAAGTTTTGAGGAATGATGAAGATTAATAATCTCTTATATGTTAATTAGTTTTCATGCACGTGCTGCATGTGTTGTGGGGGAGACATCCGGGGCTAGTATCCAAGCTAGCTACGCTTGGTGCTTTTATGTATATATATATATATATATATGGAAAGAGAGGGTGATATTAAAAGAAAAAATAAAGAAAAATATTGTGCTATGTCACGTGGCTATCACGTGGCAAACAGAGAGAGAGGTAAAAGGGAACTGTTGCGGCAAAATTTTAACCGGCTTTCCTACTCCGCCCTAACCGAACCATCATGAGTTCCGACGACGACGGCTCGAAGCTCCCTCAAGACGTGGTCGTGGAGATCCTGAAGCGGTTGCCGGTGGGATCCCTACTCCGATTCAGGTGCGTTTGCCGGTCGTGGCGTTCCACCATCGACGACCCTCGTTTCGTGGCCCTCCACCTGAACCACTCGGCGCTCCATGCCTCCCGCCAGTACCTCGTGTGCTTAGATTGGTGCGATCCTGATCAGCGCCTGTGCTCTCTGTTTCCCGATGAGTCTCTCGCTCTGCATTCCCGGTCGCCGATCGAAATTCCCTTTGTTGATCTTGTCAAGGATTACAGTCTTGTCGGTTCGTGTAATGGCGTGATCTGCTTTTCAGAAGTTATCAGAGGTACTCGTGATCGGACGATGATATAAATCGAGTCGAGATTTATTCGCTCCGTACGGATTCGTGGAGAAGTTTGGAGTGTGAGATTTCTGCTTTCTGCGCCTACCGGCCGTGGGTCTTCTTGAATGGGAATCTGTACTGGTTTGTTTACAAGTGCAATGATCCGCAGAGCAGTGATTGGTACGGATCAATAGTCTCGTTCGACCTCGCAGGCGAGGTGTTTGATGAAATGGATCTGCGGGAAACTTTTCATGAAGACGCTATGGTGCATCTGGCAGTATTAGATGACTCGCTGGCTGTGTTCAACAATTTCAGGGACGCAGCTGTTTATCCTGAACCGTATTCCATTTGTTCTGTTTGGATTTTGAGGGAACACAGCATGTCTGAGTCTTGGACGAAGTTGTATTCTTTTAAGGTTTGTGGACTAATAACAGAAGTTCATGGCGTCATGAATGGTGAGCTTCTGATGGAGATGGATGCTGAAAAAGTTTCTTGGAATCCAATCAGGGGCCAATACACAAGTCTTCCACTATCGCCAGAATGCGATTTGGTCACTGTTGTAGAGAGTCTTGTTTCACTTTAAAGATAACTCAGTTGTTGCTACATGTACTGGTAGACATTGATTTTATTTGCAAAGTAGTTGAAAGGGACATTTGAATTTAGAAGAATGCCCTGCAGAAGAAGTAAAGTGGTACCCATATGCTTTTGGTACTTTCTAGCAAGCTTTAGAATGCATGAAATGCATTTTTTTTCACATTTTTTCTTTAGGCTGGGCCAAGCGTGATCTCTTTACAATTTGCATCGGGAAGAGCTTTGCATTTTAGTAGGCTAAATCAAAACTGATGGAAACCCTGAAAACAAAATCTAATTTGATTTTGCCAAGAACCCCCCAGAATCGCATAATACATATACATATGCGTAGTCATGGCTCTCGATCCCTTTGCTCTAGCATCAACAGCCGTCAGAAAAGGATGGGGTTTTGGCTGTGAATCTGTGATCCTCCTTTTCTGTGAAATGTAAGCGTGGTTATGAGCAGAGAGTGATGGTGGTTTTTAACAGGAAGGATGAGATGAGAAGGAAATAGACAAACTGAGCATGCAACAGCACAGAGAGAGGACTTGTTGAGGAAATACCAAAATGTTGGGAGAGAGCTAAACAAACGCCTACATACTTAAAAATTAAGACGAGCATACAAAGTTTGTACATAGCACCAAAAAAAAAATCTGTTTAAAATGTAAGTATTCGGACTGTATACACGGGGTGTGCTTAAAATTACCCAAATAATTTAATGACCGGGGATAGTAAAAATCAAATCAAGATGTAAATCGAAATTGCAATGGACTATGCTTCCTTTATCTCGGTTGTTTTGGCAGCATCCCATTGAAAGGGGTCACCCTTGTGGTCGATTGTATTAGGCCTGCTTGTGGTTTGGCACGGACTATATTTCCAACTCGGACCAGGCATTTTAATTTAAAGAAATTTCATTAAACTCCTAACTACTAAAAGAATCATCTCCTAACCCTCGTAACAAGAGACGTACAGTTTCTAAGATATTTAACTAGCAAATACAATCTCTTCATCGAAGGGCTTCTTGAAAAGTTCATACAGAAAAGTTACATATGATTTGATCCAAACAAGTAATTCTAATTGATAAGCAAGTGAAACTTAGTGAATAACTTAATGCGACAAAGATTAATTTAAAAATATTAGAAGGATATAGAACAAGTTCAATTTGGAAATACATCAGATCGACACCTAAAGACTCAACATATATATCATTAAATGCCTTTAATTCTAGAAAATGGCTCGTATAACTTGCTTAAATTATGTTGGCTGATTGATTAGACAAAATGAGATGCCTTTTAATTTCTTTTTCTTTTTTTTGAAAAGGGGTTATTACGTTTTAAATTCCAAGTCAATACTCCATTTAATTATTCCATTTGCTTAGCTCTTTTATATTTCCTTGTACTTTTGAATTTTTAGCTAGGGTAAAAGTCGGAACAAGATAGAAAAGCTCAACTATTTTATTTACCTAGCTCTTTAATATTTTCTTATTATAATGTCGTACTTTTTGAAGTTCGAGTTAATGAGTTTTCGATGCAATTCCAACTTAACAATCTCGCACGTAGAATTCAAGGGCAACAATTCTTACTCGATAAACATCATAACAAGATAAAAGAGCTCAATTATTCCACTTACCCAGCTCTTTAATGTTTCCTTATTATAATGTTGTACTTTTGAAGTTCAATTTAATGGGTTTTCGATGCAATTTCGACTTAACAATCTCGCAAGTAGAATTCAAGGGCAACATTCTTAGCCAAAATAAAAGTTGGAGCAGGATAAAATAGCTCAATTAAGGCATCACGGACATGTTCTTATTTCCACAATGAATCTATCTTCATTTGTCCCAAAGAGAACAACATAAAAACCGAAACTTTCATAGTCCCCTGTCCGACCAATTTCCGGTTGCCACCGCAAGATAAGACCGCAGTCGCTAAAAGCGTTGGTTCGCTATTCTCCTCCTTCTCCGTCGTCGTCGTCCTCCCTTCTTCTGGCCTCCGTTTCAGACGCTCCCGTTGCTCTGCTGCGAATGCAACTGCGCAGACCGATCGAATTATCTCTCTAGAAGCGTCGGGGCTATGGCGGGTTTGTCTCCGCACGGCCTCTCTCGAGCTCGGCTCGCTTGCCGCTGCACCCTCTCTTCCTTCTCCCTCCCCAGGCCCCTCTTCTCCGGCCGTCCTTTCCTTTCTCGTCCGAGCGCCGCTCGCCTCCCGTTCCGCCGCAAGCACGGCCGGGGCTTCGCGTTCTTCGGCGGCAGCACCCGCCGGTTCTCCGTTTCCGCCGCTTCCGGTTCTCCAGGTACTGATGCCGGGCGTTTTAACAAACCATTGTCGGTTGGAAATTCTGGTGGGCGCGTGCGTGGTGCCAATTTCGGATTTTGAAATATCGGGTTGTAGCTTCCTTGGCTGATGTTGAGGTGTTGCTCTGCTTTGGTCCTGAGAAATTTGATAAATCGTGATGTTCCCTGGGAACAGAATTTGTGTTGGCTAAATTGAGTGGTTCTTCGCATCGAATTATTTGGGAATTCTTAGAGATTTGGACTAGAAGTGACTTGTAATGCGTAGCTGCTTTTCTTCATCAGATTGCAGTGGTATTATTTTTTCATGGTTCTTTCAATCCCCTTTAGCAGCATATTCGTGTTCTTCCCCCACTCTCCCTTCCACTTGGTAAGTAGCAGCTCAGTGTTGCCACTTGCTTCTAGTCTGACATAATTTACTGCTGACCCTATTTGTGGTTAGACTGAGGTTGTCGCTGAAACTCATATATGGAACCAACCATTTATGGAATCATCAATGAACGTGATTTTGGATGCTCTAGAGGAAAAGCAGTAACAAGTGGCTGCCACAATTGTCTATTACCTGATCATTGAGTGAAAGATTTTAGTTCATCTTAATCGGTTATGAGATGTACAGGATTGTCTAAGAATAGGCTAAGACCCAGTTCCTTAGCGATCCATAATCAATTTGTCTTATCAACTAATTTTTAGTTATGAAGTGCAGTTTTTATTGGCCTGTTGCAAAATCAAATAGGGAAGTGGCAACTTTAAGAAGGAGATAAAGAAACGGAGGGTTTCTTGCATATTATATTACACAGAGGGGCTTCTCTAGTCGAATCAGAGCTTCTTCTTGTATCGTTTTTTTTTTTTTTTTTTTTTTGGCCAAAGCAGGGAGGATTGCAATTGTCTATGGCAGTCTTAGTGCTAAATGAGAATACTAACATTGTGTTACTGTAACTCTTTATTCAATTGTAGCAGAAAAATTTAATTTAATTTTTTTTTTGTTTTTTGCTAAATGTTTTGATTATGCTTCTATGTCTTTTCATGAATTATAAGCGTGAAATGTGTTTATGCTCAAAGTTTCACTAAAAGCTTTTGCAGCAGGCCTTTGATTGTTCTTTATAGTATGATTCCTAGCTTCTTCCTGTTTTTATAACGTCCCTGTAATAAGTCTTGGTTGTTGCATTTATAGCTTCAGCGTTATTGTTCTAACTTAGCGAATGGTAATGTCAAGCTAATAATGCAGTCATAGGAATATCTTAATTTAAAGATGATATGATCATTGAATCATTGGCAGGATGGAATAATCACATTGATGCAGCGAATGAGAAGTATGATGTCATTGTAGTAGGAGGAGGACATGCAGGCTGCGAAGCTGCTCTTGCATCTGCAAGGTTGGGGGCAAGAACTCTCCTCCTGACACTAAATATTGATCGCATCGCATGGCAGGTTAGTGCTTTGTCTTCTTTAATTGTTATGTACTTCAAACTGGGAAAATTACCTTATTACATGAATTTCTTTTCTATAATGCCTCCACTTTGCAGATAAGTACTGATTTTCATGCTCGAAAGGGTGAAAGGATTTCTAGTTTCTATGCGAACCAATATCTCTTTTTTTGTCATGTGCAATTTTGCTAAACTAGAATGGAACTATTTTTGCATCTTTAAATCCGTTGTCCTTGGTTGGGATGACATCTACCAATTCCTCTTGACCCCATAATAGTTGGCCTTGTAAAGCTTGAATGAGCAGGGAACAAGACTTGAGAGAGAATGCTCAGTTATCAGTATTTCACTGTTTTGGCAAGTGTTTCAATGACTTGTCAAGCATTTCATCTAGAAGTTATTCTGATAGCAGTTTTTTCCAGCCATGCAATCCTGCTGTTGGTGGCCCTGCTAAATCCCAACTGGTACATGAAGTGGATGCACTTGGGGGAGATATTGGCAAGGTTGCTGACAGGTATGTTATAGTCGTCATGGGTACTCGCGATACATTTGTCTTTCAAGCATGGGGGAGAAAAAAATCTGTCTGAACTGCATTCTGGAAATCTGACATTTGATTGAAAAGTTCTGCATGCAATGTAGGGGTTATAGGCTAGTGAGGCTCTCAGCCAGCTGGCCTAGCCGCTTCTGCAGATACTGCATGCTAGTGCAGATACATACATCTCTCCCTCCCTCCCTCTCTCTCTCTCTCTCTCTCTCTCTCTCTCTCTCACACGCACACACACACACAAAACTATGACGCTTCTCAGTGTTGAACAAGTACAAGGAAGGCAATCTCGCAGATGTCAAATTTCAACAATAAGCATGGTCATTGCCTTGAGTAAGGAGGATGCTTAATTCTGACTGCAGCCTCCTTGGGAATACTTGGGGATCAAAAAGATGAATCTAGATGCAGTAGTAAAGTCACTTGGACTGTTTGGACAATCTTATGATTTCTACAATTTGTATGGCCGGACATCAAATTAATACTTGTTTGTCTTATTATCATTTTTTTCCTTTCCTGTAGTGCCTAATCAAGAGTTAATTTTGTGTTCTATTCAATCTGGCCTTGTCTGAAATAGTAGCCTTTCTGTGTTCTATCTTCCTGATTAGCTATTAACTGCATTATATCAAATTTTGTGCATGAGCCTCTTAAGCTGAGCCTCTTAAGCTAAGTGCTTTGTTCATATGCAGATCCATTTTGATTGATTTTGATTCCTTCCTTGCTTTGTTCTTTGACGACTTTCACTTTCCGTGTTATGCTTTAGGTGCTATTTGCAAAAGCGTGTTCTCAACATGTCTAGAGGTCCTGCTGTTCGTGCATTGCGGGCTCAGACTGATAAAAGGGAATATGCTATCGAAATGAAAAAGATAGTGGAAAGGCAAGTCCCTTCTTTTCCTCTTCGGGTCCTTTTCAATTCTTGTTCCTACCATGTTTTTGCCATACATCCACATAGAAAAAGTGTAATCACAATTCGTAGTACTACTGCTCTATACACAGATACGCCACCTCCTTTTGTCTTCCCGTTCTTCTATGTTTCTAACAAAATCTTTACTTAATCTACAACTCAAAAAGATCTTTTGTTGTGTATGTATACATGTGCAATCATGGGGTGACATGTGCTTGTCTTCAAAGGGTCGAATTGTGAAATCAACGTTGTTGCTCACAAATTTTTCATTTTGGCAAATAGGTAGATAAGTCTTCTCACAATTATTTAAGTACATGTACTCATGGCATCTATTTTAATTATCTAAAGCTATGATGTTTGAGTTTGGTTTTAAAATGGTTGCTATTTTCTTGGGACATTTACATCACTCTTCTGTTCTTCTTGTCATTGACTAATGTTATGAATTTTCAGCACTCCGAATCTTTCTATTAGAGAGGCAATGGTGACGGATGTCTTGCTTGGGAAGAATGACAATGTGGAAGGTGTTCGTACATTTTTTGGGATGAATTTTTATGCACCCTCTGTGGTCCTCACAACTGGCACTTTCATGAGTGGTAAAATTTGGGTTGGTAGAACCTGTATGTCTGCCGGAAGAGCTGGTGAGTCAGCTTCACATGGGCTCACCGAGAATTTGCAGCATCTCGGATTTGAAACTGATAGATTAAAAACTGGAACTCCAGCACGTGTGGACTCTCGTACTGTAGATTTTTCTGGACTGGAACCCCAGCACGGGGATGAAGAGGTATTTCATTCATTTTCCTATGTTGAATTTAGATATCAAATAATGTATACTCTTGCAAGTAATGCACAGTTCTTGTTGTGGGATACAGCTTCAGTGTGGCAGACATGATAACAAAAGACTGATTTAAGTCTCTTTCCAGTTACTATTCAGCAGCTTTGGGATGTTCCTTATCCTGAGATACAATGTAGAATACATAGATAAAAGACTGATCATAGTCTCTTATTAATTACTATTCAGCAGCTTTAGGATGTTCCTTAACCTGAGTTGAGTTCATCTTAGAAATTGCAGGTTAATAGATAAAGATAAGATATACTGCAATCCTGCAGAGAATAGCAAAAATCTATTTCTTCTTTTCCCATGCATTTGTCACCTTTATCATCTGTTCACTAATATTGTACTTTATTGGGGACTAATTGCTAACAGATCAGCTGGTTCAGCTTTGACCCTGAATTTCATATTGAAAGAGAACAAATGTGCTGCTATCTCACGCGAACAACAAAGAGCACACACCAGCTAATTGAAGAGAATTTGCATGAAACCCCTACTTATGGTGGATGGGTTGAAGCTAAAGGACCTAGATATTGCCCTTCAATAGAAGATAAGGTAAGACAAGATACATTTTGCTGTTCCTTGCCCTCCTTATTATTTGATATTTTGATTTTCCTGCCTGCTCTTTGATGGGTAGCCTAGTTGCATAATTGTGGAGTGCATTTTTAACCAAAATAAACCTACAGTACACTTTGCCAGTTTTCTGGCACTACTGTCTAAGCCTTGGTAACATCTAGCAGGCTAGCTAGCACCTTTAGTATGCCTTCGGTATCTGTTTTCTTTGAGTTTTGCTTACATTTCAGTCTGGCAATTCCATTTTTTTCTTATTGAAAATGAACTTTTGCTAGGGGCTTGTGCTTTGGATGCCTCTACTTGTGCAAATTTCTCCAATGACCAAATATATGAGGCATTTTCTCAGAAAGTAATGCTAACCCAGTGGCAGATCAATTTTATTTGTCATTTGGTGCACATCTTTGGCAAAATAGGAGGTTTTGAAGCAGCAGAATAGTGTTACATGGACATCTTTCTGAGTTCCTTCAAATGTTCAGCATGTCATTCTCTCAGTTTCCTTCCACAGTTTCCTTTTCCAATTTTCTTTCTTAAGAATCTGTAGGCCCAGACCATTATGCTGGCAAAGTGATATTATAGTGAAGGACTAGCAATTTTTGAAGTGTGTACAAACTTAGAACTGGTCCTGTTGTTAAAGTGGATTGTCTGTCTGCTTTTCACCTATCTTCTCTCATGCTTCATTGGTATCCTTATAGGGCTTGCTCCCCTAGCGTGATTCATCTAATGCTTTTTTTGATAGCAAGTTCTGTACAGTAAAGCCTACTTGCTATATCAGCCAAAAAAGGGCCCCTGTTAGTTCTATATTCAATGATCTCTTTGTTTTACTCCTACTCTTTTATTAGTTAATAAATTCTAAACCTTCATTTAATAGAATTTTAACATTTCCATGAAATTCCTCCCTTTTAGATTTCAAAACATTCAATAGAATGCTGATTTCAATGAGTGGAATATGCATAGTGTTCACAACTGGTGGGATGTTGACATAGTGGCATTTCCTATGTGATATTTGGGCGCTTGTTTATAGAAAATGCTTTTCTTTGCAGATTGTTAGATTCAAAGATAAAGAGTCTCATCAAATTTTTCTTGAACCAGAGGGTCGTACTGTGCCAGAACTCTATGTGCAGGTAAGTTTTTTTTACTATCTTTCTCCATAAAGCAGTGAAATGGATAGGATTGGCATAGCTTGAGAGTGTGCCTATTCTTTCTTTGGATATCTTTTCCTTAGCTGGCCTTCTTTGAATTTTGAGCAAATGCAAGTGGCTCCATGGTTTTGCTGATTATAATCCTCTCTAGCTCGAGTATGCACTTGTAATTTGTAAAATATATGGACTTGATTGATGTATTGCATGAGCAATCTGCAGATGTTCAATTAACCCCTCGTGTCACCGCCACTGTTCTTGTTGCACCTTAGAAAGTTTATTCCATCAGATCAGGTTGCATAGGAGATTTCCACGTGGTGATAGGATTTTCCAGGTTGTGGACACCTAAGGGGGCATCATCTTAACAATCTAGATAGTATCACCAGATAGAGATGCACAATGGATATGCATATTATGTGGCTTCCATGGGAGGAAATCCTCAATGTTAAGCACAATATCTCCCTCAGAACTGTCTCATATGGTTCATCTATGATGCTGTACCATATGACAGTATATTGCTATCCCATTTTCATTCATCAGGAACTTGTGCTATGCTTTAGTTTGAGAAGATACGATGGGCCGATTTGACTTGTACTGAGAAAGCTTCTATGATTTTCAGCCAAAAAACATACAAGGCTGTACCTTTACCCTTTTAGATAATCAAAGCTGATTATACATGGGATAGATCTTATGGTCTTAAGTGAAATAGTAACTGGACAGGAAGTAGATTCAAGTATCTAGTAATCTCAAATCTATTGTCCCTCTCTGCTCCTGTGATTATTTTTCTTGTATCTTTTATTTAAAGATAATGACAATGATGAAGACATACTTTCTCTGACAGGGATTCTCGACTGGTTTACCAGAGCAGCTGCAGTTGCCTCTCCTGAGAACTTTACCTGGACTCGAGAATTGTTCAATGCTAAGGCCAGCTTATGCTGTAGAATACGATTACTTACCCGCTCATCAATGTTCCAGGTCTCTGATGACCAAAAATATCGAGGGACTTTTCTTCTCTGGTCAAATAAATGGAACAACAGGCTATGAAGAAGCTGCTGCACAGGTGATTGGCTTTTCAACCCTAAATCTTACTCTGAAAAATATTCAATTATCAAGGTCTACGGTTTAAGTACTTGAATGCAGTGTTTCAGTTTTAACAACTTTTGCTATCTATCTCTAGTCTCATTTTACATGATATTTTTGCTAGTCCTGGATAATATTTAGCTAGACCCTTTGTTAACTTTAGTTAGATTAATTTTCAGGGCATCATATCCGGAATCAATGCCGCTAGATTTTCAGATGGGAAAACCCTCATTGTGCTTGAGCGAGAAAGTAGTTTCATTGGGACCTTAATTGATGATCTTGTCACCAAAGACCTTAGAGAGCCGTATCGAATGCTGACGAGGTATATTATGTTGGTTTGATGAGTCTTTTTCATTTTTTTTCCCTAATTTCTCCTTTATTTGGTATCATATGTCACCAGTCTAGTCTTTGTTAAATTGAATGGAGTCACGATTACAGCTAATATAAAAGTTCTTTAGCAAATATGCAAATTCTCAAAATGGCTTTTTTCAGTTTTTCTCACTGAACACAGATTTTTACTGACACTGTGGAGTTTCATTCTCATTGAACATAGAATTAAGAAATTCATTAGCAAGAACTGAAATTCTCTTTATTCTTGAAAAGTAATGCTGAGTATATGCAATCTCTTGCATGTCTAGGAGATAATATCTTTCTCTTGCACCCAATGCATTACATCTCTGCTTCAGGAATCTAATTTCGATTACAGACATGTTAAATGTGCAGGAGTAAAATTACAATTATTTATTGATGTGTCTGTACATTACTTAGAGCTGGAAACTTTCCATTCAACCTGCATATGTAGTCCTTGTATATATTAATTACCGTGTCCAATTTTTCTGCAGTTCACACAATAGATTTGGTAATGAGTTTCTTGATAGGATTATATCCCCCAATTTTTGTTCTTATTTTAATTTCTATGTTTTTCTCTATTTAGCCGTTCAGAACACCGGTTGCTTCTTCGAGCAGATAATGCCGATAGTCGTCTTACTCCTTTGGGACGGGAGATAGGGTTAATAGATGATAGACGCTGGAAACTTTACCAAGAGAAGCAAGCTCGAATTTCAGAGGAAAAAGAGCGGCTTAAAAGTGTCAGGATATCAGGTACATGTTTTTCCCAAGGGCAGTGTCTGTCTGTATTTCAGTATTAATGAAGGGACTTAAGGATCCTACTACTTTTCCTTTAACAGTGGAGCATCTTAATGCTTTTGTTTGGGAGAGGGATGAATGTGAAGGTTGTAGAAAATTGGGCCTTTTTAAAAATATATATATATATTTTCCTTTCACTTATGAAAAGCACAAATTTTCCCCAAATTCCTATACCCCTCCCATCGCCTTCCCAAAACAAAGCATAACTAACGTAGGAAGGGATATTGTTGCAAATTAACTCTTGTAAAAACCCTCTTCTGATATTTTGTCTTTTTTGACAAAGGACAGGGACCTGTCTGATTCAATGATAATGCACTATCATTGGCCATTGCACGTTGCAAAAGTTGTGTTCTGAAAGTGACAACTAAATGGGAAAACTCTAACTTTGGCCATATTTTTGCAACCTCCATTATGATGGTTAACACCGTGACCATGATGATGGCTTTGCTTGTTTCTTTAATGCCATGTCTGAGAATTTGGGAAAATGGAAGTGACGAAAATTTCAGTGGATAGTTTTGAAAAATTTCAAATTCTTGCAAGTAGATAGAAGAGGGAAAATTTAGGCGCGCATGATAAAATTTCTGTTTCTCAATTTCTCGTTTCTCTGTTCCGAACGCCGGAACAAATCCGTTTGGTAACGCAATTTGATTTCTCTATTTCTCAAACAGATTTCTATTCCGTAAATAGAGAAATCGAAGAAATCGTGTTGAAATTTTTAGCTTCTCGTTTCGAAATAGAAATAGAAATAGAAAATTTTTTTCTCAACTTTTCAATTTAGTCCAAAATATTTTAGATCAATAATATTGAAATAGAAATAAAAATAGTTAATTTAGTCCAAAATATTTTAATGATTTTTTAATATAATCATTCTAATCAATATTGATTGAAAATCTTAACCATTGGGCTAGATGGTGAAATTGAATGAATAAGGCTTCATTTGTTGCACGTAAGAGATTTTATGCATGGTAATAGTGAATTGGTCATATTCATATCTAATGAGTCTTTCTTCACCTACTCTTCCGTGTATGCCAGCCAACGACTCTATTTGGCTAACTATTTTTTTAATCATAAACTTCATATTAAGGCGGTAAAAATGGGTCAAATCATTAGGGTTTCATTCGATTTTTCTTTTATAAGGAAAAGAGATCTAATAAGAAATATGTTGTTCTTGTAAGAGTGTTGATGAAAATATAGATTTTGATAATAAATTTTTAAATAATCCTAGTGTTGATAATTTTGAAAAAAATTGGTGACGATTTTTGAACACGGTGAGGATATTTTTAACAAAATTTGGAAAGAAATTGGAATTAGACTTGAAGTTAGGATTTTTTTAGGAGATTAGACTATTATAATCATGGCTATCATTAGACTTATTTGATTAATGTGAAATCAATTTCGGCAAAAACACAACGACATATTCACTACAATTGAATTTCAATTTTTTTTGCCACGTTGTTTATTTTTCGAAAGAAAATATTACGTAATAGGAAACGTAAGCACATGTAATATAAATTCCATGAAATTGTATTTTCAACTTTTCTAATGTATTAGTATTATTTCGATTATTTTTTGTATTTGAGGATTTTCTATATTATTTTAGTATTATTTCGGCTATTATTTTATATTTGAGAATTTTCTATGTTGTTATCTAATCAATTTCTATTCCTAGAAATAGAAATTTTTTCTCGTTATCAAACGGATTGTTTCGAAATAGAAATTTTGAGTCGTTATCAAACGAGTTTTTAAACTTGTCCTGTCAGGAATAGAAATTGAGAAATTGATTTACGGCGAAATCAATTTCTGTTTCAGAAATTTTACCATGCGCGCCTTAAACTAGTGGACGTTTTCTCTCCCTCCTAGCTTCCAAATGTAGCCTAAAGAAGTAAGATATGAGCTAAGCATTGCTTACTTAGATCCTTCTGATTTGGTTCATGAGCATGCATGTAGAATCTGCTTGTGTATACGAATTGATGGATGGATTGCATGCATAAAGGTGCGCTCAAGCTATTTGTGGAGACTATAGAATGGGTCGGGAAAAATGCAGACCATGTACACACTGATTATGATTTTAATCAGGAAGCTGGTATTCTGTGAGCGTGATGGTCTTCATAGTGTGTAACTAGCTTCTTACTGCTCTGTCCTATATCACTATTTAGATCTGGCTTCTAGTATCATAGTGTATCCCCATCTTCACATTTTGAACATTTACAAGTTCATGAGTTTGTGGATTCATAGTCAAAATGTAATAGATGACTTCGTTTTCCCCTTCTAATTCTTACTTCCCAGGAGGAGATTTGGCAGCTGATGTTACCCGCTTGTCTGGTCAGCCAGTGAAGGATTTTTCAAGTCTCGAGAGTCTTCTCAAGAAGCCACACATACAATACAAAGTCCTCGACCTGCATGGTTTTGGCAATAAAAAACTTTCCAGAATGGAGAAAGAATGTGTCGACATTGATACCAAATATGAGGGATTCATTTTGCGCCAAAAAAGTCAACTCCAGCAGGTGGATAACCCTTGATATCTTTTTTTATTTTGGGACCCTAGTCGTTTCAATAGTTTTAGTTTATAGTCCATCTTTCCCCCTATACCTGCTCTGGCATGCTCCCTCACACACCACCAACACGCCCCAAACCACCCCCCCCCCCCCCCCTTCCCCTAAAAAGGGGGCTCTCTCTCTCTCTCACATTCATTTGGCTTGCAGATGGTTCATCAACAACATAGACCACTTCCTGATGACTTGGATTACTATGCTATGACTACTTTGTCTCTTGAAGCAAGGGAGAAACTCTCCAAGGTCCAATTTTCTCTACTTTATTATTTCAATTGACTTCTTTATGGATTATTAACCGGGGCATATCATTAACATTGTATGCTCGGAGGTTTAGTATTATACCAATTTATCTGGTGATGGAAGAAATGCGTGCATGCAAGAGTATATGCTGTTTAGGTGGGCCAATGATACCCATGCATGCATGCAAGAGCACATTCAGTTTCTGGTTAGATTAACAATGCATTAGAATTGATGAACTAGTCAATTAGATTTGCTGTGCATTGTGATTTCAAACTAGCAACCCGTGCTCTTTTGGCTCATTCTCTGTGGGGTTCTTTCCTTTTGTCTCTTGAAATTTCCTTATTTTATGTTCAATTAGTTGCAAGAGCTTTCTTTGTGCTGCATCCATTAGTTATTGCAGTTTGAGTTACATATGTACCAAATTGCTGTCACATAAAATTAGGATAAAGAATCTTGAATAAATACAGCCAAACAATTCGTTTGACATATTGGAATTGGGAACAAGAGTGAACAGTTCTAAGGTGGTAGGATATTGAGTCCATCCTGGAACTACCCTATCAGGAGACTATCAATTGTTGGGGTCTGAAACCTGTCATTTCACTTTATATGAACTCTTAGCAACTCAAAACTTTCTGGTTCTGGTTTCAGGATACCATATGTCATTTCCAAGTTTGTTTAAAGAAATAATAATGCATCGAACAATAAGTAATTTTTCCTTATATCAATTCTTATGCTGGCAGGTAAGGCCACAGAATATTGGACAAGCAAGCAGAGTTGGTGGAGTAAGCCCAGCTGATATTACTGCTCTTCTTATCATACTTGAATCAAACCGGAGGAGCATTCAGGAACAGAAGAGACAGCAGTTGCTGACTTGTGTCATGGAAGATAACGGGCAGGTGAACTCTAAAGCTTCTATAGCATAAGCTATTAGCTTCTGATGATGTTAAGGAGCAGTTGCCTGGGGACCAAGTCTCTGATGCAAGGCTGTCTAAAACTAAGCTTTCTGTCCATCTGCTTTGCCTGCGCGCAACTTGAGCAAATAAGGTATTGGGAAACAGATGGGGCATGTGATGCCCGTAGTCCTTATATCCTCTCAGAACATCGGACAGTTTCTTGGAGGCACAAGATCTGGCAATATATCTGGAATACTTTGGAGAATCTATTTTCAGCTGCCCGCATCTGAAGTTGCTCTGTTATCTGCAAAATAGAAGACATTCCAGAATGATGATAAAATACCGCCATATCACAGCAATTTCGACAATGTTGAGGTGCCTTCTTACTCTCTTTCCCAGTATCATAGTCTTCCCTCATGATCATAGAATTTTTTAGACAATTGAGGGTTTGTCCATGATTGAGTCCTGGTGTATTGCAACGCTATTATTCTGGCGCAGCCAATATCTCATGTCCTTTCTAAGTTGCCAAGTCAAAGTGCTCCAGGACATTGGTTATTGCGGTTGCTATGAATTGATAATTTGATGATTGAATTTGGGAAAAAGGAAGATGGAGATATTTGGAGGGAGTTGCAAGTACCTGCAGACATTGAATGCGTTGAATCTCAAGGTTGGAGTACATGTTATCCTGATATGAAACTAACGGAAAATATAGCAGGAGATTTGGCCCCCCTTCCCTGGGGTTCGAATCCCCACCTTCTTAGGGGAGTTGGGGTGGGGATGATTTAGTATTAGGTGTGGGTTTGGCTCTCATGCCAGATAGGAGTAGAGTAGGGCCAACCCAAAAAAAAAAAAGAACTCTAATTTCCTTTATTGAATTTTTCACTTGTTTTCCCTTTGAATTTCCTTTTCTTTTAGGTGAATATGCAGCGTCACATTCAATGTATATTAACTTGATAGTTTGTGTTATTGAATAGAGAATCACCCATTTTCGTTCTTCATTGCTGAATAGTTCTCAACGGAATCACTTGAATCATTTTTTTTTTTTCATTCTCACCTCTGAGATATGACCTCGACAGAGCCACTGGAATCATTCTTTTTCTTTCTTTGCTGCTGAAAATTGTTCTCAATGAGACCACCTTCATTTGTACCACTGTGTGCGCCCCTCGAACATGTTCAATCCAATTTGATCCCTCAGTTTTGAGGGGCAAGGTGGGGTCCAATAAGAATATTTTAGTGAAGTAATCAAACAATTCATTGTCTCAAAGTGTGGTGTGATATGTTGCAAGCCGAAGGCGTTGATGGGGTTGTTTGGTTGCCGGAGACGGTGTAGTTGGAGGGGCAGCTCAGTGGTAAGTGGTGGCTGTGGTGTTAAAAGCTTAATGAGAGGTGGTTATGGCGGCGAAGGACCACCTAAATGAGTGTTGAAGGAGAAGAAAAAGGGAAAAAAAAAGGAAGAATGGTAACAGGAGTGGTTGACGACCAAGAGAAAGTTGGTGAAAAAGAGGGGAGAGAGTCCTGAGGATGGAGGTGAGGCCTAGATGTGATGTGCGTTCGTGTACGATTTTCTTAGCCTGTAGTCTTCCCACCCAAAGCTTGGGTGCCGGAATCCCAGACTCCCCACCAACTTATTTAAGAGAAATTATAGGTCAATTGGATTCGATGAAAACTCATGTAAGTTGTGGGTCTATCCAATCACCTATGAGTCTCCTAGAAGGGACAAATCTTAGCTGCAACAGATGCATGTGAGTCCATCTCGCACGCACTATTTGATGAGGTGAGGCACACGAGGGATTCATCTGATCGAATTATGAATGTGAGCTCTCCCTAGAATGGAGGCTCGGCACCCTCACAAAGCTCTAAATTGTTACCACAATTCTGTCAAAGTTTCCTAATATTTGCATTGATTAAACAGTTTCTCCAACTAAGTATTTACTGTCTGTCATTAGAAACACAACCGAAAAAGATCTCATCGTTCTTTTTTCCCCGGCAGCTATTACAAGAGGGTATTGGAAAGAGAATAAGCTAGTATATAAAGTTAGCAAGTGGCAGAAAGCAATCAGAACGAGGAGAAAAAGCCCATGCACGAACCGGCCAGGATGAAGCCCAGGCCACTAATGAGATATGTAGCACCAACACTCTATGAGAGCTTTCATGTCGTGTTCGACACTCCAACACGCTCCAACACGTTCTAACACATGGTCAACAAGTGTCAAAAAATCCGACACGCACGAGTCAATTTTAAAAATTTTCAATACTTAAAGAGTCAATATATATATGAACAAAAAAAAAAAAAAAAAAAAAGGTAGGGCTGATGGTTAGGTGCTACGGCCACTGTTAACGTTGAAGGGGACCAACGACCTCTTTGGCCATAGGCGGCGGGAGGGGGGGGGGTGGGGGGGCCTTCGTCGACCGGGTGAGGCCAAGGCAGATGCCTTGGCTAGGCACGACTTGCCCACATTTGGGCAACGCCGCGCCTCGCTCGAGCCCAATGAGGGTTGCCGACCCTCGCTTGGGGCCAATGAGGCCTCGCCTAGGGTTGCAGAGGCTCGCCGGGCACGAGCGAGGGTTAGTGTTGCCCAAATCTAGGCGATCCTCATTGGCCCTAGCCACATATTGCCTAGATATGGGCGAGCCTTGCCCGGGCCTCACTTGGGTCGGCAAAGGTCGCCCTCCCTCCGTTGCCTAAGGTCGGCGAGGTCACCAGCCCCCTTCAACGGTGGCTAGGCATGCCACTACCACCCAGCCGTTGATGAGGGTACGGCAGTGGCGCCTAGTCACGACCATGCCTCATTTTTTTTTTTTTTTTCAATTTTGTTTTTTTAGAATTATTTTAACTTTTTTAAAAGTCTTTTACCATGAAAGAAGTAATAAAAAAATACCACATATGATAAATAAATAAATTTAAAAATACAATTATAGCATTTTCCTTTAAATAATGTTTTTTCCCTCTAAGTTTTATATATTATTGTAATGGAATGCAATTGAATTTGTCAAATTAAAATAATAAATGATATTAACAAATGTTGAATTAATATTTTTAGTGTAAATTGATTCGAAGCTCTTATTATTATTATTTATTTATATATTTATATATAAAAATATATTTAATATATAACGTGTCGAAATTCTCTATTTTTAAGAAATGACGTGTTAGCGTATCATGTCGTGTCATATGTTTGTGTCAATGCTACATAACTAATGAGCGTTTAGAGGCTACTTTTGCCTCGGATTTGTGGGTGTTCCTGAATGTTTCGATAGGCAATATGAGGATTGTACACTTATATACATCCCTACATTAGTCTGTTTTAGTTTGGTTAAGGCGTTGATGGGGTTGTTTGGTTGCCGGAGACGGCGTAGTTGGAGGGCCAGCTCAGTGGTAAGTGGTGGCTGTGGTGTTGGAAGCTTGATGAGAGGTGGTTATGGCGGCGAAGGACCGACTAAATGAGTGTTGAAGGAGAAGAAAAAGGGAAGAATGGTAACAGGAGTGGTTGACGGCCAAGAGAAAGTTGGTGAAAAAGAGGGGAGAGAGTCCTGAGGTTGGAGGTGAGGCCTAGATGTGACGTGCGTTCGTGGATGATTTTCTTAGCCTGTAGTCTTCCCACCCAAAGCTTGGGTGCTGAAATCCCAGACTCCCCACCAACTTATTTAAGAGAAATTATTGGTCAATTGGATTCGATGAGAACTCATGTAAGTTGTTGGTCTATCCCACCTATGAGCCCCCTAGAAGGGACAAATCTTAGCTGCACCAGATGCATGTGAGTCCACCTCGCATGCACTATTTGATGAGGTGAGGCTCACGAGGGATTCATCTGATCGAATTATGAATGTGAGCTCTCCCTAGAATGGAGGTTAACCAAAATTCCGTCAAAAGTTTACTAATATTTGCATTGATTAAACAGTTTCTCCAATTAAGTATATACTAGAAACACAACCGAAAAAGATCTCTTCGTTCTTTTTTCCCCGGCAGCTATTACAAGAGGGTATTGGAAAGAGGATAAACTAGTATATAAGGTTAGGAAGTGGCAGAAAGCAATCAGAACAAGGAGAAAAAGCCCATGCACGAACCGGCCAGGATGAAGTCAAGACGACTAATGAGTGCTTAGAGGCTGCTTGTGTCTCGCATTTGCGGGTGTTCCTGAATGTTTCAATAGGCAATATGAGGATTGTACACTTATATACATCTCTATATAAGTCTGTGTTTGTTTGGTTAAGAAGATTGATAGATTGTATATCCACCATTAAATCGATCATGAAAGATCTAAGGTTGTAAGACTGGGGCTCATGGATATATAGAGCGTATATATACTCCAAACGTTCACTCGTTTGGATCATCAATACTCCCAAAACTAAGAAAAAAACATAATAGCATGGTAAAGTTATAACACTAACACACAAGATTGACACATTCATAGATAACAATTACTTTTTGTCGGCATTGCAATGTGGTCAGCTGTTCATCTTGGTTGTCTTAGACAAAAGTGATCTGCCTTGTCTCCCTATCGTAACAAGGCTGTTGATTCGAGTGGTGTTCTGAAACGCCTACGTTTGAAAAATTATAATAACCCACAAGAAACAAGTACACCAATCTAAGCTCCAATTCACCCCTAAAATATTTTCCTTTCTCTAGCCGCATGCTTTTCAAGTACACAATCAGCTCTCACGTCCTGTTACAGAAAACATCATTGCCAAGTAATCAAATGTCGTTTTTAGGCAAGATGAGAAAACATTCCCAAGACAGCCTGAGGAATGATGAGCAATTTCCCTGTCCCAAAAATGGAGCTCTCATTAGTCGATCCTAACTTGAGAGCATTTCATTCAACTTTTCGCTGAAAGCAGATCTACTGGGGACCTTGTTTAGTAGCTGAAGGTGTTGTTGTTCCACCCAATGAAGAGCCCTTCTCGACTGATGCAACAGAAGATTGCTGACCTTTTTGCACGGATGAAACAGGGCCAGCTGATTCTTCAGCTTTGACGAGCTTCGAAGTCTTTCTTGAAGGACTCGAACTCTGTCCTCAGTTCTCCGAAGCTTTCTCCACCTATAAGTTGTCCAAAGAGTGAATCCTCCATAAACTAGAATATATGAAGCCCAGACGTAAGGGTATGTTTCTGCATTCTCTTTTATCTTCCGATACTGTTCTTCCACCATTTCTTTCAAGCCAATGGCCGAGGGGCTAGAAGCTTGCTTATCTTCATTTTGCTCAGTTGTCATTTTTTTCCCCTGCCAGTTTTCAGTGTCAAAAATGAAAAATTGTCGAATGATATGCAAGCACTGGTAATTCTTGGGTCATATTCTATGGACGTCTGCAGACAAACTATCATTACCCAAAGATTGATTCTGCAGCTATTATTAACAACAGAAAAGACTGCAGAAAGAAGTTTCCATCTCATTTGTTTTCCTATTATCTGTGTCACGAACAAGAATTACAAGCTTCACATAACACTCCCTGTGGAATAACCTATTCAACATAAACAAGCTGAAGCAAAATGGGTTCAAGAAAAAACAAGACATGGCAATAATGGCAAAGAAATAAAAATTTTCGCCTTCCTTAATATTGGATTGTGAACAGGTAACAAACCAGAACGAAGCAAAAGAGCAAACAGCCGGAGAGCTTCAAAACCAGACCTTCATAAAATAAAAGAAGAACTCACAATGCTCACACACCCGAGCAACCGTTCAGTCTAAACAGTCACTCGCAAAAATCAAGATCCTCACGGACCTACTTCATTTGGGCAATTCTGCTAATTAAGATGCTAGATTTCTACCAGTCCAAAGCAGGGAACAACATATGAAACCTTGGAAGATCAGCTAACCACTAAACTAAATTCAGCAGAAAAATAAACTAGAAAAGGGATCAAATTCAGCAATACAGATCATATCATGGGGTAAGTAAAACTAATTAGCCGGCGGCTCACGACGAAAGCATGTAATTCTCTAAAGAGACAGTATCCATTCCTTATATTTGATTCACAAGAAGAGACGTCAGCAAATACCCATTTCTCAAAAAGCATTGCAATTCACGATCACAAAAGATGGGTGATCAACAAATTCGAAACGACAAAACTCACAAAGCATAAACCCTAAACCCTCCCAGCTAAACATTCTTCAAGAATAACAGAAAGAAAGACAACATACGTGAACAGCCTCAGAGCAGTCGCCGAACCCACCTGCCCAAATGAGCACGTACACAGGGAGAGAGATTCAGACACGGGCGGCGGCACTCCCACTCACGCACCCGAGAGAGAGAGAGAGACAGAGAGAACGCGCCGGCAACGACAGGTCGAGGACCTTCGCAGCAAGGTGGCGGCGGCGAATGACCCACGAGTTCGCCGGACGGCCGACGACTACCCAGATGGGCGCAGGGAGCTAAGGTGGGCGGGGGAGCCGAGCTGTGCCGAGAGGGAGAGAGTTCAACAACAAAGAAGAGGAGGAGGCATTTGCCATTGTTGGGTTGGGCGACTGTAGAGGCCCACTAGATCAAGAGGCTTCAAGACAACACAGAGATTTTCGCTTGCGGGCTTTTGTGAGAGGCCCCTTCTCTTTCATTTTGGAGGCGATGAATGCTCTTCTCTCTCTCTCTCTCTCTCTCTCTCTCTCTCTCTCTCTCTCTCTCTCTACTTTACTTTTTTTTTTTGGTAAGAAAGAAAAAAAAAATATTCAGGAGATTTACTTTCTCAATACGAATAATATTCATCAACTTTTCCCTCATGGATTTGAATTTCAGGAGATTTGCGAGAAGCAATGCCCTGATAAATTTGCATCTTTGGGTGTTCTTGATCTCTTTATTAGTACAATGCTTTTATAATGTACACGTCTCCAAGCCCGTGATTTACAAAAAAAAAAAAAAAAAGGGAAAAAAACTTTCGTATCCTAAACACTTGGCTTGGTGAACTTAATGAAAAAGACTTCGTACCTTTGGGGGTACCGAATTATACGTGTGAAAAAATATGGTGTATTGAACTCAATAGAAATACTTTGTACTCCAATTATGAATTTATTTCATGGCTTTTTCTTTAATTATAACATGTTAAAAATCATTTACATACCCGAAATATGGTTTCCTTTTAATTTCATATTATTTACGTAAATAAATGCAATGCACTAGTGATTTCTCAATGAAAAGTATATATTAGTAACGAAATTCACTTATTTGATAAGACACTTTTATTAAAGTACATAATTCAAATAGCCCTATTTGTAATATGCAGGCTTCACTTGTTTACTATACAATTCATGTAAAATTATAGTAACGTCATTTTACGATTCCAATATAGTTTGCGGAACTCTTTTGACGTACTTTTAACAAAAAAACATGACACATACCATGGTTCGTATCCCAAATTATATAATAACCTTCTCATATATGACTGACACAGATCTTGATCGACTGATTTATAAGATAATGTAAATCTTCAGAAGATTGATTTGAGATAAAGCGAAGGCCTCGAGCTCTCCGGACAAGGCTCTTAAGCTTTTGTCAAAACAGAGAACTCTCGGCGGATCTTGCGGAGCAAGATAGTGTCACCTCTCTATTTCATCTTATACAAACGAAGCACGAAGAAAAGATCAGCTTCCGTTATTTGCACTTAGTGGACAGTTTGCTTTCCTATGCTGAGCAAGACTCGATAAACTGTCTACCCAGTTACAGAGTAATAAACAGGAAAGAAGGGTGATATTCAAACTGCTAGTATGCCTTGTTTGGCTTAGATAAGTCGTAGGCTATCTTCGCTTTGCAGGCATTTAATGCCCATGTATCATATCGAAAGAAGGGCACCAACAGATTCAAAGGAGACCACGTTGCTTTTGCAGCCGGCAACAGAGACAACAGCAGAAGGGTCATTCCCCTCCCAACAATGCACAAAACTGCAACACGGGTGACGGATGCTGCAGATATATAACCCACAAATTAGCATTGTTTAGCGATTCAAGGAATGATGGCATCGATATCATTAGTGCCTGATGCTACATAGAATGAGCCATCTGGCAATGACAATATCTCAAGGGAGAAGACTCTGCAGCAGACAAAAGAGTGACAATTCAGGTGAAATCATTTTCATTTCCTTTTATGTGGATCCGTCAGATAGTTTCAAAAACAAAGCAGCCAAACATCTGAAAAGTACATTAATGATTACACATGAACTTCACAGAAATTACAATGAAAACTCTACCATGGGTGCATTTGGTAATGTAGTTAAGCAGCAGAGAATTGTAATGTTTAGTCATGCACAATGCCAATCTAGGGCATAGACATCTCATGTGCAAAAACAAGGTTAAGGAAAAAGAGAAGTTGTCGACGACGACCACCACCACAACAATGACGACGAAGAGTTTGAGCATTCACCTAAGATTAGAATAAGAATAATAAAGGTGGCTAATGTAGCTTGCGAGGATAGTTGATGCACTTTTACAAAGAATTTGAGCATTCACCTAAGATTAGGGTCTCATTAGTCAGAATCAAAAACAATGGTTCAACAACTTTGCAATAATTGCACCTCATTATTTAACAAATTTTCAACAACTTGGCCATAATTGCACCTCATCCAAACTGGATGAAATGAGAGAGCTGAACTAAAATCCAAAACTGAGTTTATATTCTTAATAGCACTCCAAACAGACAACTAAACCAATTCGACTGATTTTCCAGCTTAACTTCCTCACACTTGCATTTACATGAAGTTGAACTCGTCGTGAGTAATTACGTAAGAGTCATTTAGAAAAAGCGAGTTCCACACCAATTGACCAATAAGGACACCAAGTCTGATCATCACAAAAATGCAGTTCAAGGAATGACCCAAGGCAGCAGAATCAAAAGAACTGTATCAATGAGTTCTTCACGAACATGAAACCATGACCTAAGAATGCATGACAAGAATTAGACTGCAGAAGTTAGATTCATTCCAAGTACTAGTGCTCTAAGAAAAGACAGAGATATGATGCATGAACAGACTGAATTTGTACCTCTTACGCAAGCTTATACAAGCAAAGAGATTCAGGGCATCAAAGATGGAGTCCCCATGATTAATCTGCAAGTAGGCCAAATTTAATCATCTTGCCCACAAGTCACAAAACTGATTTTCAGTGGCAGTGTTCACAGTAAACATTAAGCATTGGGTCACATATTGGTTAACATGGAGGTAGGACATCATAACACTTGATTGGAAAGAAAATTTAGATTTCAGCAAGAAAGGAAGGACCCTTTTGCACAATCTATTAATGAACAGCACTATCTCATTGATATTCAGAATCCCTTCTCTACCATTTCACAGAAGAAGAAATGGCTCTTTGAAACATTGCCCTTTGCACGATGTACTTTCAATATTGTAGTGATACAAGCAACTTTTGTCAAGTTCACATTTCCATCTTGATGAGACACTAGAAAACTACCAAAATCCCTTCAGTCACCAGACACTAGGTCCACTTACCCAAGCTCAATTATCAACCATCTTCATGAATTAAATGACAGTTAGGAGCATCCTCGAATGGCGGAACTCATTGGATAATGAGCCATGGCTTTCCCAAAGGATGTCAGTTTCCCATTACTGTCAAGTGCTTCAAGAGCCTTCAGGCTGCACTCTGCTTCAAGCAAGGCTGTTGCTTCAGGCTGTGTTGCAAATGGAAAATTTGCAACCTAAATAAGCAAAGAATACAAGCAATCAATCTGAAGCCCGACACTAAATAATCAAAGACCCAATGGTGAGGTTAAAAAAAGAAATGACCATCATAGATGTAGCAGCCTAAGGAGCGTAATCATGAATAAACGGTGTACTTAATAAACACAAGCATAAATACAAAGGGGCATGCAGCAACACCTTGCAGAGGCAGTTTTATTTAGCGATGCTGCACAAGATAAAGGTCCTGCATGGACATTCACAATGCAGAGGTACAAATCACTTCATCATGAAAATCATATTATTATCTAGCAGAGCAGGATTGCATAGGACCTACCTTATGGATACCCATAGATTTCATAAGAACGACAACCCCGTCAACAGGTATTTAGATATTTCAGCCAAGAAGACACAAAATATGTTTTAATAAGGACTGGAGAAGAGTGGAGACAGTAGCAATGACCAGGACCAGTTCTTCCAGCTTTTCCAGCACACTGGGCAGCTGATGCTTTACTTATCCATTGTATCTTATACGTCTTTATCCCATTGGAAAAGTTGTAGCCCTTCACCTTTTCTCTTCCAGTGTCAACTACATACATTATGCCAGGAATAGTTAAAGAGTACATTCCCATAAAAGTAATAAATTGCACAGTAAGCTCAAGAATGATTTAATCATGCCTACAAATCCATTCCAAAATGGCTGAAACAAATGTGATAAAACCCACAATTAGAAACCTGTTCTCAACTATTCAATCTCAACAATACACCAAACAAACAAACGACAATTTAACCCATGTTCAGGTAAAACACAATCGCATCTTAAATGTACTATACAACTAGGCATGACATCAACTCTTACCTGATGTGGACATTCAATGGAAACATTGGAATGGAGCATATTCCACACAGATTAACCAATAAGACAAACCATGTCTGATCACCAGCGAGTGCAGTTGAAGAGTTCAATGAGGGCAACCAGCTCCATTAATAAATCAGTGTTCAGAATGCATAAAATCTGAGGGAATACCATACTGTGAATATTAGACAAGCAGAAGTTAGATTCATTCCACGGTACTCAGTCACATATACAAGGATAAAATGGTAAAGCAAACATAAGAAAAATCCACTGCACTTTTTGAAGTTCTAGTGCTGTGATAAAGAAAAGATGATGCCACCAATACAGTAGATTCATACCTGTTATGTCAATTTCTACATGGACACACAGCTTTCCTTCCCATGAGGGGCATCAATAGTTAAATCCCCATGCTTAATCTATGAGCAAGCCAAATTTAATCATCTTGCCCAGAAGTTGGAAGTATGATTGAAGATCCCCACCCTCATGAAAAGCATTGAGCATTGCTTCACATATCTGATGATCTGGATATATGTCATCATATAACATCATGAGGAAAAAAAACTTGACTTCAGTAAGTAAGGACCGTTTGCATAATCTATTAATTACAGCACTATAATCTCTAATTGATATTTCAAATCTCTTCTCCATCATTTGACCGAAGTAAAAAATTGCTCTTTGCACATCACCCTTCGCACAATGTGCTTTGATGATGGTGGTATAAGCAACCTTTGTCAGGTTCACATTTCTGTCTTGAAGAGAAATAAGCAAGCTATCAGCATCTGTTAATTCACCATATACACAAAGTCCATTTATAAGTAGATTATAAGTAACTGGAGTAGGCACAAGGTCACGCGCTAACATCTCAGTGTGCAACCAAAATGCATTTTCCAGGTTTCTTGCTTTGCAGAAGCTCTGAATAATGGTATTATAGCTGACTTGGTCAGGTCTTAAGCCCTTAGCATACATGTCATTGAGGATTTGCACAGCCTCTTGCAGCTTCCATTGCCTGCAAAGTCCTTTAATGATCACCGTGTACGTGACATGTGTTGGAACTACAGCTTTTGTTTCCATCTCATGAAACAATGCCAGCATGCTCTTCATATTACGTTCTTCACAAAATGCATTCATAAGAATAGTATAAGTTATGGCGCTAGGTATCAGTCCATATAACTTCATAGCATCCAACCACCACCTAGCCTCGTCAAGTTTTCTTTGTTTGCAGAATCCATAAATGAGAGAGTTAAAAGTTACAGTACTAGGAGTGATCCCCTTTGTAACAATCTGTTTGTAGAGATCCACAGCTTCTCCAATTTTTCCACATTTTGCATACTGATCAATCATAATGTTATACCAAACAACACAATCTGTCAAATTGCTTCTGGTGAGAGCATCAAAATACATCCTAGCCTCTTTTATAGTCCTCCTTTGACACATTCCCAGCAGAATGGAAGTTTGTGTAAAGGAATTTGGAAAGATCCTCTTTGATATCATGTCCCGATAGACCATAATAGCTTTTTGAACTTCTCCTTGCTTGCAAAGTGAATGGATGAGGATAGAATATGTCACTACATCTGGTCGCACGCCAGTAGCTTCCATTTCATAGAGCAAGTTCGATGCTTCGACAACTCGACCACTTTTGCACAGGCTGCTGAGCAGTACTGTATATGAGATGCAATTCAATGGCAAATTCAGTGAAAGCATCTCCACCCTGAGCTTTAAGCCTTCATCTATATTACCTGCCTGACAATGTCCGCATATAAGAATGGTGTACGTTACCTGATCAGGATGCAACCCTTTGAGCAGCATGTTCTTAAGGACGATCCCAGCCCCATTCATTAGACCCAGGAGATGAAATCCTTTAGCAAGAATATTGAATGTCACAACATCAGGACCCAATCCATTCTTCTCCATATCAGTTGCAAATTCTATTGCCTCTTCCATGGAACCTGCTACACATAAACCATGGATGAGGATATTGTAAGTGTATGTATCAGGTGGCAGTCCAAACTTGAGCATCGTACAAAAGAATGACTGAGCAACATCCAGAAAACCCAATTTACAAAACCTTGACATGAGGGTATTAAACGACACAACTGAGGGCCCAAATTCCATCTTATTAGTCTCCCAGAAGAATTTAACCGCATCTTGAAATCTCGACTGCCCGCAGAGGCCATCCAAAATAATGGAATGAGTGTATTCACTGTAAGGGATGCCACTTGCTTTGATCTCATTATATACATCCCACATGATATCAGTGTGCCTCAAGTTATGCAATAGACTATTATATGTCGTTGTAGAAGCTCGCAATCTCGAATCCTTCATCTTGGCAAGGACAAAGAGGGCGTCATGCACCATCCCGGCTCTTGAATAAGCAAAGGCAAGAACATCCCACACGACGCCACTCGATTCCCAATCACGGAAGCTACTCAACAAAACCTCACAAAGGGCAGGTGCGGAGCCAGAGCCTACACAGAATCAAAAGCAGCGACATGAGAAATCCTATAGACCTACAACTAGTTCAACCTCCTTAGGAAGCTAAACTACAAACAGAACATCACCCAATATCTGCAAAATCTCCAATTGGTTCCTCAGTCTGCACGAAACAGAAAAGGGCACTTGGTAGCCCATATATCTTTCCCAAAAACAAAACTTTCAAGAGCATCGCCCGGCTCAGCAGAACCAAACAGAAACCCACAACATGAGAAAGCCCTTGTTACTCAAAATTTACCTTCTTCCTCCACTATTTGCTGAAGAACCCAACGCAACCGCCCCAGCTCCCACTTCCCAGCCAAGACATGCGAGACCAGCAACCAAGAGAACCTCGAATGCCGGAACCCGTACCCGTTCCTCAAAGCGTCAAAGAAAGCGACCGCCGAGTCCGGGCTCTCGGCCTGGAGAGCACCCACCACCCGGTCGACCTGGAACCCATTCAACTTCGACACTACGGCCCCGAAGCGAGGAGAAGCGAGGAAACCCTCCACTCCCGAACTCCTCAACCCAGCAATGACATCACGAAAAGGGTCGTCGGGGCTCGAGGCGGCGGGGACAGGGTCGTGGTCGCCGCCGCGGTCGAGCACGGCGGCGGCGGCGGTGGCGGAGGGCTTGGCCGCCGAGAGCAAGGACGGCATGGAGAAGAGGATTGGAGAACTAGCGGGGAGGCGGAGGGGATTGCATCGGCGAACGCGGGCGAGCATGGAACTTTGGGAGCTTCGAAGGCATGCACAGAGGGACTGCTGCTGCTCTTGCCCGGCGCTGCGAAGGTCTTTGTCTGGGTTTGGGAGTCGCAAGCGTAGCGAAGGGCAAAGAAAAGGGCAGGCAATCAGAGATTTGAAAATTAATTTGGCCAATTCAACTTGTAGCACTTTTTTTTTTTTTTTTAATAATGATTGTATTGTTTGAAATAATTAATTAATACGAAAAAAATATTTTTATTCTCAATAGTGATAATTAATTTTCATGAACGGTAAAAATATAATTGGTAATGAAAATTTTTTGACAAAAATAAGCAAAACTAGTCTAGCTATAATATCCTAGAAGAAGTCAGGCAGGGAGCGAACGATGCGAGACATTTTGCATCGCGCGCAAGGCGGTGACGTCGAAAAGCTGCCATGGCTTCGTCGGTGGATCCAGTATCTACAATATATCAACGTCGCTTCCACAATCGGAAGCACCAAACTCAAGACCGTAACCTAGGGGCTGTTTGGCAAATTTTATTTCTATCTCCGAAATAAAAAATTTCTGTTCTTTTGTTTCATTTTTGTTTTGAGAGACAAAAAAAAAATAAAACGTGTTTAGTAAAAACTTTTATTTTCGAAAACAAATTTGGAATAAAAACAATTCTAACAAACAATTTTTCTCTCCTCTTTTCTTCTTCTTCTTCTTCTTCTTCTTCTTTGGCCACCGGCCAGACGAGGCCAGTGACCTCGCCGGAGAGTCGCCGAGCCCTAGAGACAAACAATTTTTCTCTCTCCTCTTTTCTTCTTCTTCTTTTTCTTCGGCCACCATCCAGACAAGAGCCAGCGACCTCACCGGAGAGTCGCCAACCCCTAGAGATGACCTCATCGGAAAGTCGCCGACCTCGCCAGAGAGTCGCAGACCCCCGAGACGCTAAGCCATGATGAGACTCGCCTCTTCTTCTTCTTCGGCCACCGGCCAAACAAGGGTTAACAACCTCGCGCAGAGAGTCGCCGGCCCTAGAGACGACCTCGCCGAAGAGTCGCCGACCCCCAAAGACGCTAAGCCATGACGAGGCTCGCTTGGCTAATGAGGCCACCGGTAAGGCTTCGACGAGCTCGCCCGCCGGTTGCCCGGCCCGCCGTGGCGACGACGGCCACAAAGGGAAAGAAGGAAAAAAGAAAAAAGAAAGAAAAAAAAAAAATATAATAAAAATATTGAAAAATTTAAAAAAACAACAAAATTATACAAATTTACCAAATGCATTTCTATTCCCGAAGTATAAATTTTTTACAATTACCAAATGCATTCTTATACTCATAAATTATTCTTAGGAACAAAAAAAAAAAAAAGAAAAAAAAACTATTTCTATTAAAAATTATTTTCCGAAACAAAAACGTTACTAAACACGTCTTAGATTTCCGCGCACTTTAGAGTGGCGGCATTAATGCTTGAATAGCTTTTCGACTCCCACTTACAAAACTTTTGAGATATTTGCAGTTGCAACTTGACTATAATGCCCAACATCATTTCTAACTTGATATCCACCGTTGTGACTTGAATATAATGCCCAACACTAGATCATTTCTTTTGTTTGTGTTAAGTAACAACTCATCTTCAATTATCACCACAAAGAACTTATCTTTCACTTTCTCAACTTGTCAACATTCATAATGGTGTAATATCATCACTACCAATGAAGGTTAAATTGTATGCCGATACTCCAATTATAGGGCATGCTTCGTTGCTCGAGGATTCTCTTAGAAATACAGGCTAGAGTGGCGATATGTTTAGCGTAGTGACAAAGGTTACTATAATTCAACTCTTTCTAGCACTGGCAATTAGGGATGTGTAAAGAAATCGAGAACTGTCCAGAACTAGACTAAAGTAGCCCAAAATTGACGGTTTCCTTGGGATTGGTTTGGTTTGATTTCTAGTTCTAATTTACTAAGATTACTGAGTATTTGTCGAATTTCCACTTCCAAGCATATTAGAGATCTTAGAAAAATAATATAGCTTCAATAGTATGCTTTGCACTTGGCTTCATTAGCATTTTGTGCATTAGAAACTAATACTAGAAAACCTTATGTTTGAAATGAGAGTTAAGTCGGATGCTAAAAATCGGTTTAGGATAAGGTCTAAGAGAGGCATCGCACAACTGCCCAATCAGGCTATCGACCTTCCAAGCACCTACTACTTGTTCGACTTGAAACCAATTCAACTTGAATATCATGGCCACAAAGTGAGGAGAAGCGAAGAATCCCTCAACGACGGGACCCTATGAGCCTCGCAGCAGCGGCGGAGGGATTAGCCACCGAGAGCAAGGAGGGCATGGGGAAGAGGATTGGAGATTTAGCGGAAAGAAGACGACGGGGATTGCATCAGTGAAGGCGGCCCGAGCATGGAACTCTGGGGGAGTTTGGAAACTATACGCTGACTGCCCTTGCCCATCGCTGTGGAAAAGATTGTGTGTGGATTCGCGAGCTGGCAAGGGATATGAAGGGGAAACGAAAAGATAAGGATAATGCGAGCCTAGAGAATCAGGTAGTTTTGGTCTATTTTTATTGAGGGTTAAAATTATGAAAAATCTAAATTGATAAATTTATTCTAAATTAATTTTTTGACCACTCAATGCCCCAATTACACCTTTAACAAATTTACCGTAAATTGTGACAAATTCACCATATGTTACTTGTCGTTAAATTATATTGTCAAACTATTGAGTTAGATGACAAGAATTTTTCATTAAATTTTGTTGTTTTGTTAAATTATACTATCAAGTGACAGTTAACTGATGTACCGATTTGAGATTTTACTCTCTTTATCACGCTTAACTAATTTTATGATTTTTTATGATATTAATTAAATTTATGGAGGGTATATTTATAATAAAAAAAATGTATCAATTTCGGGTTCTTGGAGGTAGAAAATTAGATTAAACCAATTTTATAATTTTGTGTGTTGGTAGAGAATTAGATTATGTTTTTTTGTGGTCATTTTTCCATTAGAATTAGAAAAATTTCCTATACTTGAATCAATAATCAGTGCCTTTTTTGAAAAAAAAAACTCAAACAATTAGAGGTACGTGCATAGCTGGTTGTTTTATCTGTATTCTCGATTGGTTTATAGCTCTCCTTATCTGTTGGCTTTTTATGTAATTTCTAATAATTTTCTTGGGTATGGTAAGGACATTAGCAATAATCACAAAATGTCCTTCCCTTTGTTGAGACTTTGGCCATGTTTTTTTTTTTTTGGGTTGAAAACAAGACAATAATATTAATACTTAAGAGTTCTTAAACAAAAGACCCATTTGAGCATCCAATTCCAAAGATGCTGAGAAGGCTAGACTACCCAAGAAAGGGACAAGGAATTCATTCTATAGGCCTTAGCTACCCAATCTACTATGCAATTTGTGGATCGACTACAATAGGCCAAGGAGATATTTTTAAAAGAGCCCAAGAGAAATTTAGCTTCATCCACTATAGGCTTAATTTCCCACCGCACGTGGTCTTCTTTGACCATTGCATTTGGAAGCTTGCAGCAGTCACTTTCCAGTTGCAGTTGTAGGTTTTTCTCTTTCTTCGACTGAAGCAATTTCAAAGCTTCGACCATGGCTAGTGCCTCCGTTTGGATTGCCGATGAAGTTGGAACAATTTTTGCAAACCCATCAAGAAAAGTCATTGTAGCATTTCGGATAATCCCCGAGACGGCACCTTCTGTAGCTCCCTCAACATAAGCTCCATCAATGTTCATTTTTAAGGTATACGCCTTCGGTGGTATCCACTTTTTGGTTGACTAAGCTGATTCTGAGTAAAGTTTCAAGCTTTAATAGTTCCATTTGCTGAAATTTCTGAGTGATGCTTTTGCTAAGCTGATTAGGGCTTTCGGATTTGGGGCAAGCCTCCAAAACATGAAGTCATTCCTCACTTTCCACATAAACCACAAGAGGGTTGCAATTTCTTCAAAGGTTAGTGAGTTTTGTTGGTGTTCAATCGAGTGAGTTTTGTTGGTGTTCAATCAGGTCCTGAAGCCAAATTTCTATTCGTGTGATATTGTGACACGATACTTGAATGTTAACCTCAGGGTCCGACCAAATTGAACTAGTCCAACAATAGAGCAAGAAGAGGTGTTCTATAGATTCCACTTCCTAGTCACAAAAAGGACATGCTGGTCGAGGTATAATTTTCCTCCAATAAAGATTCTTTGTTGTATGGAGTGCATTTTGACATATGCTCCACATAAAGATCTTAACTTTAGGGGGTGTCTTCATACTCCAAATATGATTCCATAATTTTTGGGGCGGCAGGAAAGAAGATGTTGCTTTCATGATATGTTGTGGCTTATTTGTTTTACAGATCATATTATAGGCACTTTTCACTTAGTAGATACCTGATTTGGAAGCCATCCACATCAATTTATCTTGTGTGGCACGAGAACTGAGTGGCATTGCAAGAATTTCATTCACCGTTTGTTCATCGAACGTTCTTGTGAGCATGTGAACATCCCACCTTCTCTCATTTTGTACACTCAAATCAGAAACTTTAATTGGGTCACTAGAGTTGGCTGGTCCCCTGATAATACCTCGTTTTAGTCACATATCTTCTCAGATATTGATATTTTCTCCTGTACCTACTAACCATATAATCGAATTTGAAATAGTATCTCTTCCCATCAACAAACTCTGCCAACCTCAAGAGGGGTGGGATCCCTTCCCAACATGCCAAAATGCTCTCGTAGGAAAATACATTCCCTTGAGAATTTTGCACCATAAGGATGACTGATTTTGAGATAGACTCCATGCTTGTTTCCCAAGCATTGCTCTATTAAAATCCAATACGTCTCTAAAGCCCATCCCCCCACAGTCTTTTCTACTTTTAAGCACTTCCCATCTTTTCCAATGTAGACCACTTCTTGATTCGCTGTTCTTCCACCAAAACGCAGCAATTCTTTTTTCTATAGATTGGCAAATTGACATTGGGATTTTAAAAATAGACATTCCATATTGATGAATAGCTTGAATCACAGCTTTAATCAAAATCTCCTTTCCTGCCTTCGAAATCAAGTTTTCTTTCCAATCCTCTAGTTTCATATTCACTCTTGCTAAAATCCATGCAAACATTTGTTTCTTAGAGGATCCACAATCATAAGGTATCCTTAAATATTTTCCAGTTTTATCAACTTCCGAAACTCGTAATTCTGCTGCCATATTCTTTCTTAGGGATTGTGGGCAATTTGAACTAAACAAGATACTCGATTTGTTCAGATTTATGGCCTAACCGGATGCATAGCAATATTGATTCAAGAGCAACGCTAAATTCTAACATTCTTGCACTATTCCATCCAAGAAAAAGATTGAGTCATTAGCAAAAAAATACGGGAAAGGACAGGACAAATGCCTACTATTGTTCCTTCCTGAACTGCCTTTGTCATTAGAGTTGAGTGTGTTGGCCATCAATATAAAAAGGTAAGGAGAAATGGGGTCTCCTTGTCGAATACCTCTTGATAGTTGAAAATATTCCAGTGGCTCCCTATTAAACTTCACCCTAAAGGAGACTGAGGTAACACATTTCATAATTATATTTATCCACTAATCGTTGAATCCCATTTTCAACAAGCATGCCTCTAGAAAATCTCATTCCAACCTATTGTATGCCTTTTTCATATCCAATTTTAATACAGCCTAAAATTTCCTTTTTCCTCTTTCTTACTCTCAACTGATGTAACAAATGTTGATTACATGCATAGTTTCAATCTATTTGCCAATCTATTTGCAATCAAAATGTTGTCTTGAATTTGCCGACCCCCTACAAAGGCACTTTGCTCACATGCAATAAGTTCTAGAAGCCATAGTTTCAATCTATTTGCCAATACTTTGATTATGATCATATATGCAAAATTACAAAGGCTAATTGGTCTGAATTAATCTTATCTTTCTGGATTTTGTACTTTTCGGAATCAATGTGATGTGAGTTTTATTCAATTCTAGATTTAGAAGTCTTGACATGAAAAAAGACTCCACTTCCTCAAAGATACTCTATTGGATCTCCTCCTAGTAATATTGATAAAATTGTCCATTCAAACCATCGTGGCGCCTTCAAAGATCCCAATCGAAAAACAACATTCAGTACTTCTTCCATTGTGATCGCTGCAGATAGTTGCTGGTTTATTTCTGGAGTTACTATATTTGGGCATTGTTGCAAGACAGGGTCAAAATTCCGAGGACCCATTGACTTATAAAGTTCTTCCAAGAAGTTTGTTGTCATTTGTTTTAGAGCCCCTATATCTTGCACCCATGAGTCCTTAGTGTTCTTAAGCATGGAAATTATATCCTCTATCTCCTTTGGCCATGTGATTTGTTGGAAAAAAATTGAGGAAATTTGGCCATTAGATCGTTCCTAACAAGGAGCTGGCATGGCTTGGTGCGGACTATACGATCTAGGTGCTGCGAGATTGAAGCCTAAGTCATCTAATCCGATGATGAATCTCAGCCGCTAGATTTGGATGATGATCTCGCATGATTTAAGGGTGCATTTGATTGGGCTTTTAGGAAAACCTTTAGGAAAATGTAAAGGACTTTAAGCTAAATGGGTTTTCTAAAATGCAAAGTGCATTTGGTAAATTATAGTTTGTAAGTTCATTGGGAAATACCTTTGAACAAAATAGTATTTAGAGAAATTTATACTTCTAAATGACTTTTGGTGATTAAAAAAAAAAAAATAGTTGGCTGGCGAAGGATACGCGGTTGTTGGTGGCACTCGAAATCTGTAACTGGCGATCGACGTATTAGGTTGCAAGATCTCAAGTAGTCACCAAGGACAACATCTTCTCCTCTTCTTCATCTTAACCACCACCATTTCTCCTCCATCTTCTTCTCCACAATCTCAATCTCTCTTCTCTAGGACCATGAAGAAGCAGAAGCCTAGCGGTCCCAACGTTGGAGGGCTCCGCCCTCTTCAACCCTTGATCCTTGACTTCCTCAATCGAGACTTGCTCGATCACAAATCCTTTCTCATCCGTTACTCCTTCCACACCGATGAGTCCCACCATCGCAAATTCCTCCACCCCCTCCACACCGAGCACCTCCCCACCGCCCTTGCTTGCTACCCCAATGCTACCGCCCTTGCTTGCTACCCCAATGCTACCACCCTTGACATGTCCCTCTGCCCCTGTGTCAGCGACGCCTCCCTCACCATCATCATTGCCAGCTGTGAGGATGCTCTTTGCTCCCTCACCCTTTGTGTCACCGATTCCTCATTGCCGTTGAGTTGATCTAAGTCATGACAAACTTAGATCCGGTCATCACAAACCCAGATTTGGGTCACCACGACTCACCGGGGGTCGCGCGACCCAAATCAACATGGCTACCTAGATCTGGGCTATTGTAACTCATCGACGCGCAATCCAAATTAGCAAGGATTTGGGTCACGATGACTCAGATTTGAGTCGTGACGACCTAGCTCTAGGCCACCACAACTCGCTAGGGGTTGCGCAACCTAGATCGACAACCCTCGCCATGGTCAAGCGATGACTCAAATTCGGTTTGCCATGACTCACAAGAGGTTGTGCGATGGTGCAACTCTTCGACGATGATAGCCTGGCTCGTCGCGACCATGCCGACGTCCTTCTAGCCATGTAGGCCACCCTTAATGGAGAAGATGAATAGTGTCCATGGTCAAGCGATGACTCAAATTTGGGTTGCCACGACTCACAAGGGGTTGCACAACGGCACAACTCTTGGAGGTCGTCTAACTCTTCGGCGACAGTAGCTTAGGTCGTCGCGACCACGCCGGCGTCCCTCTAGCCATCGTTGGCCACCCTCAACAGAGAAGATGAATCATGTCACATAACAAGGGCAAAAGTAGAAAAACAAAGATTTGTGAGGACAATTTTAGGGGAAAAAAGGAGTGTACAATATCGGCATGGGTATGCTGAGAAAGCTGAAAGCCTAAGACAACCTAGGATTTGCAAGAAAATATTGGGTGGGTTTTATACATTAGGTGAAATGTATCACCATAGAAGAATTGACACATGGAGCCACGTGTAAATGGGGTCAGCAATTCAAAATTTGTTCTTCCCCCTCCTTTACTCTCTCTCTCATGTAGACTTGACCCACCTCTTTGCACATACACTCTTATGCTCTCGCTCCTTTGCTCTCCTCTGCAGATCGTCTCCCTCTCCTCTCTCACCTCTCTCTCTCTCTCTCTCTCTCTCTCTCTCTGCTCGTTCTCCATTCTGTTGCGATGAGAACAAAAATTGCAGATTGCTTCCATATGCTTTACCCTCTCCTCTACTCTCCCTCCTTTGCTAGTTGCTTCCATCTCCCCATGCTCTTCCCCCTCCTCTACTCTCCCTCCTTCGTTGGATGCTTCCATCTCCCCCCACCCTGACGCCGACGCTCCTCTGCACGACACCGACACCCCTCCACCTCTGCCTCCAGAGGTTGCCTCCGTCGCCCCCGACTTCAACGCCGACACCTCTGCCTTCGCCACCGCCACTGCCACCGCCTTCGCTTCGAGAGTGTTAGTATGCACACCTAGAGGGGGATGAATATGTGTATAAAATAAACCTTGACAAATATATGCAGAATAAAATAAACTTCGAGTAAAATAAATGAGTTAAGGAAGAGAATAAGAACACAAGATTTATAGTAGTTCGGCTTAATCCAAACCTACATCCACTCTCCCACGCTAACAGCCTTCTTGGCTGGATTCCACTATGCAATCAACAAGAGATTACAACTTTGAGTGCAAACATTTAGTAGACCACACTATCTCACTAAGTCACTCATTTGGTATTTCTCTCACGGTCACAAATGTTTAAGCTCTCCAAAGACAAGTGTATGATCGAAAGTTGCTCAGACTTTGGAATTATAAATTCTACGCTCCATCTCTTTCTTGCTCATCGGTCCTTCATCTCCTTAAATACTTCTCCACTTCCAAACTAGCCGTGGGACAGTATCCCAGAGAAATCGTCTTCCAATATACCCATTGGACAACTCTGTATTTAGAAGATTTGGTAGCCGTTGAGTGATAAAGGTAGAATTTCAAATTGATTCCGATCGCCCATACAAACGGAATCTTGGTTTCCATAAGTAAAGTTTCTTCGTATATAAAGTTCTTATCTTCAAGATCCAATCGTCAATCAATTAGATTGAATCAATCAAATCAATCTTGATGTGGAATCCAAATCAGATCACTAGCCGTTATATGATTGGGCTTGAGTTACGATTCATCAAATCTGGATGTAAAGTCTGAGAGCAATAGACTTTTTACAATCTGAATCTGAGTGCGATAGACTTTGCAATCTGAGTCTAAATATATTCGCGCTTCGAATGCATTTAGCTTTAAGGTCCGTACCCGATTCACTTCAAAGATAGAGTCTCGTCTTCTAGTTCTTCATTCACGTTTAGTCTGGAATTTGTCAAAATGAGCAGACTTCTGATGTAGAACAGACTTTGACACTAAAGTTTAGCAGTCTTCAGATTTTGACACAGAAGTCTGGAAATCTTTTTTTTTTTTTTTGGTGACCTAGGGAACCTCGTGCGCAGTTTCACGGCGAAGTAAACCCTAGGGACAGGTAGAGTCACCACCACCCTTGCCTGTCGGGTAAATCGCTTGACAACGCCGTGGATCGAACTCGGGACCTCTCGTGAAAAGTTCCCTTGCCCAATCACTTACGCCACCACCACGGGTGGTGAAGTCTAGAAATCTTCATAATATACTTTGAACATATGTTACGTTCAGTCTTCTGGTTGTCTTCACACTTTGACAATATTCTTTGCATGTTCTATCATCTACATGGTATGTTACTTAACTATTAAACATGTTAGTAGCCTTTGATTTATTTTGTCATCTTCAAAACATCATAAGGGATTTCCCTAACACGCTTAAGCCCTCAAATTCGACGCCGACTCCGACGCCGACGCCCTTGCCTCCCTCTCACGACCTCTAGTCCACTCTCTCTCTCTCTCTCTTTCCTCCTTGAAGTCGCGCCTCTCTTCCAGTGAACTGCGATGCCGATGCCCCTTTGCCAGTTGCCTTCGTTGCCCTCAACTCCGACGCCGATGCCTTTGCCTCCGCCTTCACCCCTGATGCTTCTGCCTCCGCCTTTGTCCTTGACGCTGATGCCGACGCCGATGCCCTTTCGCCTCCCTCTCGCGACCTTCACTCCATGGTTCTTGTGAAATAATAGGAACTATTTCATCTACTATGAATGCTGTCGTTGCTTGAGTACTCCCACTCTTGCTTTTGGATGAATAAGCTGTCATCCTTGGCTATTGAATACCCAATGTGGGTAATAACCCTTGTCGTTCTTACTATTCCCATTGCATCGAGAATAACCGTTGTTTGCCTACCCGCTGTGAATGTTAATGGCATTTCCGCTACAGATTTGATGGTAGAGGCTTTTGGTCAACTATCTCTTTCCTCTGTGGAACGCCCCTACTGGCCAACCCTAACACCAACAACCCCCTACTCCCATTTTGGCCTCCCTCTTAGTGAGCAAAGGTCGCTCTGCTTGCTCTCTCTCTTTCCTCCGTGAAACGTCCCTACTCTTGAACGCGGACGCCATGCCGTCGCCTCCTGCCATCGCCTCCCCAAGCCCCACCCATAGGTAACGGCAATTTTTGACGACCTAGTTTTTCCAAAGCATTTCTATGCAATCAACATTCATGTCCATTTTTCTCGGATCAACCGGCTGGAAAAATTTTCGATCCATAATAGGCCATGGTAGATACCCATGCTGAACCAAGGAATAGACCTTGTCCAATGGCAATAACTGTATAAAAGAAAATGTTCATGCTGTTGTAGATGCACTCTATTTTGTGATTAGAATATGCATGAGAGTAGGTAGTTGGTGATGATTTTCTATATACAGCAACTCAATTTTCACCGAATGATGTGTCATGTTGCATTTTAATACAATCAGTTGCTCAAAAATTGGAAGCTAATATAAGTTGGATGGGTTTAATCTGTATGTTTACAGTGGTGTTAGAGGTATACAAAGACTCGTTGCTAAAAGATATGCGGAGAAAATCGATGTATCGCCTACATACTTTGTCATATAATTCATTGATGATTGCTCACCCTCGTGCATTAGTGACATTTCCTGCGATGATATTTGTACGAAAACCATAGGTAATTACAGAGACAACCTATGCATCAATCGTTCCATGTTTCTGAATTCAAGCGTGAGCTTGGGTTGTTGAGATCTCAACTGCATTTCACTGAAATGGCACGAGACCTCTATACGGATTTTTTCTTAGATTTTCCAATCGACCCAACTGTGATAGTCGGGTAGGGGAAGGCACTTTGCGGATTTTATGTTCATCATGCCTCCTCCCTCACTTGTTTTGGTGAGGTTTACAATCATTAGCCAAGCCTGTTATCCTCACCATGCAATTTTTTTCTGTCTTGCCAACGATGGATTTTTAACTTAAAATTTAAGTATAGAAATATATAATAGGAGAGGCAAATAGAGAATTTTAAAGATTTGAATAAATTCCTTTTCAAAATTATATGAGATTATTATTAATTATTCTAAAAATTTAATTTGTTCGGCGATGGTGTGATTTAAAAGTAAGATATTCTAACTTTTTCTTTTCTTATGGCGGATTTCGAGTTCATTAGCAGATGTAGAAAGAAAATATGATTTGACAACTCGTTTCCCTTTACAATTTTTTAATCTCTTTTGGGTTGGCGGCGAAGCTCATGCTTCTTTGATTACTTGTTTTGGTAAGGTTCTCAATCATTCGCGAAGTATGCTGTCCTCATCATGCGTGTTTTCCTCTCGTCGACGTTAGGAAAATTTATTGACTGGACATCATTGCAGATCTCATGCTCATTTAGCAGACCTAGACAGAAAAATTTGATTGGTCCTTTTTTCTTCCCTAACTTATAAGCTCATGCTTTCTCCATTATTGTTCTGGTGAGGTTATATTAATCATTGGCGAAGTATGTTCTTCTTCATCACGCATGTTATCTTCTTGCCAACGTTAGGTTAATTCAATTCTTAACCCCCGCCCGGTTCACATTCCTCTGACCCAAAGGCACAAAAGAGGCAAAAAAAAAAAAAAAGAGAAGGAGATTGATGTTTTGTTTTCTCTTGAGAAATGTAAGGGACAGATGACACTGTCATGTACTATTGAACTGTTCATGCAAATGCAGATCCCTAGGGATTGGAAATAAATGTACTTCGGGTCCGTTTGGTTCGGTTTTTGTGGAATGTATTTGTAGAAATGCAAATACCTTTGGGTAAATGGGGTTTTTTTAATCGCAAATTTCGTTTGGTAAAATTTACATTTGTAATTAACTTTTATTAAATTAAAAAAAGCAAAAATATGTTTATATTTTTTATATAAACATATTTTTATATAAAAAATATAAACATATAAACATAAAATATATATAAAAAATAGTTATGTTTATATAAATATATATTTATATAAAAGCAATCGGAGAAAAAAGTAGATATGTTTATATTTTTTATATAAAAAATAAATATAAAATATATGTTTATATATTTATACTTAGGACCGAATTCGGCGGCTAACCGCCCGAATAAAAAATATGTTTATGTTTTTTATATAAACATATTTTTATATAAAAAATATAAAAAATATAAACATAAAATATATTTATTAAACATAAAATATATATAAAAAATAGATATGTTTATATTTATAAATATACTTATTTATTTATTAAACATAAAATATATTTATATAAAAAATGGATATGTTTATATCTATATAAAATATATATAAACATAAAATATAATAAAATAGATATGTTTATATATTTATATAAAATATAAAATATATATTTTTATATAAAAATATAAACATAATTATTTTTATATAAATATATTTATTTTTATTCAAGCGGTCGATTAGGCTTCTCCATCGGAGGGATGAACAATACTTAGGAGTTACATTACGAAGATGTAACTTGCAAAGGACATAAGAGCTGCATTAAATTAAAAAGCGCCAGAATGCTTTTGGAAATCGATTACGTCTCGCTAAAGTTGTGCAAAAAACGAACCAAACAAAACAGTTTCATTTGACCAAGGGACTTTAGAGACCAAATGAAAGATTCCAAATGCTTTGAACCAAACAGGACCTTCATCAGGGCTTCCTTATGTGCATGCTGTGCCACCAGATGATCCGTTAAAATAGCATCCAATTGACATAGTGCCGCATCCAATTGGCATAGTGCCTCTCTTTGCTTCCTTTCAAAAGTACGATCCTTGACTCCACGAGTAGACAAAAGAGTAATAATCTGTCAATTCAGAAAGCAAGGCTGCTGATACCTGCTCCACGCTAAAACATCTAGTTTCGTATTTGATGATTCGTATTTGAGCATGCTGCCTCTTAATGATAATTTCTTTGATGAAGTTGGATCCACCGCCACAACACCTTTGAACCCACCGTATCGAATCTGAAATGCAGATGGGGTTGAAATTGTAAGACCGCATTTTCTAGCCACTTCCAGAGCAAATTGGTGAGATATTTTCCCAATACCATCAGAAAAAACATATTTAGCTCCACCCCTTGTAATTTCCACATCTGGTGTCCTTTCAACTTCATCTTTCCTGACGTTAAGAGTTTCCGTTGATGAACTAAAGGACTGACCAAGTCTGGCAGCATATTTTGCCACATTTCGTATCTTACGAAAATCCCCCATCCACTTTCTTATATCTACTGCAGTAAGCCCTTCCCCGGAAGCAAACATCCAAAGAAAACTATCCCGTAATTGAATTGATGAAAAGGCAAGAAACTCAAACCTCTTATCACCAATAACAAATTCCATCTCTCAATGTTGAGACTATCCTCTTATAAATTCCCTTCGCCTTTCTTCATTTGCAGAGTTACGTGGAGACAAATTTGTTGAATAAATTTTGGCAAGCTCCTCATCAACAAAAGAAACATGGAGAAAATTATCAATATCTCCAGGATAGTTACGCAGCACCCAATTTGAAACATTCACTTCTGGACCACAGAAATACATCTTAGAAGGAGTTACTTGAGCCCTACGCACATACACCAACCCATCATCTAGAGATAGAGTGCCGGCTGTAGGTTTATGGTCACTTGGTTAGAACCCAGATGCTGCCAATATTGCTCCTCAAGCCAAGTTAAAGGATGGTAACAGCAATCTTTAAGATGACTCAGTTTTTCCAAAGCATGTTCTATGCAATCAACATTCATGTCCATTCTTCTTGGATCAACCAGCTGGAAAAATTTTCGATCCAGAACAGGCCATGCTAGATACCCATGCTGAACCAAGGAACAGACCTTGAACAAGATTCCATATGGCAATGCAACTCCAGTAGGTGGAAGCACAACAGGTACAAGATTTGAACGATAAGTACGAGGAGGGGCACTTTTCAGGGTGAACCACCTACTCTGTTCTTTGTAGCGATTGAGATACTTATCAAAATTAGGAAGCTGATGACGATGCTGAAGTTCCAAACACAGAGGAAGATTGGCCAATACAGAAAGATGGGGTAAAATCAACTTCCCTAACCCATTGGTCATCAGCAGCTGCCATAAAATATTTGAGAGAGAAGGAATCTTTTTCATGGATCCGAGGGGCACCTAGTAACTGGTGAAATAAGACCACAGAAAGAAAAAAAAAGAATTAGTAGTGTCCAGCTTGACAAGCACATAAAACCATTGTGCTATGACAGAGGAAAATTGATGCTCTACCAATAATATGCGGATGGGGGAAGTTCATAAATCAAACATCTTAGAAAGAGTGTCACCCTTAGAGAAGTAAAACAGCAGCTCTTTTATATATTATGAATCACTACAACCTGCACTGTTTAGGCACTCCTACCGCATACAATTCATCAACATATCCAATACCGATAAGAACATAGCAATTCGATGTTATGGCTTAAAAACTTCAAGCATTAAGTTGAAGCATCAAACCTGAATGACTAGATACTTCAGAGTTGAACCACGTGGTTGGTGCAGCTGAATCTGCCAAACATCCTCATGGGAGAGCTCAAGCTTGTAGTCCACAAAATTACAGGTTAAAAAGAACAATTTTCTCATGCCAAATCCAAATTTTACAGAGGCATTTGGGCTCTCCCACAAGGCAGTGAACGTATCCTCAGAAGTCTGACATCCAAAACGCAAAGTTACATTATCCAGGGAGTGCTGAAAGACCTTGGGATTTGGAACAATATCAGACCATACCAGAGACTCTTATTATTAGCGAGAGAAATAATATATTCGCTATCAAATTTATCAGTAAATTGAAGATGTTAAGAAAAGTAAAAATAAAAGATATTACCTAGAGAACTCAATCAGGAAAAGAGAATGTTAATTGGAAACTAGAAAGATGATTAAAGAACGTATTGTCATCTGTGTCACAAGATGGACAACTTAAACACTGACTAGAAACTAGACATGCTCTCTAACAAAATTCCCGAAGAGCTAGCGAATGCAAAAACAGAACCCGATATAGAACAAAATGAAACATATGCCAAAAAGATTGCCGATTCTAATTGACTTTACTAGTCACCATGCCTATGAAATCAATTAGAGATTGATTATATACAATCTTGCTGAAGCGAAGTCTCTTGACCCCAAGAAAAACTTAATGTCAAAAGGAACAACACACTCCTTATATCAAACAAACATAACTAAATTAAACGAAACAACGCACATGACCAGCTACATGCAGTCAAAGCCATGAGTTTCACGGGGAACAGTCAGCCAGGTATTAGCTATTGAGATGGATGCTGATAGGACCGATTTATCATAATTCATAAACAAAAAAGCACAGGGGGGAACACATCTTAAACAAGTAGGCGTATGATATGATTGAAGGAGCATTGCATTTCTAATCAGAAAGCCCTTCCATTCCCATAATGCACCTGCATAATCCAAAAGAAACAACATAGAAATTAAGTATGCCAAAAAGCATGCTCAAATATATGCAGTAGACATCATACCAGATTAAAAGAATTAGACACTAATCAAAGCAAACTGAAGAGTATAAAAACAAAGAGGAATTATCAGCCACGACGGACGGCCAATCCACTATCCTCAATTTATACAGATGAAATTGATACGTGCATCGCCACAGCAAAGAAACAATCGCTTTGAGGATGTCAACAACAAGTGAAATATATCATCTTGCATTGACCGACACAACTATTTATTCACTTCTATATTGTGACAAAATCACCACAGGGCGGACCTACAATATCTGCAGATGCTCAACAGCCGGAAAAATTGAGAAAAACAGCACCATGAAGGCAAGATGGCCTCCAAATGGCCCAACATACTTGCTGCAGACGCACGTACAAGAGATAAAGCAATACCTGCTGCAGATATATCTATAAACTTAAACATTAACATCGCACCGAATTCTACTGAGTGGAACCAAAAAAAAAGAAAAGAAAAACGAACCTTCGGACGTACGGGAGTCACCAATGGGGTGCCTATCGGTGGGGCTTGGGAAGGCGACGGCGTCGGCGGCGTCCGCGTTCAGGAGCAGGAGCGCTTCGCGGGGGAAAGAGAGAGAGCGAGCAGAGCGACCTTCGCTCGCGGAGAGAGGGAGGCCAAAACGCGAGCAGGGTTCGTCGGCGTCGAGGTTGGCCAGCAAGGGCGCTCCGCAGAGGAAAGAGGGAGAGAGCGGAGCGGAGGTCGCGAGAGGGAGGCGAAAGGGCGTCGGCGACGGCGTTGACGTCAGGGACGAGGGCGAGGACGAAGGCGTCGGCGTCGCGCTTTGCTGGAAGAGAGGCACGACTTCGCGGAGGAGGAGAGAGGGCTCGGCAGGTTACGAAGAGGAGAGAGAGAGGGGGAAGAAGGCAGAAGACACGAGATGAGCCCACCCTTCCACATGGCACCTCGTGAGTGGCCGGGGATCACGACCACTCATATGGCGCCACATAAGAGGGGAGGGGACAAAAAAGAGAAAGAGGAGAGAGAGCGTCAGAAAAGTGGGCCCCGATTTTCGTCCTTTTCCGGCTTCCCATACACGTGGCGCCGTGTGAGTGGTCCGGAACCACGCTAACGTGACGGTCCCGGACCACCCAATATTTTTTCATATTTTCTTGGTAAGCGGTCTGCCCGAACTACCCAATTATTTCGAAGAAAATAATGGGTGGTCCGAACCGCCACGTCAGCGTGATCCCGGACTACTCATATAACGTCACATATGAGGAGAGGAGACAAGAGAGAAAGAGGAGAGAGAGCGTCAGAGAAGTGGGCCCCGATTTTCGTCCTTTGTCGGGCTTTCCTATACACATGGTGCCGTGTGGTTGGTCCGGATCATGCTAACAGCGGCGGTCCAGACCACCCAATATTTTTTTATTATTTCGAGGTTTGCAAAATTTTTGTCAAACCCAAGACCCATGCAAATGCTATTCGCAAACGCACTCACGCCATTGTTGGGCCAAAAGTATCATGGCCGTTCGCTTGAAAAAGAGACTTTTTCATCTTCTTCTTCCCCCCGAAAGTAGGGTTTGCGTGCCTCTCCTCCCTTCCAGGCTCCCCGATCCTTGGAACACACCATTACCGGACCTCGCGGCGAGCAAGCGGTGGTCCTGCGTCGCTTGCTTGCCGCGAGGAAGACTCGGTCCCCGATCTTGAGGTATTCTGACGATGCCAGCCGCTGCGATTCCTCTTGCACCGCGAGTTTTTAAATTCGGTCGAGTGGAGGAACCGGTTCCATGGCGAGGATTTCGCTGCGAAAGGGTAAGTAGCTCTCGTTTAAGATCAATAGGAAGCGTGTTACCATCTCCCTCTCTCTAATATTGCGGTAGTGACCTAGGGTTTCCTCCGGCCTTTGTATTTTTTCTTCGGCCATCTCCAACTCATCCCATAACGCCGACAGCTGGTTGAAAACCCTATAAATTGAGAGATTTCCCCGCTTGAGTTCTGATAAGGGCTGCGTTATGGAGAAAATTTTAGCGCGATCTAAAATTTTCTGTACATTTTTCGTATATTTTCCTAGAATTTTTGGGCATCTTCGGTCGGAGGAGGTCGGGCGGCCACTTCCCGGGTGAGGCCATTCCCGATCTACGTCCGGAGGAGCTGGTTGCACTTCCTCCAGTGCCGTGCCAGCCGCTCGTCCGCCGACACGGGGATGGTTCCGTCAATAAAGGCTTCCTTATCCTTTGTAATCAAGGCTCGCCGGAGCTCTCGGGACCAAACGGAGTAGTTCTGCAGTCCCGAGAGTAGCTGCGAGATCAGGCGGAGCTCGGGTCCAGTCGGTGGCGCTCGTATATAGAACATCCCTGGCTGGGGCCGGCCACCGGAGGTAACTGCGAAGGGAAAGTAACCGGATCCGAAACCCGGGTAAGGAAGAACAGTCGGACTCGACCCATTCTGGTTCGGGTAGGGGCAACCCGGTCCGGATCCCGGATTAGGCTCGGTGGCAAACGTCGAGCCTCCCCCTGGCCCCACTATACTCTGCGTGGCTTCTCTCTGTCGAGCCCATGGCATTCTGGCAGGGTTGGATCTGAACAGGGATCCATCGAATGTGTGGTCCGTGAAGTACTTGCGCTGGATTGGACTGAGGAGGCACTGAATTAGGCCGAATGGCACCCAGATGTCCTTCGTCAGGACACCCGCCATAGTTGATTGTGGATGCTGAGGTGAGTTTCCCAATTCCTGATCGTTGGAAGAAATATTTGGATCCTCGAATGTTCCTAACCGTGAAGTTTTGATTTTTCGGCATTTTGTGTCTCGTTGTAACCAAAAAAATTTTCTTCACAGCTGATGAAGAAGAGTGGTTTTCTAATGCTGTGGTTGGACCCAAAAAAGGGGGTCGGTATGCGGAAGCTAAAACAGAAGAAGCTCTAATTCCATGTCAGGGAATTAGAAGGTGGAAAGTTGTTGGAAACTGGAAAAAGGTATAACATTGCATACTTTATAGTTCTATTTATAATACATAGAATCGAATTATTCCTGGAATGAGCATACAGAATAAAATCAATAAAATCAAATTCCTAATACACGATATTCTTGTTTCCCATCAATGGACTATCATAATCAATTAGGATCAATGTGAGGCAATTGTATCTTCAGCATTTTTAGTTAAATTTGTCACAGATGTACCGATTTAAAGTTTTTGGTGGTTAAAAAATTAATTCGGGATAAATTTGTCATAAACATGACTTTTGTGGTGTTAATTTTTTTTTTTATTTACTCTAAAAGTCGAAATGAATAATAAATATATATATCTAAGTCCTCGGTATCCAATAACAATTCGATGGAAAATTGGCTTTAGAAAATTGAAATGAAAGAAAAAGAATTCTTTCTTTTTAACAAACCCTAGTCAAAAATGGAATAGGTAGTCCTTCGATTGTTTCACCGAGACAACACTTAGATCAAATGGGAAATAAAAGACAAAAGGATGTGATAGATAACGATCTGTTTTGACATTCTATTATTCATATTTTTATTCCTTGTCTAAAGATAAAGACAAGAAAAGATAGAATAGGTCTTATTATCCCTACATCTTAGGAAGATTCCCCTGATACTTTTATATAGGTCACTGTGTATTTTGCTTGTGCTTAACGTTTTCCGATTCTACTAGAAAAATAATATTCTTATATATATATAGGATTTTATACTCTTCATTTCGGATTGTCTAGAATAAATAAACGGTCGTTTTCCCTTTCCGCGTTTTCTCAAGAAAACGACTTCATTTCGGATTGTCTACAATAAATAAATTGTCGTTTTCTTTAAAAAAACGACTTCATTTCGGATTGTCTAGAATAAATAAATCGTTGTTTTACCTTTCCGTCGTGTTCCATTTTACTTTCCAGCGCTTTTTGGCGCTTTTGGCAAATTGACCTAGCTAACGAAGACACGATAGGCCCACGAAGTTTCTTGAACGAGATTGGATTTTAGTGATCAGTTTAAGTGCTCTAATCTATTAATTTGCCCAAAATATTGATCTAACTGGAAAGTTGATTGATGCGTAGGTCTTTATTCCCTTGAACAGCTTTGCAAGTTGCTTTGCCCAATTTTGCAATTAGTCCCTTAAATTTGGCTATTTTCTTGCTTGGGAATGCCTGATTTAATTCAATTTGGTGATTTTGGCTTGATTTAATCAATTTGATGTGGCTCAAGTTCAATTTCAATCTAACCTCCTGAGGCTTGGCTAGTCACATTGAGATCCTCAGGCCTCGCCCTTTGTTTTGTTATAAAGTAGATTTTAAGAAAACTAATCACATTAAAGAAAAGGCATTAAATGCCAAGTAATATATAGGGAAAAAGGCTATCGAAAGCGCAAAATGGTATTCGTTTTGACATATTTATCCTAGATTTTTTTTTTTTGCGACATTAAAAATCTTTTCTATGCTCATTACGACACATGTACTCGAACTTTTCTTATGACATAAAAATATTAAAATTTTATATGTAACACATTTACCATTCATCGATACTCTGTCAATGAAAATATGTAGCATAATCTGTTAAATAAAAGGGAATAGAGCAAAGAGACAGTGAAAAAAAAGAGAAGAAAATCCACCTGGATGTTCTGTGTTATATTTTTTTTACCCTTCCTAAGCAACGTTTCCAAAGATGGTGATAATGTTCAGAGATAAGAAAAGGAAGAGAATGAACATGCAGATGAATTAGACCAATAAAAAAGAACATTTAGATGAATCTTTATCCATCTCTCTCTCTCTCTTTCTCCTCAATGATTTCGTATGTGTGTGCAGTGCACAGTAGTCTGACGACGGAACTACGCCAGCCTGTATCCCTACAGGCCATCTATAATATATAAAGAAGACAGAATTTATCTCTTTGCCGTCTAATTGCTTGTCAGGTTTCCCAATCTCGATTTCTCTTTCCCTATTCTAATATCGAAATCTCTCTCTCTCGCCCCATTCATATCAAGGCGAAGCCCATTTTAATTAAAATAAATTTCGAGGGGATAGCTGAAACACTTTTACTTTTCAAAGACGTGGCGCAACAACATCAACGTGATAATAATTTTACTTTTTCAATGACGGAGGATAACAATTGTTTTACAAATATATAAATTTTAGATTTTTGGTATCATAGACAAAAATATCCGTATAATTTAATAATTTAATGATTCCTAGAGTGGATTTCGCTGTTTTCGAAAGATTCCTTCGGTTAAATAAATGAAGGGACCATGTATTATTACTGACACTTTGGGAATCATATCCTCTTCGGGAAGATTATTCTATTAAATTAATGAAGGGGTTCTGATTGCACTGACACTTAGACAAATGCATGCGGATGAGTTTGGCTGTATCTTCATTATCCGCTTCCCTTCCCTTTCTTTACCCTACTTTGAATATCCGTATAATTTAATAATTTAATGATTCCTAAGGTGGATTTCGCTGTTTAAAATTCACCTAACTTTGAATATTATATTCTTATTCGGATTTCGCTGTTACGGACACTTTTGGAATCATATGATTAAATTAATGAAAGGGACTGTGATTTTGCTGACACTTGCACGTGAGATGAGTTTAGCTGTTTCATTAGTATCCGCTTCCCTTCCCTTTCTTTACCCTACTTTGGATTTCTCTCCATGGCGGTGCTCTTGGTATCTGAAGGTTACTGGAAAAATTAGAGACAGAGAGAGAGACAGAGAGAAGAGAGAGAGGCAGAGACAGAGAGAGAGAGAAGGGACAGAGAGCGCGAGACAGAGGCAGTGGTTCTTCAATGCACAGAATGCGAAAATCGAAAGTTAGTGCCGTAGGGCTCTTATCATTTCTTCTTGGTGTCTTCTTCCTCAGCAAGGTGAGCTCGGATAATGTTTCGGTGCCGTCTTGTCCTGCGGCGTGGGATGTGGACGAAAGGCAAAGTCTCGAGGACGTTGTAGCTGACCATACCTCCTTAGGTGCTGAACAGGAGCTCTTCTTTTCGCACCCAGACAGGTAATCAACCCACCGCCATGTTATCTGAAAAGCTGTAATCTACATTGCTTTCCTCTGCTCCTGATGCCTCGTGTTTTATGGGTTTCAGTCCAGGCAGCTACTTCTTCCTCCCGCATGGGACTCGAATCTACAACCGGCTTGTTGAATTTATAAGAGATCAATATTGGAAGAGCGGGTTGGACGAGGTTGTTGGCCTGGTGTTTGGTTACGTTACTCCATCTTAAATGCTATGATCCACTGATCGATCAGTTCATGTACAGGTGGTGACACCCAACATGTTTGATATGGGAGTTTTGTTGGGGTTTCATGAATCATGATTAAGAAAATTAACGAAATAAACGCAGCGGAAACAAAGATATATTTTACACATGATTCTCCTTAGGCATTGTTCGTGCGTTTTAATCAAAAATCTAAACATAAAAGGGAGTTAAACGAAATACCTCTCGAAGCACGCTTGGAACAAGTCGGTTCGGATGTTCTACGGTACGAGTCCCACAAGCGTCGGACCTCTAGTTCAGACACACCAACAACGAACGTCGAACGGAAGAGAGAGCTTTCGGATATCCACCACTTCGATCGTGCTAGCAATCACGTGGAAAGAATCCGTCGTATTCTTGGTGTATAGTAGTCACGGCCCGAACGAGAGAATTGTTTCTCTTCCTCGTGTCTCAAAGACACAAGAACACGCACACAATTTGCTCTCTGTTTTCAGCAAATCATTTTCTCTCTAAAACACAAAATGCACACCCTAACCCTTTTCTCTGTTTTTCAACAACAATGAGCACGCCTCTCGTCGCACCAATTTTTAACTCTTTTAAGGCATTTATTGGACGAGCACTTCACGGTTCAGCAACGGTTGCTGATCGTGGGATGAGCAACCGTTGCTTTGATCCTCACGATTATGCGATTGTGCATAAACGGTCAGCAACAGCTGACCATTCGTGCACAATTTCGTGCATGATGGTCAGCAGTTCTGATCGTGCATGCTACGTGCATGATGGTCAGCAACATCTCACACGATTTTGTGCAAATCGTGCATGTGCACGATTTCGTGCACATGCACACTTTAATTAATTAACTAATAAAAGGATTAATTAAAATAACATAATCCTTAGCAGCTTTAGGGCATTTTCTAACAATCTCCCACTTGCACTAAAGCCAACTTGTTTGGTATATTAACATATATCCACTTTGGGCATGCGTGTGCATCATATGCAAGTAGGCTCGTGACTATAATACAAATTAAATTAAATCTCATTTAATTTAATTTCAAATCGACTCAATTCGATTGCAGTAATTGCAAACATATTTGCAATAATATTTCTCTTTTGTTCCACGTCATCCTAGTTGTTTATGGTGTGTGACATCCCTAGGTTCATCACTAAGCTGGTAGTAAGACTTGTACTAACACATTAGTACTTCCAAAAGAATTAATTGTCCCGATTAATCTTTTAGGTCCTACAAGCCACGATTGACATCTAGCAATATGTCATGGCTACCCGGATAATGTGAATGCTTTAAGAACATAATGAACCTGTCGACTTTGGCTACGTGTAATTCAATCCCTCTGTCTTACTATGTCCCGATCAAACAAAGACCATGGAATATTTGTCAAGTCATTAATTCGATCATATGCACAAATCTAATTGACATGCATTTTATTCGAGACATAAACAATTTATTCTCGGTTACAACCCCGGCCGAGGATTTCAATGCAGTGTCACAATTAGATCGCATAGGACATCATTATCATATCTTGCATATAACAAGGAGACAGATTCCATATTGCGCACACATGTAACTTCGTATATGAACAAACTATGACCATCAAGTATAAAGACGGATCGACGACCCGACATTATGTGCACCCGTGAACCATAGTTGTTCGATACACAAGTTAACACTGTGCCTCGGTCTAAGGATTATTTACACAAGACCAAAACATGAACAATTAGACATTGACCACGCTAAAAGCTTCCATGTCGCTAATCGTTCCATATGCGTCACGTTCAGTGAATTTGTCTAATACAAACACCTGTGTTCTAACTCGGCATCATAATACCCAATGACATGTGACTCATCATTCCCTTAAGTATCCAATACTTAATGGCGAAGTTAAGAACACACCGATCTCAACGGGATTATTAATATCCACTTAATAATCCATCGATTAGGAACAATTTAAAGATTCAGTCTAACTATGAACCCGTCACATATATTCTTGACGTCTCAAGAATAGGTCTAGTTGCAACTGATCTTATGGAATCATTCATCAATATAAAATAATTGGACAAATGAATGAATATGTCGTTGCCATTAATTAAATAATAATAATGAAAGTACAACTGAAATCCCTAATATGTAACTATTACATAGTAGCTTTAGGGCATACATCCAACAATATCCCAGTTACACTAAAGCCAACTTGTCTGGTACCTCAAACCCATTTTGTCAATATGTCTTTCAAAAGAAGACTGAGGTAAGGCCTTAGTGAAGGGATCTGCCACGTTTTCTGCTGAGGCAATTTTCTGCAAGGCGATATCACCTCTCCCAACAATTTCTCTGATGAGATGGAAGCGTCTCTCAATATGCTTGGACTTCTGGTGAGACCTCGGTTCCTTAGCTTGAGCTATCGCTCCATTGTTGTCACAAAACAATGTGATCGGTTGCTCAATTGAAGGAACGACTCCAAGTTCAGAAATAAATTTCTTCATCCAAGCGGCTTCCTTTGCTGCTTCAGAAGCAGCTACATACTCTACCTCAGTGGTGGAATCGGCAGTTATACTTTGTTTGGAACTTTTCCAACTAACTGCACCACCATTGAATGTGAAGACAAACCCAGACGTAGACTTATAATCATTAGGATCCGATTGAAAATCAGAATCGTATAAGCTACAACTTCAAATTCTCCTTCTCCATATATCAAGAATAAATCTTTAGTCCTTCGTAAGTACTTAAGAATATTCTTGACTCGCTATCCAAGTGCTCTTCTCCTGGATCGACCGATATCTGCTAGTAATACTTACAGCATGCGCAATATCGGTCTAGTACATAGCATAGCATACATTATGCTTCCAATAGCGGATGCATATGGTATCTTTGCCATCCGCTCTCTTTCTTCAGGAGTGTTGGGACACATCTCCTTAGAAAGATGGATCCCTTGCCTAAAAGGCAATAATCCTCTCTTGGAACATTGCATGTTAAACCGTGTTAACACTTTGTCTATGTACGTAGATTGTGAGAGGCTAATTAATCGTCTTGATCTATCTCTATAGATCTTGATACCTAAAATGTAGGTTGCCTCTCCTAAATCTTTCATGGAGAATTTCTGTGACAAGAATAGTTTTATCGATGATATCATTGGTACATCATTTCCAATCAAAAGTATATCATCGACATACAAAACCAGAAATGCAATTGCACTCCCACTGATCTTCTTATATACACAAGGTTCATCCGGATTTTTGATGAAGCCAAACGATTTGACTACCTCATCAAAACGGATGTTCCAACTTCTCGGAGGCTTGTTTGAGTCCATAAATGGATCTCTTAAGCTTACACACCTTCTGTTTTTCACTATTTGATTCAAAACCCTGTGGCTGTTCCATATAGATGTCCTCATCGAGAAATCCATTTAGAAAAGCCGTTTTGACATCCATCTGGAATATCTCATAATCAAGGTGTGCAACTATAGCCAACATAATCCGAATGGATTTTAGCATGGCCACGGTGAGAAAGTTTCGTCATAATCAATTCCTTCTTTTTGACGATATCCTTTCGCCACCACCAGCCATGCTTTGTAAATTCAATTTGACCTTCAACATTCATCTTCCTCTTGAAGATCCATTTACAGCCAATTGGTACAATACCATCGGGCGGTCGGTCAAGGTCCATACCTCATTGGAATACATTGAGTCCATTTCGGATTTCATGGCTTCTAGCCATTTACCGAATCGATGTCCAACATCGCCTCCTCATAGGTTTTAGGATCACCGGGTTGATCACTATCATTCACAATGAATAATGGTTCAATGTGATCAACCGAGTGTCTATAACGAGCAGTGGGCGAGACATTCTCGCACTTCTCCTAAGAGGTTGTGTATCGAAGCTCCCACCGAATCGAGGTTGGTATCGAACTCGGTTATTTGGTACTTCATTATTTTCTTCTTGTAAGACTATTTTCCGCTTGACACCACTTTCTTGGATGAACTGATTCTCCAAGAAAGAAGCGTGCTTGCATACCAAAATTCTTTGGTCTGAATGAAAATAGAAATAATATCCAAGAGTTTCCTTTGGATATCCAATGAAGCGACCTTGTTCAGATCTTGCCTCCAATTTTTCCACTTTCAGCTTTTTCACAAAAGCTGGACAACCCCAAATCTTAATATGATTAAGACTAGGTTTCCTACTATGCCATATCTCATAGGGCGTAGTTGGAACAGATTTGGACGGCACTCTATTCAAGTATATATACAGCTGTCTCAAGGGCATATCCCCAAAGGGATATTGGCAAATCGGTGTAACTCATCATAGATCGTACCATATCTAATAAAGTACGATTTCTTCGTTCGATACACCATTATGTTCGGAGTTCCAGGAGGTGTCCATTGTGATAAAATGCCATTCTCTTTAAGAAAGTCCAGAATTCAGTACTAAGGTATTCACCTCCTCGATCTGATCGAAGAGCCTTAATACATTTTCCTGTTTGTTTCTCAACTTCAGCCTTGAATTCCTTGAACTTTTCAAAGGATTCAGATTTATACTTCATGAGGTATAAATAACCATACCGTGACTGATCATCAGTGAAGGTAATGAAGTAATTATAACCACCTCTAGCAGATTCATTAATTGGTCCACATACATCTGTATGTATTAATCCTAATATGTCAGCAGCTCGTGCACTTTGTCCCACAAAAGGCGCTTTGGTCATTTTTCCTAGAAGACATGCCTCACAAGTCGAGTATGACTCAAAATTTGAAGGATCAATGTATCCATCATTACTCAACTTGTTAATTCTGTCTTCTCCAATATGACCTAATCGGAGATGCCAAACATACTTTTTATTTGGACCGTCTCTAGGGCGTTTATTAGTTATGGCATTTATATCAATTCTATTTTGCTTATTGACATTGGTAATCGCATTACCGGACATTGTAATGGTATAAAGATTGTTGGTTAATAAGCTAGAACCAACACATATTCTATTATGATAAATAGAACATACATCATCAGCAAAATAAAATTCATAATTCTCTTTACCCAGGCGAGGTATAGAGATGATGTTCCTAACAGCATTCTTATAATGCAAACAGTTCTTTAAAACCAATACATGTCCGAAGGCAAACATAAACGAAAAGTCCCTATAGCTAATGCAGCAACTCTTGCTCCATTGGCAAACGTCGATAATCTCATTTCGCCCTAGCATCCTGCTTATTTCCAGATTATGCAAAGACATACAAATATGTGAAGTTGCAGCAGAATCTAGAACCCATGAGCTGGATTCAGCACTAACCATAAGATTAGTTTCAATAAGCATAGACACCATACCTTCATAAGGTCGGTTCTTGGGCTTGACCTTCAAGCTCGCGAGGTACCTCTTACAGTTCCTCCTCCAATGCCCTTTGACACCACAGTAATGACATTTCCCTTTATCAATCATGGGTTTTGGTTGCATAACAGGTTTGGCAGGCCTCTTCCATTTATTCTTCTTTAAAACGGTCTTACCCTTTGAAGAAGAAGCCTTAGCCATAGCCACTACATTTGGCCTCGTGTTATGCATTTCCTTCTCATAAACTACCAGCATGCTATGTAACTCAGCAAGAGTTTTCTCCATCTTATGCATGTGGAAGTTTTGGACAAAACCAGAGAAGGAATCGGGTAAAGATTGGAGGATCAAATCCACAACTAACTCATTGTCCATAACGAGATTCAGCCTAGCCAATTCTTCAATGTGCCGATCATTTTCAAAGCATGATCATTAACAGATGATCCTTCAGCCATCCTCATACGGTACAATGCCTTAGATATCTCATATCTAGAGGTTCGACCATTCTCATCAAAGTATTCCTTTAAGTGCAAAATGATCGACCTAGCATCTTCCATAGATTCATACTTCTTCGTAATTCATTATTCATAGAAGCAAGCATATATGACCTAACTTTTAAGTCATCATCACGCCACTTATCATAAGTGACACGCTCCTCTTGGGTCCCACCCTCGGAAAGGAGGTTGGCATCTTTTCATCAAGCACATACCCAATTTTTTCTGAATTGAGAACAATTCTCAAATTCTTCACCCATCATAAGAAATTGGGTCCAGTCAAACAATTCTTGTCAAGTATAGAAGCGAGTGGGTTTGTGGTCACCATTTTCAGAGTAATAATATATCTGTTGCAGAAAATAAATTGTTAGCCGTTGTATCTTTCAAAGTAACTATTTCATTTTGGCCTTTAAATGAAATAGATCCTACCACTAAATTTATATTCGAATCCCATACTCCTTAAGATGGGAAGCGGTAATCTTTGTTGGGTAAAGATTACTAGTGGGGATTGAGTCCCACCAGTCCAAAGTCCACCTCACCTAACAGTTATTGGTGTCCTATGAACTTAGTGAGTGAACCAGCTTGTTCAACGCATCATATGCGAGTCCCAATCATAACTTCGGCCTCTAGACCATGAAAGCCTCACCTAACAGTTATTGGCATCATGATCATAGTTAAGTCTAGCCCATCATCTCATGCAAGTATTGAAAACACAAATGATTCCCTCACCTAACAGTTATTAGAAATCATTTGGCTCCAACCCCACAAAGATCATATGCATAATGGAGTGGTCCAATATTATAAATGGTAATCAACCCCTATGTATCCATAACCGGTTAATTAACCACTATAATATTAGATCAAACCACGACAATGGAAGGCCACGAGTCCGAAACCCGTTTCGACTTAATGTTCTTTGTAAGGAGATTTGGGTCGTTATTAACGGTCTCACTTTGCACATTAACCGGTTTAACATGCACGATATCATAAATAATAAATAAATAGATATCACATAAACATCTATCCTATGTGGTGATCATGGAATTATGGTTCAATGGGTCTCGAGCCAAAGAGACCCATTTAGCCATTTTAACGTTTTAATTATATGGACCTGCTCTTCACTTTTTCTTCAATCTTTGAACTCTTCAAAGACCGGGCCCAAAGAGCTCACCGGTTTAATGGCTCCTCCAATGGCTCCTCCTCTCTTGTAGTATTTACATCAACAATTGAAATACTAAACTATACTAAAATTACATAACAAGAAAAATTAAAGTAAAATAAAAGGAAGGACGCAGCCTCCATTTAATAATTACATCCCCAAAAAGAATACATGTAATCATCATACATTCATCCATACAACAATCACAACATTTAGGGATTTTTCCATGATCACCACCCTTCCTTACGAGCCATAAATTCAAAATTTAAAGCTCTGGAAGGCATGCATAAAATTCTGCATATCATTTGTAGAATATAAACACGAAGTACAACAAGTTATGGATTTTTGATTCAAAATTGATTTAGTTCTAATTTTTGCTTAGTTGATTAAATTTATCACATAAATCAATCAACTTCTATAGGCCACATAAGAGCAAGAGAACCAATTCTCTTAACAAAAGTAAATTGGCCATTAGAACGCAAAAAATATATTTGAACTATAAATCAATTAAACGCACGAAACGCCTAAGGTTGGCTCGATACCACTTGTTGGGGTTTCATGAATCATGATTAAGAAAATTAACGAAATAAACGCAGCGGAAACAAAGATATATTTTACACATGATTCTCCTTAGGCATTGTTCGTGCGTTTTAATCAAAAATCTAAACATAAAAGGGAGTTAAACGAAATACCTCTCGAAGCACGCTTGGAACAAGTCGGTTCGGATGTTCTACGGTACGAGTCCCACAAGCGTCGGACCTCTAGTTCGGACACACCAACAACGAACGTCGAACGGAAGAGAGAGCTTTCGGATATCCACCACTTCGATCGTGCTAGCAATCACGTGGAAAGAATCCGTCGTATTCTTGGTGTATAGTAGTCACGGCCCGAACGAGAGAATTGTTTCTCTTCCTCGTGTCTCAAAGACACAAGAACACGCACACAATTTGCTCTCTGTTTTCAGCAAATCATTTTCTCTCTAAAACACAAATGCACACCCTAACCCTTTTCTCTGTTTTTCAACAACAATGAGCACGCCTCTCGTCGCACCAATTTTTAACTCTTTTAAGGCATTTATTGGACGAGCACTTCACGGTTCAGCAACGGTTGCTGATCGTGGGATGAGCAACCGTTGCTGATCCTCACGATTATGCACGATTGTGCATAAACGGTCAGCAACCGCTGACCGTTCGTGCACAATTTCGTGCATGATGGTCAGCAGTTGCTGATCGTGCATGCTACGTGCATGATGGTCAGCAACTGCTGACCATCTCACACGATTTTGTGCAAATCGTGCATGTGCACGATTTCGTGCACATGCACACTTTAATTAATTAACTAATAAAAGGATTAATTAAAATAACATAATCCTTAGCAGCTTTAGGGCATTTTCTAACAAGTTTTTGAAACGTCTGGTCATGCTGGGAAATACAAGGAGAACATGTTCATTCTTGAGGTGAGGTTTATACTTCCTTGGGAAACGGAACGCTGACTTGTAGAGAAAGCATCCTACATAGTGTTCTCTTCCTGATCAATTTTACACTTGAAAAATAGGCCCTTCAAGAAGACACTCTTAAGTAAATCCTGTCTGCTCTTGACCGAGCAAATTCGAGAAAGTTACTCTGTATAGAAATTCTCACTTACTGAAGGGGACTGTTACATCCTGCCAAGCCCGAATATCTCGATCCTATGAAGCTCCCATGATCCTATACGTTGATATAGAATCTGCTATGTACCAGAGAATTAGTTCTTACCGCAAGGGGCTTTTATAGTTTATTTTGTGTTTTAGAATGAACAAAAAGCCATCTGAAACATTATAACTTCAATCTCGACCTCTTCCCTTCCCTCAAGAGCTATTTCTTGAGACAATATATTCCTTGAGGTAGCGCCATTGCTTGCTCACAAGCATTCCGATACACCACAAGTCTGGTAACTTCCAGAAATACTCTCTGAAAGGCATGACAGTGCACGATTCATTGAGCTGTTGCAGCACTACATCTCTCACTACTCAATGCCTACAATTATACTAACCAGTTAAAAAATCCTTCCATCTTGCCTGAATCTACTTATAGCTCCATTTTCATGAGACGATCTCGCTTCTCTGGTTCTGTATCATGATTTTCTTCCACAGAGGATCACATTTGTTGACATAATGATGCAAACTTTTACCAAATTAGGCTCTGTTAACTGTAACTAAGGAGTTATACCCCTTCCTATCTGAAGTGGCTGTTTGACAGACGCCAATTGATCTGGACTTTCTTCATGATGCTATGCTTATCTTGAAATAACAATGAGCAATTTGATGGCAGTGAGAGATGTGCTGTCACTAAACTGTTTATGGCTTTTCAACCCTCTATCTTTGTTGTTGACATACGATAATTCCATCAACATTCCTTGTGGCTTAATCTAGCTAGTTGAATAGTTTAATAATAATTCTTTTCCTTTGTTGTGCAGATTGAAAATCAAGAATTTGCATTGAAACCGATGAATTGCCCTGGCCACTGCTTGATTTTTAAATCTAAAGTCCGTTCTTACAAAGGTGAGATGATGTGCTGCTAGTTGCTAGAGACACCAAGTGTCTACTTAATTTTCCATCTTCTATTTTGATTGAAGGCATTGCTTTGAATGTGTTGTTTTCGGTCCCTTATGAGCTTTATCTAAAGCTTAGCAGTCGCTTTACCTCCCAATGAGATAAAAGGTATGCACCTTAAGGTGAAATTGGTTTGCATGGGTGAAATGGTAGTATGCATTCTAAATATCTGAGTCTTTTATGAGAATGTGAAGAATTAAATCTTTGGCAATTGCAAACCATGCATTAGGAAACAAAGACTAGTTTTCTTTACCTTTTTGCTTTCTTTGTATTGTAGGTTTTTTTTCCTTATGTCATTGACTAAGGTTCAAGTTGTCTTGTTGCTGCAAATTCCTCTTTCTACTGCTCTGTTAATAGGTTGCTCATGTTGTTTCTGCTCTCTCTCTCTCTCTCTCTCTCTCACTCTTGCAATTTCTATTGTTGACTAGGTGAAGATTTGTTACATTGAGATTTTTACTTGTTTAGTTTTATTTAGTTGTTTTGACATTATTCTCATTTTGATTTTTATTGTTTTTTGGCAGAACTTCCTCTTAGAGTTGCTGAATTTGGTGTCTTGCATCGTAATGAGGCTAGCGATGCTCTTACTGGATTGACAAGGGTCAGGAGATTTCAGCAGGTATTTATTTATATATTTTCCAGCAATTTTGCTATTTGGGCTTAATCAGTTTAGGTAGCGCTTGGTAACGCTCCTGTTTCTCCCAATTTCTGTTCTTTTGTTCCCCGGAACAAAAAAAGAACAGAAACCTGTTTGGTAAAACATTTGTTCCCGGGAACAATTTCTCTAATTTTTTGTTCCCGGGAACAGTTTTGAGAAGCAAAAAAAAGTTTTCTCGGGAACAATTTCTAGAAGTAAGCTAATTTTCTTTTCTTGCCGTGACCACCGCCAACCGCCCGGAGCCACTGCCCACCGCCCACCACCACAGCGGCCGCCGGCGACCGCCGGCGGCGGCGGCGGCGGCGGCGGCAATCTGTTGGCAAAAATAAAAAATAAATAAATACAAAAAAGAAATTGTTGCATTACCAAACGCATTTCTATTCTTTTTCTATTCCAAGAGTAGAAATTTTGTGTCGTTATCAAACGGGTTCTTTTACTCAGAAATTGTTCCCCGGAGCAGAAATAGAAAAGAACTATTTCTGAAAAAACTCTTCCCGGGAACAGAAGCGTTGTCATGTGTAGCCTTAGTGTGATTCCTACCTTGCTTTGTCGGGTTTCTGCAGTTCTATCTTTTAGGGTATGATAATGTTGTGTGGAGGAAAGATGCTGAACAAATATATTTAATCTGTTGTACTAGTCACCCGTGATTCTCAGTCTAAAAGTTTTCTCTATCTTCTGATGCAGGATGGCGCTCATATCTTTTGCAGGGAGTCACAGGTGATAGAGATGTTGCTTAACATAAATTTGCTAGATCCTTTGGTGCATTTTCCTGGCATAATTCTTGCTTCTTGTAAATGCAGATAAAAGACGAAGTTAGGGCATTCTTAGAGTTTGTCAGATATGTATATGGAGTATTTGGGCTCACTTTTGACCTCAACTTGTCTACAGTAAGATATTTCCTCCTTATTAGGTCATTTTATCAATCCCTTTTTTTATATTGTTTTTCTTGGACCGTTTCTGCTTATGATGATATGTAGTGTTGAAGTTTTTGATATATCGTCTTATTCGGTTGAACTCATTTCAATTGACACTTTGTGCAGAAGTCCTCAGACTGTTCCAGTGTATGGTGATGTGTAGTTTCTGATATATATGAGTAAAATTGTTAGGAGGAGCTAGGATGGCTAGTTACCCAATTGCCTGCATAGTGGTCTCTGAAATTTCCATTTGATTGACTGATTGAGCAATAATATGGAGCTAATACTTTTAATTTTCCTGGGCAAACATACAAGGCCACTTTTGGAGGATTGCGTGTTTCCTACTAAAAGTTGCAAAAAGGGACATTTCTGTTAAAAACAAAGCACTTCAGTCCTTTTATTTGCAAGTCTTAACGTTATTTATTTGCTTTGCTATAAGTCCATCGAAACTTTCTTTCTTGTTTGTAAGTACAGAGATGTCCTGGGATTTTAACTGTTTCATTGTGGACAAGAAAAAGGCCACTTTTTTCCACCATTTTATAGAGCATGACACCTGTCTCTGGGTAAGATCAAGGACATAAATTTCCTAGTGAAATGGTCAGATAAATCAGCCGAAGGAGATCAAGAGGATTGATCTAGAGACATACGCTGATGTCATCAAAGTTTTGACTACCGTGGCTGATTCTTCAAATCCTAGGAGAATGATGTAGGAAATATTTTTAGTCATACAATTCATTTTTAGTCTTTTTAACGTTTTTAGATTAATGAGTGCTCATGTGACAGTCATGTGACTTTTGAGGTTGGGTGGTTGAGATTATAAGCTTATGTTCACTCAAGGGTTGAGATCATCTTAAACCCTAGTACATTTAGGTCTTTAAGTCACTTGGTTATTACTTTGGTCTTTAGGCCACATGGTTATTCCTTTTTCTACATTCAAGGGATAATATCGGCTTCTCTAACCTCTAGCAGATCGCACTTACATTCCAGCTTTAATTTGTCTCAATACCAGCCAGCTTTAGTTTGTCTCAATACCAGCATTTGTTTTTGGCCCTTTTGCCTACTCTTAACATCCCCAGCTACATCAGTTACCCTCTCGATAATTTAAATGTAAACTCTGCACTTTACCTTTTAACTGGTGTGTGGGATGCTGTTGTGTTGTTTTTTTTTTCTTGTCTACCATCATTTTGTAAGTCTGTTGTGTCCACCTGTATGTGCAAGTGATGATATATTAAGTCTGACGTGTTTTGTTGTGTAGAGACCTGAGAATTACATAGGAGATAAAAGAACATGGGAGAAAGCTGAGTCTGCCCTTACTGAAGCTTTGAATGAGTTTGGGAAGCCGTGGCAGGTAATCTCGTGGCTTTTTATCTGTAATCAAGTTGGAAGACAACATGTCACCAGTTTCATTTGTTGTGATGTCGAGGTAGCTAGAGGTTATACTCTGTGTTTTCTTCTCTAAATTTGCATAGTTTATGTTTTACTGCTTTTAATCTGAGGCATTGCATAATCTCTTCAAACATTCAATTCTATATCCTTGTTTTGTTGTTTTCCCATATGATTCTTGCACAATTAATGCTTCAAGGATATGCAGCCTTACTGCCCCTATACCCCTTTCTAAATCTATCCTTGAGAAGCAGAAAGCTACATCCATTGGCAGGACATTACGCAGTTTAAAACTATTCTGCTCTTGTAACATATATCTTCTTTGTGACGGTATTATACATAACATATATCTTCTTTGTGACGGTATTATACATAGAATTTTCCTATCTATTTTTACTTTCAGCACTGATTGGTAGTTCACATTTTGCAGAAAGATGAAGGGGAGGGTGCATTTTATGGACCAAAGATAGACGTCACCGTTTCTGATGCCTTTAATAGGAAATTTCAGTGTGCTACATTGCAGGTCTCTGATACGCACCTTTATTGCTTGTTCAGTGATATTTCTCACGGGTGTGGGTGACTGATGATTCCTTGTGATTGCAGTTGGATTTCCAGCTTCCTGTTCGGTTCGGGTTGTCTTACTCAACAGAAGATGAAAGCAAGTCTGAGACTCCTGTTATGATACACCAAGCTGTCCTTGGTTCTGTTGAGCGCATGTTTGCCATACTATTGGAGCATTACCAGGGGAATTGGCCCTTCTGGCTTAGTCCGCGTCAAGCAATTGTTTTCCCTGTGTCGGAGAAGTCTCGATCTTATTCTCTGAAGGCAATTTACCTAAAGGCCCTTGGCTTCTTATAGATGAAATTATGTGAATGTCTGTGAAAGTGTATGAATGTGTCTTGATTTGTGCTACTTGCTGGCCTCTAGTCGTGTCATAGAGCACAGATCTGCTGCTGGTGTTTATCTAATCTGTTGCTATTGCAGCATAAAATATTCTATTGGAAAAAATAGGGGAAGGGAAAAAATTTCACAACATTATAATGAAATTAAAGCCAGTTCGAATAATATTTGTGTTCTCTATCTGATGCTATTTGAAAGTTCTATATATGTCACAGGTGGTGATATCACGTTGCTTCAAATGTTTCTT